>OY821521.1:60617813-61150313 GCA_963682025.1 Cordilura impudica
TATTATATTATATTATATTATATTATATTATATTTAATTTTATTTTATATATTTTTTATATTATTTTATTTTATTTGATTTTATATTAATTTATGTATTTTATTTTTTTGTTTTATTTTATTTAATTGTATTTTATTTTATTTTATTTAATTTTATTGAATTATATTATATTATACTTTATTTTTTTATTTTATTATATTTTATTTTATTTTATTTTACTTTACTTTACTTTATTTTATTTTATTTTATTTTATTTTATTTTATTTTATTTTAAATTATGTTATTTTATTTTATTTTGTTTTATTTTATTTTATTTTATTTTATTTTATTTTATATTTCTTCTATTTTAATATATTTTATTTTGTTATATTTTATTTTATTTTATATTATTTAATTTTATTTTATTTTATTTTATTTTATTTTAATATATTTTATTTCATTTTATTATAAATTATTTTATTTTATTTTATTTTATTCTATTTTATTTTTTTTTATTTTGTTTTATTTTATTTGATTTTATTTTATTTGATTTGATTTGATTTTATTTTATTTTGTTTTATTTTATTTTATTTTATTTTATTTTATTTTATTTTATTTTATTTTATTTTATATTGTTTTATATCAATATTTTATTTCATTTTATTATATATTATTTATTTATTTATTTTATTTTATTTTGATTAATATTTTTTACTTGATATTGTATTACTTTGTTTAGGAATTCATATTACGATTTTTTTTTATATGGGGAACCACTTTTAATTAATATTACTATTATTATGTATTATTTATTTAACTATTATTTCTTTCTCTTGTTGGGGAATATTTCAAGCGATTAACTGAAGTAAATCATCAATTTCGTTTTGTTGTTATTAAAATTTATATCACAAACACTAATTAAGTTGTTTACTTTTTCGAACGAAAAACGCATTAAAAATATATCATAAAAATTCCGTAAATTGTTTTTTTTTTTTTTAACTTATTTAAACAATAACAAATAAAAATCTAATTTGCTTTACTAGAAAATTATTTGTTATTTTTTATATGATAGGAATTTTTATGTGCAATGTTTATGATCATGAGTGATCATAAACAGAAAAAAAAAAAAAAAAACAAATAATTATGTGTTTAATTTAGAAATCTTTAGTAGCTCATTTTTGAGATGTGAGTTAACTTGTGCCAACAGTTTTAGGATGTCAGTTGAATTCAGTTTTGCTAAAATTGAATTTTTAAACAGAAATAACTTTCAAAATATACGACTACAACGTTCGTATTTAATCAAACTAAGATTAACTGACATCCTAAAAACTTGGATTTAGGGCATTAGTTAACCCTGGTTGAACTCCCTTTATATATATGCTTTTTATGTATGCTTTTTTAACATATCCATATATCCTTATATCTTGATCGTATTTGGCTTATAATTGCTTGTTATACTCATTTGGGAGCAGTCTCGAAAAATAATCCATACAAATTGTACTACTCATATAAAGATCCTTCCCGAAATCGAGCGCTGGAATCTGCTAGTAAGAATTAATAAATTATTATTAAGGAAATTCGGAAATAATGAGATCTCTATATTTTAAACAAATTAATAAATACTTGCAGTATCCAGCGCTCGAAATTCGAGTGCAATTTTTAGCAGCTTTGGTACTTTCTGAAACGCAATTGATATTTTCTGAAAATCAATTGATGTTTTCTGAAACAGAATTGATACTTTCTGAAATTCAATTGATGTTTTCTAAAATTTAATTGATACTTTCTGAAATTCAATAGATGTTTTCTAAAATACAATTGGTAAAGGTGTAGTAATTAAAAAAACACCTACGTTTAGTTTTGACTTCTTCAAGGTTTTTCTAGTATTTTGCTTTTTAATGTATCAGGCAGCTATTCACAATAGATAGTGGAATTTCAACTCTGTTTGTGTTAAATGTCAAGTAAAATGAAGGCGATAAAAAGCTATGGAAGTAGGCAAATAGAAAAGTAAAAAAACATGGAGTTGACGAGAAAGGTTTGTTTTTTTTTTCTTCAAAAAATTTAAGCGCTTTTAATAAAATTATAAAAAAATATGAAATGAAGAAGTTTTTGCACAATTCAGAAATGAAGAAAATTATCATAATCGTTGCACCAATACACTCACACCCTGCATCGTTTTTGTCTTACTCTGTTTTTCTGATTGAATAGAAATAGATTTTTACCCCCTTGAGCGTTAAGTTAAGCTTTTGGTTTGTTAATAAAAATTTAAATGTTCTTAAACTAGTTCTGTCAATAGCAAATATATACTTGAACTAGCTCAACCCGGTGTGCTTCACTTCTCCTCATCGTTATAAAATAAAATAAAATAAAATAAAATAAAATAAAATAAAAAAAAATATTTATACATTAACAAAATATTATTTATTGAATTTAGAATTAATTATTGCAATGCTTTAGGATATATAATATTTTTAGTTTGTCCATTTGGAGCATAAACATATAAGTCGGTAGGTATCCCTGCGTGAGCATGCAACATAAAGCTGTCCATGAGAGACATGGATTTGCTAAATTTAAGCCGCAAACTTGAAGAGATTGACCTTGAGCTTTTTTAACATACATCGCAAACGCTAATCGAACAGGAAACTGTAATCGTTTGAAGTCGAATGGTAAATCAGTTGGGATCATTGGAATGCGTGGCAAAAGTACATCTGTTCCTTTATATTTCAAAGTTTCACACTGTGGTCTGGCTTGCTACAAATCGGAAACAAAGGGACGTGGCCCGCCGACATTCGCATGGAATGTATACCTATTTAACAAAACACCTTATTTAGTAAATCAATCCATGCCAAATATTGAGTTATATGGGCGGGGCCTCGTCCCTTTATCCACTAACAACTTTATATAGTCAAGGGCTTAATAGAAGTTATTATGGATTTTAATTTTTCTAAAAAGGGCGTGGTCCCGCCCAGTTTTCTTGTAGTACTATTTCTATTAATTTCAATACGATATATACCAAATATCATCGCCGTAGGTTAAAAATGGCCGAAATATGACGATTTTAAATTTTGGGTTATATGGGCGGGACCACGCCCCTTTGCCCACTAAAACTTTACATAGTTAAGGACTTATTATTTCGCGAAAATATCCTTTTGTGAAAATTTCACGACGATCCTTCCAGTAGTTTAGAAGATATTACGATTTTTATTTTTCTAAAAAGGGGCGTGGTCCTGCCCTCTTTTCTTCTGGTGTGTGTTTCTATTCATGCCAATACCATATGTACCAAATATGACCGCTGTAGGTCAAAAAATTCCCAAGATATGACGATTTCAAATTTTGGGTTATATGGGCGTGGCACCGCCCCTTTCTCCAATCAAAAATTTATATAGCCTATTATTCCTTCCAGAGCCACAGTAACACACTGTAAAAATTTCAGGAAGATCGGTTCAGGGGTTTGGCCTCCTATAAAGCACAAACAAACACACATTCATTTTTATATATATAGATTGAAAGCAGATTAATTATAATTTAAGGTAAAATGGGGTGAAAAAGGTGGATTTGGTAATAAAAAAATGTATGGCTACCTTACCTGTAGATAAAAAGTGTATAAAACTTTAGGTAAATACATATTACAAAAAAAGTATTTTGTATAGCATACATTGTTAGTGGTATAAGTAAGTATCTGAATTAAAAAAAAGGGGGCGGTGAAGTGGGCGTGGTTCATAGTTATATGGTGTCGATAACAGTATTAAGAGCAATATACTACCAAATAAAAAAAATCCGTTGGAAGGAACAAATTTGTACAGAGAACAAAAAGTTTAAAACTTTCAAACAAAATTTGGCGTGAAAAGGGGCGTGAAAGGGGGCGTGGCGTAAGAAATATTTATTTCTACCTCGCCTGGAGTATAATGTGTATACAATTTGAAGTAAATCTGTTTAAAACTATATGGGAGCAATTACATAATTTTAAAAAAGTGGGCGTAAAAGTGAGCGTGGTCGAAAAAAAAGTACCCTATTAATCATGCCAGAGTCCCAGTTAAATGCTGTGAAAATTTCAGGAAGATCGGTCCAGAGGTTTGGTCTCCTATAAGGTGCAAACAAACAAACAAACACACATTCCATTTTATATATATAGAAGATATTAAAAAATAAAACAGCTCTGTAAGTTTGTGAACATGTTAAACTCACAGCAAAAGATTTGTGATTTTGCTAAACAGACAGCGAACTCGGCGGTTCTGCTTAGTAAATACACCAATACACTTACGTATACCTCACACCGATTTTCCCTTACGCTGTTTTTGTGATTATATTGTGAAATTGGATTTTACCCATCAAAAAATACGAAATTATTATAAATACTGTTCAAAAATAAAAACAATAAACTTTAAATTTAAATTATATTAGAATTTATATATTAAGAATCGCCAACTTTATTAAAACCGTACCCATCATTGTTTATACATAATATTGAGTTTAAGAAAGACACAGGAGAAGGGTATCAGCGATTGGCCACGGCTGAATTATACGCTCTTGCTTGTTTTTAATCATAAAACAATATAAATTTATTCGAGTGAAATTCGTTAATTTTAGATACGTATGTACGTCAGTAATTGTTCGAATAATCTTTACGAATTATTTTTTGAAACAACAACTTTGAAAAGTAACAACTTCGAACTGGAGCTTAATCTAAAATCACTGTAGAACTATACAATGCAAATACTCTCGACTGTAGGTGTAGCTCATTATATAAACCCATAAATTTATCAACAATTTTCGTATTCAAAATAAAATTTCCTGCAGTGAGATTCGGTTGTGAAACAATAGGAAATGTCGCAGAATTTTTCAAAATATTTTCTTACCATTTGAATACAATTTTACAAAATATCTAGAGTGGTGCGAACATTTTTTGAGCTAATTTATTTATTTTTTTACAATAAACAACAACAACAAAATACACTTTTTTTATTATCGGTTGAGACAAGAAGACGCGACGTAACAACTACTAGACTATTTGTCACGCCATGAAATCTTATTTTTTTTATTTACTTTTTTATTTTTTGCTGCTATTTTTTTTATTATGTGTTTTTTTTTTTGTGCAACATTGAGGTTGGTCAACAAAATATTAAGTGTTCGTACTCGTTTATTTGTGTATATTTTTACTGTGTTTGTAAGTGTGCTCGTGTGTTTTTTTTTTATAAGGAAAGTGCAAACATAAGAATTGTAAGAATTGTAAGAATTAAAAACAAAACATTATCTAGACTAAAAACAAAATAAAATGTATACAGTAGCGTGCATAAAAGTAGGTTGTCATTCAAAATCACCTAGGTGGAGGGAAAATAACAGTACAAATTTGTTAATCCATATAATCTGGCCCTGTATTTACAACTCGTTGTTAAAAATTAATAGTTATTATCAAATTAAAATACGTAAAAAACTATTATTTTTTTAAATATCTCAAAATTAGACTATTATTTTGTACTTTCTTGTATTATAAAAGAACAAGATTGTTAAATTCGACAGTGCCCGAATGTTTGATATACTCCAATTGTGTCTTGAAGTCAATATTGTAACCAATGTTGGGCACGGTTACCATTTTAATACAGTTCCCGATAACAGTATACAACAGCTATCTTGGGGTGCGAGAAATTCCAAGTCATAGTGAAAATACAAGGCCAGTGCAGTAAAACATCCCAAGCGTTTAGCGTTCTCAGGTCAAATTTTTTTAATGACTTATTATATTTTTTTTTTATCTTGTTGTTTGTTTAGCTATAACCAACGTACCATTGATGTTTTTTCATTTTATTCTCCAGTAAATAGCTTCAGCAAATAAATTTGAACTAATTATATCGAATAAAATCTTCAAAAAGGTGTAATTTTTTGAATAACATAACAAATTCAGAGCGTATGATTATTATTTTTTTAGTAGATTAGAAGTGACGACGATTTTCAATTAAAATCTCCGCAGTTTTTGCCATACTTTCTTTTAGTTACGACGTAAACGATAATGGTTTTATCACTGTGGGTTATGCAGACGACATCACAGTATTTGTAGGTGGAACACATGACCAGACAATTGGGGAACAAATGTAAGAAGCACTAAGGCTTACATGGGAATGGTGCGAAGACGTAAAGTCCCTCGTCCCAATAAAACCACAATTATCCCGTTCACTAGAAGAAGGAATCTTTATATTCCATCACTTCATATAAGGAACACGGAGGTTCAACTCAAGGAGGAGGTAAAATATCTGGGTATATTACTTGATAGAACACTCACCTGGAATCCTCATCTAGCAAACAACTCCTAACAACAACCCTAAAATGTCATTGTGGATATATAAACAAATTATCCTTCCGGGTATTATATATGGCTCGGTTGTATGGTGGCAGAAGACATACCAGACTGGAGCCCGTTTAAAATTATCCAAAATACAGAGATTAGCATGTTTGAACATCACGGCAGCAATGAGAACAACTCCTGCAGCAGCTATGAAGGTTATCCTAAATCTCACTCCGCTGCACTTATCAATCTAAGGAGAAGCTTTGAATAAGTTATTGACCTTCACAGACTATACAAATTTAAGGAAGGCGATCATATAGGACACCTGACGATCCTTGATAAAGCCAAAAGTATCAAAGATATGACTTTGTTCAGTGATCAGATAGATCCTTTTTGGAACTTAAAAAAAAACTACACTGTTCATATCCAGAGCACATTCGATGGGGCATATAACCCTACATGACTGCATGAAGATGCCCAGAAGTGGTACACCGACGGATCCAAAACAACAGAAGGAGTAGGAGGGGGGGTTTAGGACCAATGTGCAAACTCCATATCCCCCTATGTAATGAATCCACAATATTTACAGCGGAACTATACGCACTCAATGCAGCCACTGCTAAACTAATGGAAAGAAACCTGACAAGGACGAAGATAAATCTTATGTCAGATAGCCAAGCTGTTCTAAAAGTACTGGACAAATCGGTATACCACCATAAATCCGTGCTCGAAAGCCATAGAGCCCTAAATAAACTAGCTCAACTTAATAAAGTGATGCTTATGTGGGTACCAGGTCACAAGGAGTATAAAGGAAATAAGAAAGGCAAGGCGAGGAGCGGAAAGACCATTCATTGGTCCAAACCCTCAATTCGGATTCACCAGAAAAGACATAACCGAGAAAATCCACAGATGGATTAAAGAATGGATAGATGGATGGATGGATGGATTGGAATGGACAAGTACTACTTCAACACTCAAAAAATTCTTGCATCGAAGCGAAAGAAGGAGCAGTGAGTGCACTCACAGGGCCAGATTTCAGAAAAGAAACACACACTGAATAAACAACTCGTAAATATATGTAAACAAACATAGCTCAAATCAACAAACACATATTTTTATTTTCATATCAATTATGTGTGTTTCTAAATTTTGTACGGTGCCAAACACAACCATGACTATGTTTCGTTTTAATATTCTTCACGAACATTCTTCTATCATGTATTTTTTGTTTCGAACACACATAAACCACACAGATTCGAGTGTAGCTTTATCTTAAGTTAGTTTTCTTGCACGTGTACTGCTAAAAAAACAGAACATGTTCTTCAACGCGTACATCTAAAAATTAAAACATTATGCACTCGCGATCGAAAAATAAAACAAT
This sequence comes from Cordilura impudica, assembly GCA_963682025.1. NCBI lineage: Eukaryota > Metazoa > Arthropoda > Insecta > Diptera > Scathophagidae > Cordilura > Cordilura impudica. The sequence continues at coordinate 60,625,445 of OY821521.1, forward strand.
ATTAAGTTATTAACAACATATAAAATGTCTCTGTTTTCAATTTTATTACTATCTTTTTAATAATAACACAGTCATGATTGTGTTTGGCACCGTACACAATTTAGAAACACACATAATTGATATGAAAATACAAATATGTATTGACTGCTTTAGAACAGAATATTGTGTGTTTGATGTGTGTATTTTCTGAACCTTGCTCAGGGCACTATGCGTGCAGTTACATCCTATACTAAATGCATTTGGCTGAAAATAAAACGTTTAGATGCTGCCTGGAGGATGAAGAAGCCATGTAAAAATGTCCAGCGTTTGCATATCTAAGGCACAAACTTTTTGGCGAATCTGAAATCAGGGAGGAGGCATTAAGTTACTAAACCCTGTAATGTACTAATAACACAGGAGAGAACAAGAATCTGAAAGAGGCTGCACAATAGATCTACTTGGTTGCAGTGCAGGAGGGAATAACACTCAACCCCACAACATGGTAAATCGTAATTACGACGTTTCAATTTGCATTTTTTCAATTATTTATACTTCCTTTCACCCTTCACCAAAGTCGCTATTTTCTTAAAGAAAACAATGTTTTTATAGCATATAATAATATTTTGATGTCCAAACGGAAACTATTAGTGAAGAATTAAATATTTTGGATGATAGAGTATTTCCAAGGGTTTTTTTTTGCATTATTGAACATATTTTGAACCTACTTATATTGATAGGTTTAAATACAACCGGAATTGATAAATCATTTTCACCTATAGGGGGCATTATCATTATTTCCACTGACGGACAGATGGACATCTGCTTGTTAGAAGGATCAATAATGTATATATATGTGTGTATATTATATGTGGTTCAGATTTGTTTTCTAATTATTACAAACGGAATGACAAACCTATATATACCCTCTGCACACTGATGTGAAGGGTATAATAAGATAATGAAATGCTAATAAACTTAACAACTTAACTAAACAAGCAAAACAAATGAAAATAATATCATGTTTATACAGATACTCGTATAAGAACATCACTCTCTCCCTTTAACGGCTCAGAGATTACCAGCAAAAACAAGCAAAACAAATATAAATAAAATATTAAAAAAAAAAAAAAAAAATGCTATTATTGTTTACCATTTTCTAGAAAATATTTAAGTAAAGTGCTACACAAATCATACTAATCAAAAAATAAAAACATATCCATAAACTGTAAGCTTTATTGCTGAAAATTAGGACAAACATAATTTTGGTCTTAATACGTCAAAATATTTATGTATGTATGTCTGAAAAAGTTTGTTTTTGTTTTCCGCTATAAAAAAAAAAAAAACAATTTTGCCAAATTTTTTTTTTTTTTTTTTGAATTTTTGAAATTTTTGTTCACATACATATGTATAGGCATATATTTCTGATGTCCATGGATCTCAATAGGAATTATAATTGTAGTTTAGCAACATCATAAATTATACAATATTCATTATAAGTAATGCAATTAAATTTTGTCAGGTCTAGAAAATAAAAAAATATTTATTTGAATTTTAGTTTTAAATTTAGATTTTTTGAAATCTATAAATTAAAAAGTGTTTTAAAAGTATTTTTAAAAAATTACACTGTACAACAATCATTGCAAAGTGTAAAAAGTGTTTTAAAAGTATTTTTAAAAAATTACACTGTACAACAATCATCGCACTGTTGTACAGTGTAACTAAATTTTTAATTCTGATTTAAAATTTAAAGTTAATTAATTTTCTTTTTTGACCAGTATTTATTATTGTTTTTATACCCTATGCCACTATTTGGTTTGGGTATAATGACTTTGTGCTGCTGTTTGTAACTACCAAAAATATTTGACCTAGACCCATCTTTTATTATACCGATCGGCTCAGAATCATTTTCTGAGTCGTTTTAGCAATGTCCGTCCGTCTGTGTGTCCATATAAACCTTGTAATCAAACTACAGGTCGCAAATATAAATATATTTTGATGAAATTTGGTATATAAGCTTTTATCGGCCATAGGAAATTGGTGAAAATCGGTTCATGTTCAGACCTAGTCCCCATACAAATGACCCCTATGAAATCGACATAAATTGCCATAAGATCCAAATTATCATATAGAACTTAGTAAAATTGGGTGTGTATGTGTTTATTTTATCCATTACTCAGTAGTCCAAAAATAATCCATATTGGACACTTCTTAGTCATAGGCCCCATATAGAGCTGCTTCCCGATCTTCACTTAAATCTATCAAAATAACAAAAATATTGCACAAATTTTTCTCAAATTTGGTTTGTGTATATTTTTTCAAAATATAAGTGACTTTACCAAATATGGTCAGGATCGGTCCATTTTTGACCTAGTCCATACATAAATATGGCACCCGATATGAACTTTTTCATATCTGCAGCCAAAAAAATTAATAACAATGCCACTCAAATTTGGTTTTTGCTTATTTTCTATATCCAGTTAGTTGTACCGAAGAGATAGCGTTTCTAAACCATGGTAAAGGGTATCGTATGGTCGGTCTAGACCGACTATAATTTTCTTACTTGTTATTTATTGTGGTTTTATAAAAACTGATAACTTTTTTTTTTATCGAAAAAATCAATTTCTGTAGGAAAAATGCATTTCACTGTACAAAATTTTTCGGATTGTTGTATGGGGTTATTATTTCCATTTGATAACTTGATTCAAAATCTGGAAATTTTGCTAAATAAAAATCGAAACTTTCAAATATTTTCTAGTAGTGAAAATTATTGCAGAATTTTCCAGTTTTATTAAATTTCTACTAGCAGAGCCCAGCCCTCAAAATTCGAGTGCAAATTCTAGGAAATTTTATTTTATCATTCAATTTATTTCTTTCAATGTTTTTTAATCTATTTAATTCATAAAGTTTATTTCATTATAAATATTTGTTGAACACACAGAAATTAAGGCCACCTTACCTTGTATGCCACCTAAAGGTATTTAAATTTTTGGCGATTCACAATTCAACACAGGGTATATTTTATGCAATTATTGTAATGAAATCTGTACGTTAACTTTCGCGTTGCATAATGTAAAGTTGATTGTGCACGCATAACTTTCCTCAAACTCGAATTTATACAGTTAATCTGTACGTGTTGCATAATGTAAAGTTGATTGTACACGTATAACTTTCCTAAACAGTTAATAGCTCAAAAGAAATAGCTTGTTCTTATACTTGTGTCAACAGCCTACATTAATTAGAACTCTAGTTATAGAGGTTTGAGTGAAGGAAAATATTGAAAAAATCTTGAAAAAATAACTTTCCTCAAACTCAACGAATTTAAGCAGTTAATAGCTCAAAATAAAGAGCTTAATCCACTGAGTATTCTGAGAGTGAAACTATCAAGATTCATTCATTAGAAGAGGAGCTATGAGAATTCGAATTGCTTGAGTGAATGTGTTCCATAAGAAATGTACAGGGAAGCATCGCGTTTGAGTATAACTTGAGTAAGGTGGGAGTTGAGTAAATTTCAATGATTGATAATATATCTGTGTCTAAATACCTTTCATTATAAAAAATTAAGGAAATCGGCCGAATAGAATGGCCAGACGGACTGACTTTAGTTTTCATAAATTTTTTTAAAATATAAAATTTATTAAAAAAATTCTTCACAAATTATAGAAATTTTCTTGTATTCTAATAACTAAACTTTTTAGAAATATTCATCTAAAGTTTTTAGGAATTGCCAAAAACTCTAATTGATATAATTTAATGGTCATTAAAATATTTAAATGATTGAATTGAAAAATTACAACAATTTCAAAATGACAATAATCGTTAGATACTACTTCTAAATTGATTGAAATCTTTATTTTGTGATTCAAATCTTTAAAAAATGGGTATGGAAATTATGGCGGATATAAATTTTCGATCTATAGAAAATAACGAGTCATATATTTCAAATGAAATATATCAAGCAGTAATTTAAATCAATCATTAATTTATATTAATTACTTATTTATATCAATGGTTGATTTATATCAATCATTGAAATATATCAATCATCGATCATTTGGGCATAATGACTTTGTGCTGCTATTTGTAACTACCAAAAATATTTGACCTACACCCATCTTTTATTATACCGATCGGCTCAGAATCATTTTCTGAGTCGTTTTAGCAATGTCCGTCCCTCCGTCCGTCCGTCTGTGTGTCCATATAAACCTTGTAATCAAACTACAGGTCGCAAATATAAATATATTTTGATGTAATTTGGTATATAAGCTTTTGTCGGCCATAGGAAATTGGTGAAAATCGGTTCATATTCAGACCTAGTCCTCATACAAATGACCCCTATGAAATCGACATAAATTGCCATAAGATCCAAATTATCATATAGAACTTAGTAAAATTGGGTTTGTATGTGTTTAATGTATCCATTAATCAGTAGTCCAAAAATAATCCATATTGGACACTTCCTAGTCATAGGCCGCATATAGAGCTTCTTCACGATCTTCACTTAAATCTATCAAAATAACAAAAATATTGCACAAATTTTTCTCAAATTTGGTTTGTGTATATTTTTTCAAAATATAAGTGACTTTACCAAATATGGTCAGGATCGGTCCATTTTTTGACCTAGTCCATACATAAATATGGCACCCGATATGAACTTTTTCATATCTTCAGCCAAAAAAATTAATAACAATGCCACTCAAATTTGATTTTTGCTTATTTTCTATATCCAGTTAGTTGCACCGAAGAGATAGGGTTTCTAAGCCATGGTATAGGGTATCGTATGGTTGGTCTAGATCGACTATAATTTTCTTACCTGTTATTTATTGTGGTTTTATAAAAACCATGATGTTTTTTTATAGAACAAATCAATTTATATCGGAAAAATGCATTACACTGTACAACATTTTTCGGATTGTTGTATGGGGTTATTATTTCCATTTGATAACTAAACTTGATAACTAAATTTGGAAATTTTGCTAAATAAATATCGAAACTTTTAAATATTTTCTAGTAGTGAAAATTATTGCAGAATATCACAGTTTTATTAAATTTTTACTAGCAGAGCCCAGCCCTCGAAATGCGAGTGCAAATTCTAGGAAATTTTATTTATCATTCAATTTATTTCTTTCAATGTTTTTTAATCTATTTAATTCATTAAGTTTATTTCATTATAAATATTTGTTGAACACACAGAAATAAAGGCCGCCTTGTATGCCACCTAAAGGTATTAAAATTTTTGACAATTCACAATTCAACACGGGGTATATGTTATGCAATTATTGTAATGAAATCTGTACGTTAACTTTCGCGTTGCATAATGTAAAGTTGATTGTGATTAGAACTCTAGTTATAGAGGTTTGAGTGAAGGAAAATATTGAAAAAATCTTGAAAAAATAACTTTCCTCAAACTCAACGAATTTAAGCAGTTAATAGCTCCACTGAGTATTCTGAGAGTGAAACTATCAAGATTCATTCATTAGAAGAGGAGCTATGAGAATTCGAATTGCTTGAGTGAATGTGTTCCATAAGAAATGTACAGGGAAGCATCGCGTTTGAGTATAACTTGAGTAAGGTGGGAGTTGAGTAAATTTCAATGATTGATAATATATCTGTGTCTAAATACCTTTCATTATAAAAAATTAAGGAAATCAGCCGAATAGAATGGCCAGACGGACTGACTTTAGTTTTCATAAATTTTTTTAAAATATAAAATTTATTAAAAAAATTATTCACAAATTATAGAAATCTTCTTGTATTCTAATAACTAAACTTTTTAGAAATATTCATCTAAAGTTTTTAGGAATTGCCAAAAACTCTAATTGATATAATTTAATGGTCATTAAAATATTTAAATGATTGAATTGAAAAATTACAACAATTTCAAAATAACAATAATCGTTAGATACTACTTCTAAATTGATTGAAATCTTTATTTTGTGATTCAAATCTTTAAAAAATGGGTATGGAAATTATGGCGGATATAAATTTTCGATCTATAGAAAATAACGAGTCATATATTTCAAATGAAATATATCAAGCAGTAATTTAAATCAATCATTAATTTATATTAATTACTTATTTATATCAATGGTTGATTTATATCAATCATTGAAATATATCAATCATCGATCAATATTAGTCAGTGATTTATATCAGTTATTGATTTATATCAATCATTGAAATATATTTATGAATCATGACTGATTGAAATGACTGATTTTAATTTATGATTTTACGTTAATCAAACAATCATTGATATAAATGAATCATTGATATAAATAACTGATTGATAAAAATCAATGATTGATATAAATCTTCAATTAAAATAAATCAATGAATGAAGTAAATTGTTATAAATCAATGATTTATATAGTTCAATGATTGCTATAAATCAAATATTGATTAATATAAATCAATCATTGAAATATATCAATCATTGATTTATATCAATAATTATTTTAAATCTAAATTTGATTTATTTCAATGATTGATCAATTAGTTTATATCAATTATTGAAATATAAAAACCATTAATATATAACAATCATTTGAATTAAGAATGATTCATTAATTAATGATGTTTTTATTCGACCTTTCAAATAATAAATAAGAATTAAATATTTGAGCTCGAGATCTGATTAATTAATTAATTAATTAATTAATTAATTAATGAATGATGAATGATTGATTTTAGCCAATGCTTGATATAAACCAATGATTGATTGACATCTATGATTGATTTAAGTTAATGATTGCTCTAAAAAATTAATGCTTTAAATAATGATTTAAATCAATGTTTGAAATACATGAGTCTTAATATTCTCTCTATCGAAGATTACTATTTGTCATAATTTTATATCAATCAATGATTGATATAAATCAGTGATTGATACAAATTAAATTATTGTTATAAGTCTGTGATTGATTTAAGTTAATGATTGCCCTAAATTAAAGATTGATTTAAATCAATAATTGATATAAATAAATGACTGATTTTATAATGGTTGATATTTTTGAATGATTAATATATATGAATGATTGATATATATCAATAACTAATATAAATTAATGATTGATTTAAATAAATGTTTGATATATTTCAATTTAAATATCGATCGTAGATTTCTATCTGTCGTAATTTTCTTTCAATCGAAGGTATCCACTTTATAAAGATTTAAATCAATCATTGATTTGTATCAGTAATTGATATATATAAATCGTTGAAATATATCATTTAGTCATGATTGATATATATCATTGATTACTTAAAATTAAAGATTTATATAAATCAATAAGATGAATCAGTCATTTGTTTATATTTATAATTGATTTCTTTCCTTGATTTAGATCAGATATTAATTTATACCAATCATTGATTTATATAAATTTTATCAATCATTGATTTATATCAATCATTGAAATATATCAATCACTAATTTGCATCAATCATTTGAATTAATCATGATTCATTAATATATTTCAATGATTGATATAAATCAGTTATTAATATTAATCATGATTGATTTAAATCTATGATTGATTTAAGTTAATTATTGCTCTAAATGAAATATTGATTTGAGCCAATGATTAATATAAATAAATGATTGATTTATTATTACTGTTGATATTTTCCAATGATTAATAGATATTAATGATTGATATATATCAATGAATAATATAAATAATGATTGATTTAAGTAAATGTTTGATATATTTTAATTGAAATATCGATCGAAGATTTCTATCTGTCGTAATTTTCTTTCAATCGGAGGTATTCATTTTATAATGATATAAATCAATCATTGATTTTTATCAGTAATTGATTTGTATAAATCAATAAAGTCATCAGTCATTTGTATATATATCATTGATTTCTATCTTTGATTTAGAACAAATATTAATTTATACCAATCATTGATGTATATAAATTTTATCAATCATTAATTTATATCAATCATTGAAATATAACAATCACTAGTTTGCATCAATCATTTGAATTAATCATGATTCATTAATATATTTCAATGATTGATACAAATATATGATTAATATTAATCATGATTGATTTGAATCAATGATTGATATAAATAAATGATTGATTTATTATAACTGCTGTTATTTTTCAATGATTAATATATATCAATGACTAATATAAATTAATGATTATTCTATAATATTAATAGGCTAGGCGATTTCTTGTGACCGATGTTTTGTTCTACCGTTTTATACCGATTTTGACCAGACGTATATTATTTGAAAGGTATTGCTTTTTAGCCGTTTTGCAGATTTACAAATTTTTAAATTTTTTCCTTTATTTTGAGTAAATTGTATTTAAAGTTGCTACTAACACAAACATAAAATTATACAATGATATGTATGCGTTTATTAAATTTGTTAATGAGTTTGTTATCTTCATTCACAATAATTATAAACCATTAAAATGTTGGTGTGTGAATTGGCTAAGTTGAAAAATAAAGCTGCCTAGAAATTGCACTCGAATTTCGAGCGCTGGAATCTGTTAGTTTAAATAAATGCTTGATGTATTTCAATTGAAATCTATAAGTCGTAATTTTCTATCAATAGAAGATTTCTATCTGCCGTAATTTTCTTTCAGTCGCAGGTATCCATTTTAGAAAGATTTAAATCAATCATTGCTTTATATCAATCATTGATTTAATCAGTTATTGGTTTATATGACTCATTGAAATATATCAGTCAATTATTTAAATCAAACACTTGAACCATGAATAAAATCAACGATCGGTAGATAGAAATCAACGATTGACAAAAATGCTTTAAATTGTAAAATTTATTAGAAATTGTAATTTTAAAGAAATTTATATTTAGTGAAATTCGTTATAAGGACAAGGAATATATATATACTTTATGGGTTCATAAATTCATATATCGATGCACTGCAAACGGAATAAGAATCCGGTATATATCTACTGCAAATTACTGTGGAGGGTTTAAAATGTTGAAATTATCGAAATTCTAAATTGATACTTAATTGAAACGTTTTAGAAATCTAAGTAAGAATGAAAGAAATATGATCTGTAAATATATGTCAATTGAATATATTTCTTTATTTCTAAAACTGATTTATATATACGATTTTTAGAAAACGAAAATCGGTGAAATTTACCATTTTTAAAAATCTACGATTGATAAAAGACTTCAAGTGGTAAACCATTATCTTTTCTTTACCTTTGGTCTATTTAGACAAAAGAAGTATGTCGAAATAATATAATGAGAAAAACACTCTTCAATGCTAAAATTTTTCATAATTGGTATCTTTGCTATTTTTTTTAAATTGTGCTATAACTCTGCCATAACATCAATAAAATATATCATCTTCACTTGCCATATTCATGGTAAACGATTAATTCGTTATGTCGTAATTATAGACAAAATTTTGCGTGGGGAGTTAGAAATTAAAAATATTTTTTTTTTAAGGAGTGTTGTTATATAAGTAATTTACATGTTTATGTTTGTTTATGTTTGTACAAATTTATAAAAAATTATTGAAAATATTATACATTTTTCGCAACTTCGCGACGTTAAACTGAAACTAAATACTGAAACTAAATACATTTAATTATGAATGCGGTTAGTAAAATCAACATGGTTCATGGGCGTCACTCAACTATTAAAAAGTGTCAATTTTTACGTAGTGAAAAAATGTTACAAATAATTGCTAACAAATGGTTTATTTATTTAACAATTTAGAAGCATGTCTGTATCCTCGGGGGGTTCCGAACAATAAATAAATAAACACATTTAGATATGTGCATGTCTGAGAGTCTTGTGTCTCAGAGTCTGAACACCAAAGTCTAACACAATTTATTAGCAAGTAAATATTTTTGTCATTGTTTAGACTCACTTATGTAAGGGTGAAGTCTGGATATGCTCGTGTGTTGTAAATACAGTGTCGCACAAAAAAAAATAAATATAAATAAATATAAATAAAGTAAAATTCATGGATGCAGAAATTTTATTATTTACGCGTTAAGATTTCTGTTTATCGATTTTGAAATATTTTTGATTATAAATAATAATCGAAAGTTTTTAAAAAAAAAAAATTTAGAGTAATTAATTTTTTGGAGTGACAAAAAATGTGCTACTAGAAAAGTGTTTGAAAAAAATTGCAATTATAATTGTATAATTATATAATAACTATTACTAGCAGATTCCAGCCCTCGAAATTCGAGTGCAAATTCTAGGAAATTTTATTTTTTCATTAAATAAAGACCCTAAAGGTATGCTAATCAATTATAGCCAATTCACTAACTTATTTTTATTACAAACACATTAACAAATTTAATAAACACTCACATAGCATTGTATAATTTTATGTATGTGTTAGTAGCAACTTTAAATGCAATTTACACAAAATAAAGGAAAAATTAAAAAATCTGTAAATCTGCAAAACGGCTAAAAAGAAATACCTTTCAAATAATATACGCTTTGTCAAAATTGGGATAAAACGGTAGAACGAAACATCGGTCACAAGAAATCGCCTAGCCTATTAATATTATAGAAACTTAACACTTAAAAACTTCCTTTGCAAATAACAAGTGATCGTTTTATTTTATTTTTTATATACTATACCACCATGTGGTCAGGGTATAATAACATTGTGCTGATGTTTGTAACTACCAAAAATATTTGACATAGGCTTAACTTTTATTCAGAGTTCAGAAAAAAACACACACTGAATAAAAAACTCGTACATATATGTAAACAAACATAACTTAGACCAACACACACATATTTTTATTTTCATACCAATTATGTTTGTTTTTAAATTTTCTTCGGTGCCCAACACAACCATGACTGTGTTCGTTTTAATATTTCGTTATTTACACGAACATTTTTGTATCACATACTTTTTGTTTCAATCACACATAAAGCACACATTTTTGAGTGTTGCTTTATTTGAAGTTCATGTTCTGGTACGTGTACTGAAAAAAAAACACAGAACATGTACAATAAACAGGTTCGAGTTCAGTTATATTTTAAGGCGTGTTGTGGCTCGTGTAGTAAGAAAAAACAGAACATGTACAATAAACAGGTTCGAGTTCAGTTATATTTTAAGTCGTGTTTAAAATATAACTGAACTCGAACCTGTTTATTGTACATGTTCTGTTTTTTCTCACTACACGAGCCACAACACGACTTAAAATATAACTGAACTCGAACCTGTTTATTGTACATGTTCTGTGTTTTTTTTCAGTACACGTACCAGAACATGAACTTCAAATAAAGCAACACTCAAAAATGTGTGCTTTATGTGTGATTGAAACAAAAAGTATGTGATACAAAAATGTTCGTGTAAATAACGAAATATTAAAACGAACACAGTCATGGTTGTGTTGGGCACCGTAGAAAATTTAGAAACGCACATAATTGATATGAAAATAAAGATATGTGTTGGCTGCTTTTGAACAGAACATTGTGTGTTTCATGTGTGTATTTTCTGAACCTTGCTTTTATTATACCAATTGACTCAGAATCAAATTTGGTTTGTATATGTTTTTGCAAAAAATAAGCGACTGTATCAAATATGGTCAAGATCAGTCCATTTTTCGACCTAGTCCCCATATAAGTCTAATACAATTTTTGTCAGATGTTAAAAAACGATGTTAATTATAATAAATTTTTAAATTTTTAAAATTTATTATTTAATGACGGAGGCAAACGCCATTCCCAAAAATTTTTTGCATGAGTTATCCACATTAAGAATAACCGCGGAGCTCAGCTCAATCAATGTGCAATGATCAAGCCTTGCCCTGGGAAACATGCATTCATGCTTTTCTTAACACAAACGCCATTCCCAACTACCAAAAACTTTAGGCACGAGCTATTCACATTATGAATAGTCGCGGAGCTCAACTCAATCAAAGTGCAATGATCAAGCTTCGCCCTGGGAAACATATATTCATGCTTTTCTTAGCACAAACCGAACTTCTTATGGCACTTTAAAATAAACTAATTGAGAAGTACAGTTCAGCATTACGCTGTACTATAATACTATTTTCTAATTTTACTGCTAGCTAGTAAACAAAGTGATCGTATCATTGTGAACGAAATAGAATTGAAATTGTGTGCAGATTTGTTTTACTTAAAAACCCCGTTTCTACAGATAGTGAAAAAATCCCAATAAGCATTTTATGCAATAAATGATCATGTAGAGTATTTTTGACCATCCGATATGAACTTTTTTAGATCTGCAAGTAAAAAAATAACAAAAATTCCACTCAGATTTGGTAAATGCTTATTTTCTATACCCAATTAGTTGGTTCTAAGACCAATACTCTAAACGCATGGTATTAAGGTCACATAGTCGATCTTGATTAGTTGTGGCAATACCAGCCTAAACTAATATGACATATGGACTATAACGATACATACACACTTTCATTTTCATTGAAATCTCCGGACCTATTGAACCAATTTTGGTGATTTTAAATAGCAACCTGCTCAGGATAGCAATGAATCATTTTCACTAAAAATGAGCAAGTCAGCTGAACCGTTGAGGATTTGATCGCGATTTCCACAGGCGGACAGACGGACATAAGGATACAGATATATATTTTATGAAGTCCAGATTTTTTTCTAATTATTATCGGAATAACAAACTTGTATATACCCTCTGCAAAAAGCTGACAATTGACCCCTTTTACTTTATGAAAATAACTGTTTAAGTTAATTCTGATGTCGCTACTGATTTCTCTATTTTAAAATATTCAGCTAGTGGTAGCGGGTTTGCAAATATAGCATCTCAGAAGTTTAACTAGTAAATTTAAATGCAATAACAAATAAGTAAAAGGTAAATAATGTTCTTAGTTTTTTTTTTTTTTATTATTAAATATTGCCTAGTCTAGACATGATAAACTTAAAACTATATAGTGGCCTGATAAGAATGTTATAACAATATAAAAAAATGTCTATAAAATAGTAATGCATTTTTTCAATTATCACTTATTAAAACAAATAAAGAGAGAATAGGTGATAGTTAACAACGAAATCTGTATCTTCAAGTTTATTTAAAAAAAAAAAACAACTAAGAAAATTATAGTCGGTCTAGCCCGACTATACGATACCCTATACCATGGATTAGAGACCTATCTCTTCGGTCCAACTAATTGGATATAGCAAATAAGCATAAACCAAATTTGAGTAGCATTTTTATTAATTTTTTTCGCTGTGGATATGAAAAAGTTCGTATCGGATACTATATATATATGTGGACTAGGTCAAAAAATGGGCCGATCCTGACCATATTTGGTAAAGTCACTTATACTTTGAAAAAATATACACAAACCAAATTGGAGAAAAATCTGTGCAATATTTTTGTTTTTGATAGATTTAAGTGAAGATCGGGAAGCAGCTCTATATGGGGCCTATGACTAAGAATTTTCCTATAGGGATCATTTTTGGACTACTCATTAATGGCTGAATAAATGCATACAAACCCAATTTGAGTAAGATCTATATGACAATTTGGATCTTATGGCAATTTATGTCGATTTCATAGGGGTCATTTGTATGGGGGCTAGGTCTGAACATGAACCAATAGCGTTCATCCCATGGCCAGTGAAAGCTTATATACCAAATTTCATCAAAATATATTCATATTTGCGACCTGTAGTTTGATTACAAGGTTTACATGGACACACAGACGGACGGACGGACGGACATTGCTATTTCGACTCAAAAAGTGATTCTGAGTAGATCGGTATAATTAAAGATGGGTCTAGGACGAATATTTTTAGTTGTTACAAACAGCAGCACAAAGTCATTATACCCAAACCACATAGTGGTATAGGGTATAATTAATTAAATTCCAATTTTCATGTTCAGACCTAGTCCCCTATGAGATCGACTTAAATTGCGATTCAGTATCCAAATTATCATATAGATCTCGGTCAAATTGGGCTTGCATATATTTATTACATCCATTTATCAGTACAAAATAAATCCTATAGGAAAATTCTTAATCTTAGCCCCCATATGAAGCTGTTTTATGATCTTCACTAAAATCGATCATAAACCAAAATATTCTACAGATTTTTCTCACATTTGGGTTTTATATGTTTTTGCAAAAAAAAAAGAAAAAAAAAATAAGTGGCTTTGCCAAATATAGTCGGTGTCGATCCTTCTTTCGACACAGTCCCCATATAAATATAGCAGCATGCGATATGAAGGCAAAAAAATTAATAACAATGCCACTCAAATTTGGTTTACGCTTATTTTCTATATCTAATTAGTACCTAAGAGATATGGTCTCTAAAGGCATGGTATAGGGGATCGTATAGTCGGTCTAGACCGACTATAATTGTCTTACTTGTTTTTTCTTTTTGTTAATGAAGGATAGAAAAATTTAATAAAATGTTAATTTAAATACTTAAAATTGTTTAGGTGTCCGCGAATAAATTATTCGCCTCAGCATATAAAGATTTTATTTTATTTTTCACAAAACTTTAAAATTTTCCAAAACTATGCCCTCCATACCACTGTGAAGAGGATATATATATTAGTTAGTCATTCCATTTGTAACGAATTCAAAAATGAATTTGCGACCCCATAAAGTATATAACAAGTCGAATCTGTTACACTCAAGCTCATTCACAAAATAAATCATTTATGTGGAGAAATTTAAGACAGTATTATTTGCCATTATTTCGAGCAGGTTGGTTTTTGAAATGGGTTAAATCGCTCATTATTATGCCAAGATATAGACTAAAATATGAAGACACCTCTAAAAAATGCTTAAATTTCCACGTGCTTGTAATAATTTAGTGTTAACTTTAGCAAGTTGTTTGCTTGTGCAAATATTTTGTTCGAAATAGTGTAATAAGTCCAGATATTACTGTAAACGTAAAAGCCAGTGGAGGGTATCAAAGATTAGTCATAGACAAATTAAACACCCCTTACTTGTTATACCTTCCTCACCACTGTGCAGAGGGCATATATAGGTTAGTCATTCCGTTTGCAAGGCATCGCAAAATGCATTTGCGAACCCATAGAGTATATATGTTCTTGATTCTTATATCTGTGGTTTTCTGGAATAACCGCGTATGTCATAAAATCAAAATGTTCAGGGGAGCCAAAAAACGTTATATTTGATATTAGAGCTTTTATTTAAAGATTTTATAGCTTTTTATTTAACAGTCCTTTAGATATGGGCAATAAATACTTTATATGAAATTTAGAGTAAAAAATCTTCAGAGGAATAGATCCTGGAGATGGACGAAAAAACAATATGTGACTTACACTTAAAGTGTTTGCAGATAAAACAACTTATGTCGACAAACGTCGTTTTCTTTTAAAAAGAAAACTACCAATGCAATCACCCATGTAGACATAAGTTGTTGTTGCTTGAAAAAAGGATTTTTTTGTTCGTCAACAAAAAGTTAACGGGACTTAGGATGATAATATAACAACGTATCAAGAAAACTAATTCAAAATTATTTTGAATTTTTTTTTTCATTAATAACATCGTATGTCGCTATGTGTTGTTTTCTGAGAAAATAATTTGTCAGCGATCAAACGTAGGTTGACGTACGTCGTTAGTGCTGCAAATTAATTTAATAAACATTTAAGTTACGTCGTTATTTAAAGAAAAAACTCAGAAATGGTCAATATTAAAAAAAAAATTAACACATGTAAAGAGCGTTAAAAACTAATATAATTGGCAACGTTAACCCAAAACTGACAAAAATGGACATACGCGGTTTTTCCAGAAAACCACAGATATATCGAGTCGATATAGCGATGGACGGACTACTGTCCGTTGAAATCACACTCATTCACAAATTAACCCATTAATCTGGCTAAACTTATGATAATATTGTATGTCATTATTTCGACCAGGTTGAACACCTCTGAAAAATGTCAAAAATTCAGTGTGTTTGTCGTCATGATTTACTATTTAGTACATCAAATTGTTGCTTTTCACAATATTATAAATAGTATACTAAGTCTAGATATTAATGCAAACGTTAAACCGATGTGGAGTATTCCAAAGATTCGGTACAGCCGAATTTAACACTCTTACTTGTTTTGTCTTTGCATCGACAAAATCATGGTCTTTTTAAAGGGGTAAAATATTTGTGTTTCTTTTATAACAAACCAAATAGAACCGAGTACAAAACACGTTCGAAAACAAATATTTTTTTTATAAAGAATTGTCAACAAATTTAAACGAAAACCAAATACATTTTTTTTTATTTGTGTGGACAAAAAAAACTAATTTAAATTCTTAAAAAAATGCACACAAAGTATATATTTTCATAGTTAAGTTTATTTTTAGCAACGCCCAAGTTTGTTGTTAATTTTCTGATTTTATTTTGTAGTTTACAAACTAAATAAATTACAAACCTACCTTATAACATTTAGACAACAGACACGACACGACACACAGTGTTGTGCAAGCGGCCAAAAGTGTAAAATTTTTTTGATAAATTCTTAAAAAATCAGCTACGACATTTGATTTTGTATTCTCTAGCTAGAAGAAACTCGAAAAAAATTTTAAAAAATATTGAATAGCTTAGTTAGAGGAGCTTTTGAAACTTCTAATTTTTTTTTCAATACACTTTTTCAATACACAGTTGCCTCAGCCTAGATTTCACCTGAAAAATAAAACCCCTTTATTCGGCGCTACCCTGTGCAAATTAATTTTTTCGTGAGGTGTTGACATATCTGTAATGTGGGTGCACTGTTTTTAGCCCTTCTCTTTCATCAATATTCCATTTACCGTTATTTTTTGAAGTGTGCGAAGTTATCCGCCCATTTTAAACTTTGCCCCCACTTTTGAAAAAAAATTGGCGGTTGTTCTAGTTGTTCCAAACATTGCTCCAAAATACATAGATATGTCGCGAACCGTAATGTACGCAAATGATAACGAAAAACATTTTTTCCGCGATATCAACGTTATTAAACGATATCAATATTTTTATGTAACACGAAAGTTAACGTACAGATTCTTAAATTTCTTTCATACAAGGTATCCTGGATGGCATCCTCAACACTATTCTAATCAACCCCAAATATACGGGTTCCTTAATTTTACATCCTCTCTATAACATATCCAAGTTTCAGAGCGATCTGAGGGTGCCATTCAGGATACCTTGTATGAAAGCAATTTTAGAATCTGTACGTTAACTTTCGTTTTGCGCAAAAATATTGATATCGTTTAATAACGTTAATATCGCAGAAAAAATGTTTTTCGTTCTGATTTTCATACGTTACGGTTAACGACATATCTATTTTGGAACAATGTTTAGAACAACTAGAACAACCCAGAACAACCGCCAAAATTTTTTTTTCCAAAAGTGGGGGGCAAAGTTTAAAATTCGTTTTTTTCGATTTACCGGTATAAACTAAATTTTAGAAACTCATCGTTTTGGAACATTGTAGAACAATCCTAGAACAATTCAGAACAATCTTCAAAAAATTTTATATCCAAAAATGGGGGGTTAACTTCGCACACTTTATTTTTGGCTTCCTTTGTAAAGCAAAGCACAACTTTGACAAAAAAAAAATGGTAAAATTTGGGTTTTCTAATTTCAATTAAAATCGATAAAAATAAGTATAATATATTTTTTAAAAAATGGTGTGAAGTGATCCAGAGTGACCCTAGCATTTTTTTTTTGGATTTTTTAAGTGGCTGCGGATATTAAAATGAGTGAAATTTTTGATGTCTGGATGGTTGTAGAAAATAAGACGACAGCTACGTCCGAAATGATGGCTTGCAAAGGAGATAAAAAAGATGAAAAAAAAACTTAATCTGGAAGCTTTTTTCGATATGAAGAGCATGGAAAGCGACCAAAATGAAAAGTATGCTACTAAAAATATATTTTTTTATATATCAGTATAGGGGAGGTAGGGGTCCGATTTGGATCAAACTTGGTAAATGCGTTTGGGTCATGCTAAGAAGTGCTCATACCAAGTTACAGTACACTGCGAAAGTTGTTGATTTTATAAGGTTTTTTAATGTAACAGTATAGGGGTGCTAGGGAATTCGTGGGGTAATTTTCAAGATATAAATTTTTTTTCTTTTTTACATAAAAAAAAGCATCCATGACAAATAACAACCCGATATGATAACGTTTAGTATTTTTGGCCACTCTTTATATGAACGTACAACACTGTGCGACATACAAACTTATCACCTTACCATAGAGTTCACATGTTGTTCAAACCAGAGTCGTTTTTTCCATTTTTTCTTCATTTTGGTTCTCAAACAATAAAAATACTAACTAAATGAAATTGATTTATGCAAAATGTTAGTTAATTTACATAATCTCAATGCGTGAATTAGTGCTAAACTGTTAGAAAAATAATAGTAATGAAAATTATGAAAAAAAAAAAAAAAAAAACAAATTAATAAAAAGCAAACAGAAAAATGTTAAATTGTGATGCGAATCGTATTGTAGGTAGGTATACTGTCAATTGATGCCATCTGTTGTTTTAGATAGTTTAGTACAATTTGTCAGTTTTTACACCTTATGAATGTAATATAATTAGTAAATAATAAATTTTTTAGTGATGTCATTATAAAGATGAATATAAGCAAGGAAGGGCTTAAAAAATTGAAGGTAAAATTTATTTTTAAAAAGTAAATTTCGAGATATTGATGTTGTTATCAAAACAGTAGCAACCAGAGTCTGGAGAAATTTCAGAAGTCTTACTTACGTCGTTATAGCGTTGTTTTTTTTTTTTTTTTATTAAATTTCAATTTGTATCCAAGCTAATTAGGCGCACATGAATTTTACTAATTTTATTTTTTAAATACAAAATATATTGGTCGTTTATGGATGGCAACCGAACTTTAGTTGCGTTGTCAAAAAGCAACGCAATTAACACATTAATTGCTACAGCAGATTCCAGCCCTCTAAATTCGGGTGCAAATTCTAGGAAATTTTGTTTTTCACTAAATAAAGACCCTAAAGGTATGCTAATCAATTATAGCCAATTCGCAAATCAAAAAATTAAAAAATTTAATAAACACACACATAGCATTGTATAATTTTATGTATGTGTTAGTAGCAATTTTAAATGCAATTTACTCAAAATAAAGAAAAATTTTAAAATCTGTACATCTGCAAAACGACTAAAAAGAGATAACTTTCAAATAATAAACGTTTGGTCAAAATCGGGATAAAACGGTAGAACAAAACATCGGTCACAAGAAATCGCCTAGCCTATTAATATTATAGATTGGATACGACAACTTCCTTCAGTTGCAAAAAAAGTTATTGATAATACTATTTTGAGAGTTTAGCAACTAAAAATAAATATAAACAATCAAAAACTTTTATACAAACCAGCAGATTCCAGCGCTCGAAATTCGAGTGCAATTTCTAGGCAACTTTATTTTTCAACTTAGCCAATCCACAAACCAACACTATTTTGGTTTATTATTATTGTGTATGAAGAAAACAAACTCATTAACAAACACATTAACAAATTTAATAAACACACACATAGCATATGTAAAATTTTATGTATGTGTTAGTGGCAACTTTAAATGCAATTTACTCAAAATAAAGAAAAAAATTTTAAATCTGTAAATCTGGTGAACAGATAAAAAGAAATACCTTTCAAATAATATACGCTTGGTCAAAATCGGGGTAAAACGGTAGAACAAAACATCGGTAACAAGAAATCGCCTAGCCCAAAGCAACTTTATAAGTAACTTTATAAAGCTGTCTTTCTAAAATTTCGAGGTTTTTCATTTTTCTATTTCTTCATTTATCCAACTTCATTAAAAATGTCATATTTCTTCCTTTCCAAATATTTGATGTAATTTTTAAATTTCACATGTTTTGTGTTTTAGTGTAGCCTTCACATTTAATTCCGGTTTGTTCCTGAAATTGTTTCTTTTCCTGGATGTTTGCTGTACATTTTTTACTTCTGGCTACTTTGGTTCTTCTTCTTGTTCTGGCTCATCTGGTTGTTGTAGCCACACACAAAATTTTGGAGCTCAGTCTCTTGCTGTTCCACACCTTCTGCCAAGTTTGCGCCAAAAAGATATCCTTAAGGATTTATTGTCAGCTATGTTAGGTCCACTGCAGACTTTTCTAACAAGGATAAACTTAATTCCTGTGATAGTCCCCTGTTAGTGTTGTATAGATTTCTTTTATTGTGGGACATTTTTTTTTAGTTTTGACTCAATATGTACGCGCACTCCCTGCATTTAATACGTGCTAGAATCGTTAGGCCAAAATTATTTAATTTTTCAGCAATTCGATTCCATGTCTCTTCAGCACTTTTATCCATTTTGATGATACGTTAAGATTTTTATACCCTCACACCACTGTGCAGAGGGTATATATCATTTGGTCATTCAGTTTATACTACGTCGATGTATTTGCGAACTCATAAAGTATGTATACTCTTGATCCTTATAACAATTCGAGTCTGTCTGTCCGTTCTTCCTTCCGTCCGTCTGTCTGTTTAAATCACGCTCATTCGCAAAATAAACCAGCTACCTGGGTAGAGTTACGATAATATTGTTTGTCATTATTTCGAGATGTTTGCTATTGAAAATGGGGTAAATCGGGCATAATTGTGGCAAGATATGTCCTGAAATATGAAGACACCTCTAAAAAATGTTAAAAATTTAATGAGTTTGTTGAAATAATTTTGTATTAAGGCCCAGTTTTTGAGATGTCAGTTAAACCTAGTTTAGTTAAACCGAGAAATAATTTTGTCAGACATTTCCAAATTCATAAAGGAATTGATGAATAAATTCTGGGTTTAACAAAACTAGGTTTAACTGATATCTCAAAAACTGGATCTAAGTTTACCAAATTGTTAACTTTTTAAAATATTTTGTTTACATTTGTTATAAATAGTGCAATAAGTCCAGATGTTAATGTAAATGTAAAACCCATGTGAAGGGAATCAAAGATTCGGCATAGCCGAATTTAGCACTCTTACTTGGTTTTATTGACATAATAATTTTCATATATCATATCTGTGCTTTTCTAGAATAACCGCGTATGTCATAAAATCAAAATGTTCAGGGGAGCCAAAAAACGTTATATTTGAAATTATGGGCTCGATATAAAGTTTTTAGAGCTTTTTATTTAACTGTCCTGTGGATATGGGCAATAAATACTTTATATAAAATTTTGAGTCAAAAATCTTCAGAGGAATAGATCCTAAAGAATGACGAATAAACAATATTTAAATATATATTAAACACTTAAAGTGTGTACAGATAAAACAACTTATGTCGACAAACGTCGTTTTCTTTGGAAAAGAAAACTACCAATGCAACCACCCATCTAGACATAAGTTGTTGTTGCTTGAAAAATGGATTTTTTTCTTCGTCAACAAAAAGTTAACAGGACTTAGTATGAGAATATAACAACGTATCAAGAATAATAGTGACAAAAAATAGAAATAAACACAAAAGTTTTTATAAGTGGTTATAAACTGAAAACTAATCCAAAATTATTTTGCATTTTTTTTTCATTAATAACACAGTATGTCGCTATGTGTCGTTTTCTGAGAAAATAATTTGTCTGCGATCAAACGTAAGCTGACATACGTCGGTAGTGCTGCGTGCTGCAAATTAATTTAATAAACATTTAAGTTACGTCGTTATTTAAGAAAAAAAGTCAGATTTTTTTTTTTAAATTTAACACATGTAAAGAGCGTTAAAATTAATATATTTGGCATCTTTAACTCAAAACTGACAAAAATGGACATACGCGGTTATTCTTGAAAACCACACATATATCATATTCCATGTTAAAATTTTTTTTTACCACTATGTTATCGGGGAATAATGAGTTAGTGCTGATGTTTGTAACTACAAAAATATTTGACCTAGACCGATCTCTTATTATACCGATCGACTCAGAATCGCTTATTGAATCGATTTAGCGGTGTCTGTCCGTCTGTGTGTCCATGATAAACTTGTAATCAAACTACAGATCATCATAATATTAATAGGCTAGGCGATTTCTTGCGACCGATGTTTGGTCCAACGGTTTATCCCGATTTTGACCAAACGTATATTATTTGAAAGGTATTTCTTTTTAGCCGCTTTGCAAATTTACAGGTTTTTAAATTTTTTCCTTAATTTTGAGTAAATTGCATTTAAAGTTGCTACTAACACATACATAAAATTATACTTATGCTATGTGTGTTTTATTAAATTTGTTAATGTGTTTGTTAATGAGTTTGTTATCTTCATTCACAATAATAATAAAAGTGCTGGTTTGTGAATTGGCTAAGTTGAAAAATAAAGCTGCCTAGAAATTGCACTCGAATTTCGAGCTCTGGAAATACAAGACGTCAAATAGTACATAAGTATGTGAACAACCTTTCGATATTCTTGTACTACAATCTGAAAAAAAAATCTAATAAAAGCATAATAATTGTTCTTTTACACAAAAACTTACCTGGGGCCAAATTACCGCATTCGATATCGAGTAAAATGAATCAAAATTTCTTATTTTGGTTTATTATTTGAAGAATATGGACAAACGCTCGACCACGATTCGCTTTTCTTCTTAAGACCATAATTCCTCAACTGTGACAAAGAAAAATTATTCTTAGCATTTTATTTTGGGAAATAAATAAATGATTGCTATCCAAAAATTTCGATAACGAATGCGGTGATTTGGCCCCTGAATGTAATTATATTCTTCCATTTTTTATTTATTTCCATGAAACGTACAAAAAATATTTGGAATAAACAAAAGCTGATATAATAGTAAACAAAAAACGACTGATCACATAGTACACCGCAAAAACGTACCTGCTAACGTTGTATTGTCGTATAAAACTCTGAAACACCCCAATAATAACGACAACAATTGTTTCAACCAAATTTATTAAAAAAATCTAAAATAATTCATTAGTAGTTATAAAACAATAAAATTAAAAAGATAATAATAAAAAAGAATACAGAGATATTTTTTATGTTGTTTATGACTTAATTTAATTTTTTTCCGATCGCGAGGATAATGTTTTAATTTTTAAATATACGCGTTGAAGGACATGTTCTGTTTTTTTTAGCAGTACAGTGCTAGAAAACGAACTTAAAATAAAGCTACACTCGAATCTGTGTGGTTTATGTGTGTTCGAAACAAAAAATACGTGATAGAAAAATGTTCATGTAGATAAAGAAATATTAAAACGAAACACAGTCATGATGTGTTCGGCACCGTACAAAATTTAGAAACACACATAATTGATATGAAAAAAAAAAAATATGTGTTGGCTGTTTTAGAACAGAACATTGTGTGTTTGATGTGTGTATTTTAAGACATTTAAACATTTTGGACACTCCCTCTAGTATCGCCTATGTCAAAATCAACTCCTGATAGCTGTGAAAAGTTGCCAAGCACGTTTGTTTCATAGTCTATAATGCAACATTCATACTTGAGGATGAAATTACATTTCAGTTTTTTGCATGTTCTTTTGTCTCGATATTCTTATTGGGATTTCTATCTAGGACATTTATTATATTTGAGTCTTGCGTCCTGTTTCTTTTTTCGTCTTAAAGACTCCAAGGAATTGATATTATCCGCTGCTTTTCACTCCCAACTATTAGGATTTTTCTTTAAAAATGGCTTATTAGGGGTCAGTATAGCCCGTTTTTCTTCCACTTCTCGGACTTTTCTTAATAGCGAAAGATTTTTAATGACCCAAGAAATCGTTTAGCGAGGTCATTTCTTCTCATATGTAATTGTTAAAAAGCCCGTTTTTGATTTTTTTTAATTATTCTAATAATTTTTTCACGTACTTTTTCTTTACAATACATTTAAGATAAAGTAACTATTACAAAAAAATTTTATAATTGTAAATAAGTAAACTTTCACAAGTGACTTTAACAATTAACTAGCAGATTCTAGCCCTCGATTTTCGAACGCAAATTCTGGGAAATTTTATTTTTTTTACAAGCACATTATTAAATTTAATATACACACACATAGCATTGTATAATTTTATGTATGTGTTAGTAGCAACTTTAAATGCAATTTACTCAAAATAAAGGAAAAAATTTTAAAATCTGTGAATCTGCAAAACGGCTAAAAAGAAATATCTTTCAAGTAATATACGCTTGGTCAAAATCGGGATGAAATGGTAGAACAAAACTTCAGTCACAAGAAATCGCCTAGCCTATTAATATCATAGATTATGAAAAATAGTAGACAGTGGTTGACATTGGCAGAAAAATGTCAAAAATGGATTACAAGCGATGCAAAGGATAGGAGAAATAATATCATAGGATAGGACAAGTTTAGCAAAATGAATGTATAGTAATGCTTCACCGTGATATTCCAATCAGAGATTTTGCTGCTGAAACAGTTTTTACCTGAAGTTTATAGAAATATTATAAAGAATTCAGTTTAATTTTATTAATTTTACCGAATAGGCCGAATACAGAAAAATTAGCGAAGATTCGTTCAATCTCTATTAAAATTATTTTATTAATATTTTTGTTTGCCTTGAAAAATATTTAATTAACTAAGTTTTTCTTATGTAAATTTAAGTTTTTGTGGTTTTAACTAAGCATAATTTAAGCATAATATTAACTTTTGCGACTTTTGTTGTGTGTACCATTGTTTACCGAAAGTTTGATAAATTTTTAATGAGAAACTTTTAAACATTTTTTTTTTTATTTTTATTAAATTTTTCACCAACATAATTCTGCTGTGCTACGTTAAATCTAAATCTATTTTAAACCTAAATATTTTTTTTGAGTATTTTAGGCGTTTGCATTACCATAGATATAAATCTAAACACATAATCATTTTGTGTTAACAAAATATTTTAATTTTTTTTTCGAGCTTCAAATTAAATTGATAGCGAAGAATGTTGACAAGAAAGAGATATATTTATAGCACGTATGAATGTGTGACATCGTCACGATACTGGAGTGATTTTTGAGGAACACCATTCTCAATGACCGTGATTTATAAATTATCGCTTATTCAAAAAATTTTAATTCATATGTATACGAGGGTGGCTGAATAAGTCACGGACTAATTGATCCTACCTCGTAGCTAATGCACAATCAAAACCGATTCCGTCAATCATCATCTTTTAATTACTATTCTCAAATTGTAAGCAAGCTCCGCCATTAAGTTTGTGTTTGGCAGCTAAGAAGTGTTTCATTTCAAATTCGTAAACTTACAAGTACGAGTAGGATCAAAGTCAAACTACAGATGGCAAATTTTAAAGCGAGTTATTCGACAACCTCTTAAGAAAATGTGCAGTTTATATTTCAGCTGTTTCGAGTGATTGTGTTTGAACAAAAATAATGAATTTGAGCGTAAAATATTAATTGTCTACTTACCAGTACATTTTATTGGAAAACCCTTGAAAATTTCAACAAGGTCTAAATTATTTATATATTCTGGAACGCAATTTTGAAATCTTATCTATATTGAGGAATCAGAGAATAACAACAAGGTGTGAAATGCGATCGAAGAATTTAGAAAAGGAGATCTTTCAATTTGTTAAACAAAAACGGGGGGTACGTCCACCAAAGCTGTTACAAAAAAAGTGTGGAATGTTGCGGGGATACTAGGGAGGGAAAGGATTAAAAACTCGATAAAAATCAATGGTGCCAAAAATATGGAAAATGCAAAAGGAAGTCATAAAAGCTATATCCAGAAAGATGTATGAAGTTTAATGACGAAACATATGCCAAAGCAAATTTAGCACGCTCCGTGGTCCTCAACATTAAAGTGTTTTTGAAAAAGGATACCTTCGATTCGGAAACTTCGATCGGCAGGCTGTGTTTTTGAAAAAGGATACCTTCGATTCGGAAACTTCGATCGGCAGGCTATAAGACAATAGAGCTTAGAAAATCGACCCACTCAATTTATGTCTGATTCAGTTTTTGCTCATTATTTTCTGTAAAAATAATATTGAATTTGTTAAAAAAAAAGAGACAACAATCTACCAAATGTCCCACAAAGTCGGCCAATTTAAAGATATTGGACTCAAATAAAAAATAAATTCGTAAAAGAGTTAACAGGAGGATTGCAAACCGGTTAAGATGTAATCCATTAAAAAAAAAAAAATTTAATTGAACAAGTTGAACAAATGTTTTTCGACAAATAGCTCGATCAGTTTGTGACGATTATTCGGATAAGCCGAATAATTTTTAAGAGCAAAATAGATATATATCTGAAAAATTGCAAAATCCAATAATATATACATAATAATGATGACTTAGAAAAATCTAAAAAGTGTTTTCTCTAAATCAGAGATTACAAAAACAAATCCCACAAATAGTTTTAAAGAAAAAAAAAAATCAATTACATTTTATTTCCATCAGACTATTTTACAAAATCAAACTAGTTTGTATATTTAATAGCTCAAAACTGTTCTGAAGAAAAATATTTTTAAATTTGTATAAATTGCATTTAAAGGAGAAAATTTCTTTTTTTTAATAAAATAAATTAACTGAAATATTTTTAAATTTCTCTTTAAGTATTTACAAATAATATATATATATATATTAATTATTACTAGCAGATTCCAGCGCTCGCAATTCGAGTGCAATTTCTAGGCGGCTTTATTTTTCAAGTTAGCAAATTCACAAATAAACACTTTTTTGGTTTTTTATTATTGTGAATGAAGTTGACAAACTCATTAACAAACACATTAACAACTAACATTTCAAAAATATATTTTTTTTCCATATTTTTATAATTTCTTTTTCAATGTTTCTTCAAAACCAATACTGAACAAAATTGGTACATAAAAAATGAGAAGTAAATTAATATTAAGCTGGAAAACGCAAGTTTTGTATTATTTCAAATGAAATTTATTGAAGAAACTGAAAAGCATATTATAGATCAAACAGAGAGCAAAAAAGACTTAGTTTTGTGGAAAATATTTTCAAAAAGCATAAAAAAAAAATAAGTTTTCGAACATTTTGCTTCATAAGCACCACAAAAATTTTCTAAATCTATTTTTTTTTTTTTAATTTTAATTGTTGCACAGGTCGCTAGCAATAATTTGGCTTTTACAGATTGATAAAATATCAATTAGTCGACGAGTTATACCCAAAAAACCATATAAACAGTATGCTGAAAATCGGCATTTGACTGCAAAATTCGAAGGTCGATTAAAAAAAAATTCGAGCTAACATAAACAAACGCCGCGATACGGGTCTTCTAATTTAGCCTCTATTTTCACCCCTCACTCTCAGAATCGACCTTACTTTTGCTAACCTGAATTTGTTCAGTGTATTCCAAATTCGACGATATCTATATGATAATCGGGTTTTTACGACAATTTAAGTCGATCTGAAACGGGTTGTTTGTATGGGGCGAGGTCTGAACATTTGCCAATTTTTACCAATTTCAATAGCGTTCAACCTATGATCAACAAAAGCTAGTATATCAAATTTCATTAAAACACATTCATATCTGCGATCTGTAGTTTTATTATAAGGTTTACATGGACACACAGACGGACGGACGGACAGACAGTCGGACGCACGGACAATGGTAAATCGACTTAATAAAGTATGGTTCTAATTCAAATATTTTTGATAGTTATAAAATCAGCACAAACTCATTATACCTTGACCACATGTAATGTACGTTATCAATTGGATGTAATTTTTATTAAAATCGAAAGTTTTTGCGTTTTATTGATATTACAATTTTTATGCGTGCAATCCTTATGTTGTAAAATAAATTTTTTGGTTTCGCTACAAAAAAAAAAATAGTTTTCATTTCGATTTCTTAAACAGCTCTCGTATGGCAAAATAGTGCGTTAGATTGAAAGTTCTTTAGAAGATTTAACATATTTCTGATATTTGTATTTATATTTAATTAAATTTGTTTTCAACAAATTTCAATCCGTTATTTTTGTATGCCACACACATTTACAAAAATATCATAAAATGTTATGATGGTTTTATATGCCGATAATAAAATAAATATTTTTTTAAGGTTGAGATTTTATTAAACAAAATAACAATGTGAAACGTGATATGTTTTTAATGATAAATTTAAACAATGGCAAGTTACACTAAGTAGCTGAAGATATAAAAAAGCAAAAAAAAAAAAAAATATAATAATAATTTACAATATTAACCCTTTAATGTGATATTTTTTTTATAGTATAAACACAAACAGACCGGTGAGGTATTTTTCATATAAAATTCATATAAAAAATCGCAGAGCGTCACCGCACTGAAATAAAACTAATTTTATAATGTTGTCATATTTATAATGTTGCCATATATCTACAAAATTTCGGTGGTGAATATGTTTTTATCAAGTTTCAGAAAATACACTCATCAAATACACAATGTTCTGTTCTAAAGCAGCCAAAACATATTTTTATTTTCATATCAATTATTAGTGTTTCTAAATTTTGTACGGTGCCAAACACAGTCTTGAATGTGTTTCTTTTTAATATTTGGTTCTGCACACGATCATGTTTCTATCACGATTTTTTTTTTGTTTCGAACACACATAAACCACACAGGTTCAAGTGTAGCTTTATTTTAAGTTCGTGTAGTAGCACGTGTACTGCTAAAAAAAAACAGAACATGAACGCTAGGCATGTTCGAATACAGCTTTTTTTCGGTTCGTGTTCTTGAGCGCGTACATCTAAAAATTAGAAAATTATACACTCGCGATCGGAAAAATCTGATACAGCCCTGTAAAAACGACAACAATTTTTTCAACAAAATTTATGAAATAAATCTAAATAAATCTAAAATAATAATAAAATAGAAAACAGAAATTTTATATGTTGTTTATAATTAATAATATGTATGTATGTATGTATAATATGTATGTATAGTTGACCTTTTTTGTTGTTAGATAATTTTATTTTAGTTCGGCTTGAGGTCATAAATTTTAATAAAATAAAATAAAATAGAATTGTTTTAAATTTTATTATTAATTTTTGTTTATTTATTTTATTTAACTTATTTCGTTTTTTATTATTTTTTTATTTTTAATATTTTTTTATTTTTATTGTTAATTCTTTATTTTTATTTTTTTATACCTGCTAAAGAAAAATTCTAGATTTTTTTAAATAAATTTGGTTGAAACAATTGTTGCCGTTTTTATAGGGATCTATCAGATTTTTCCGATCGCGAGCTGATAATGATTTATTTTTTAGATGTACGCGTTCAAGAACACGAACAGAAAATGAAGCTGTACTCGAACCTGTTATTGTCCATGTTCTGTTTTTTAGCAGTACACGTGCAACAACACGAACTTAAAATAAACCTACACTCGAACCTGTGTGGTTTATTTCGAAACAAAATAATACGTGATAGAGAAATGTTCGTGTAGATAACGAAATATTAAAACGAAACACAGTCACGATTGTGTTCGCCACCGTACAAAATTTAGAAATACACATAATTGATATGAAAATAAAAATATGTGTTTGTTGGTCTGAACTGTGTTTGTTTACATATATGCACGAGTCTTTTATTCAGTGTGTGTTTTTTCTGAACTCTGGTTTTTATGTTTTTAATGTGTAAAGATGTGATTAGAAAAAAATATATAAATTTTTGAAAAAAGTGAATTTATATTTAATATTGATCATTTAATTTCACTCCCAACAAATTGATTTTAACGCAAAGAGAAGAATTTTCTTTTATAAACGTTTTAAGAAAGAAAATTGTAGAAAACTTTATAAATCCAGTAAGAGTATTAAATTCGGCCATGCCGAATCTTTTATATTCTCTATCTGGGATTTACGTTTATATCAATATCTGGACTTATTGCACAATTAATAATAAATGTAAATATAAACAAAATACTTTATCAAAGTACATACTTAACAAACATACTGAATTTGTAGCATTTTATAGAGGTGTGTCTATATTTTAGGTCATTTCTTGGCGCAATGATGACAGTTTACGCCATTTTAAATATCAGACTACTCGAAATAATGACCAACAATATTATTCCAACTTTAATTCAGGGCAATTCCACGGTGACAGATGTATCAATAGGTACACAAAATATCCTACAATGACTCCAAATTGTTATTTTCTTGTTTTCTTGCACAGACTTGATGAAAAACAAGGACTCAACTTCTATATGATGGAATTAGGTTTTGAAAATTTCCTCATTTATTTATTACTATTTTTTGTCAGTAACGGACGTATCTCTTCAAAATGGAATTGCCCTTCAGTAAATAGTTTATTTTGTGAACGAATGTGATTTCAACGGGCAGACGGACAGACGGACTTCGTTTGATCAACTCGAGTTGTTATTAGATTAGGGATATACATGTACAAATGGGATAACAAACTGATATATGTATATCGTCTGAACATTGGTGTGGAAGATATCAAAAAATATAAATAAAATGTTAATGAAAAAATTGAGAATTTTTGTACGCAACGTAAAAACATTCCACCGCGGCCTGGTTGTGCTTATACTCTGAAGAAAATAAAAGTAATTAGTGGCTGTACAAAGCCCGTATTGGACATTTGAGGGTTAATGAGCAACATTATCGACACAATGAGATGTTTGAATGTTTGTGTTTAGTAGATTTTTTGTTGTAATTATGGCGTTTTGTTTTAATTAAACTAAAAAGAAATGAATAAAAAAAATTAATATGTAAATTATTAAACAAAACAAAAAACACAATAAGCGCTACAAAAATGCAATGAAATATGGTTATCAAGTTTTAAAATTTTTTTTTTTTTCGGATTAGTTGCAGTCATTAAAAACACAAAACATGATAACAAAATTATAACAATAAAAAAAAAGAATACAAACAAACGTTTAATTAAGAGGCAATGATAAATTTTAAATAAACCAAACAAAAAAACAAAAAACTAGAAATTCGAAAATAACAACAACACATCTGTTAACAATTATGGAGTTCTCATTAAGTTGAACTATTAACTTAATAACCAGTTTTGCACTAACTGTAACATTTTAGTGAAACATTATACTGATTAATTACTTGTTAGAAAATCCCTTGTTTTAGTGGAATTTAAAGTGTTTGCTTGTTTGTTTGGTTGTGTTTTTATTTTTCAAAATTCACACCCAAATCTACTTTATCATTGAGTTGTCACCGTAACGTGCCTTCGCTGCAGTTGCAAACAAGCCACCATTTTAGGCATACATGTATCAATTTCTACAGTGGTTTATAAACACAATATTCAAAAATATTGAATCATTAATCAAATTAACAAAAACACCAAATTTGTCATTTAATTAAATAACCATAAATTTGAAACTTAATTAATAATAAATTAAAAATTAAAACCAAATTAAAAGCCCACAGAGAGTAATGAAATTTTATATGCAACAACTAAATGAGATATACATACTGCTGACGAATTGTCGCATGCCCTCTCTATGGTTTGCCAAAAAAAAAAAATTAATAAAAATACAATAGTAATCTGATATTAAAAAAAAATCTGTGATAGAAATTTAAATTTAAAAAAGTGACTAGGTAAAACTCTTCATGAGAAGTTGCCAGATCCGATCAAACTTATACATATGGTACAAGAGAAAAAGCTACTGGATATTTTTCCTTTTGTTTTTTTACTCTTCATGGAAAGTTGCCAAATTCACTAAAACTTCTGGGTGGTGTCTCTAGTGTTTGAAATTTGAAATGCTGGTTATTTTGGGTATGACATCAATCTCAACTCTATTATGATAAGATGGTAATATAATATAGTATGCGGTTTATGAAATGTGTTGATTTACGCTTGAAGATTATTCGGATATATTAAAATTTAAAAATTTTTGAAATAAGTGCAAAAAATTACTTTCAAAATGCGGTAAAAAAAAGTAAACGTCTTTTAGGCAATATTTGAACAATTTTGTCAAATGTATGCGTGGAACTGGATCGTCATGGGATAAAACCAGAGTTCAGAAAAAAACACACACTGAATAAAAAACTCGTACATATACTTATGTAAACAAACATAGCTCAGACCAACACACACATATTTTTATTTTCATATCAGCTATGTGTGTTTCTAAATTTTGTACGGTGCCTAACATAATCATGACTGTGTTTCGTTTTAATATTTCGTTATCTACACGAACATTTTTCTGTCATGAATTTTTTGTTTCGAACACACGTAAACCACACAGATTCGAGTGTAGCTTTATTTTAAGTTCGTTTTCTTGCACGTGTACTACTAAAAAACAGAACATGTTCTTCAAAGCGTACATCTAAAGATTAAAACATTATTCACTCGCGATCGGAAAAATCTGAAGCACCCCTATAATATCGACAATAATTGTTTCAACCAAATTTATAAGAAAAATCTAAAATAATTCATTAGCAGTTATAAAAAAATAAAAATATAATAAAAAAAAAAAATAAATAAATATAAAGATAGTAATAAAATAGAGAACAGAGGTATGTTGTTTATTTTATGACTTAATTTCGTTTTTTTTTTCGTGAACAAAAATAACATGTCTAAATTTCAGATCGAAATTTTGAAAAATACTAATGTTACAGGTTATCAAACCCAATCGAAACGACAATTTTGTTAACAAAAACTGGATTTTGTTAACCAAATTTTTCAAAGCTGTGTGCATTAAGGGGTAACTTTTTCCCGTTTTTATAAATATACCCTATACCGCTATGTGGCCTGGTCGGGATATAAAGACTTTGTAACAACCAAAAGTATTTGATTTAGACCCATCTTTTATTAAACCGATCGACTCAGAATCACTTTCTAAGTCGATTTAGCGACGTCTGTCCGCCCGTCTGTCTGACTGTCCATCTGTCCGTCTGTGCGTCCATGTTAATCTTGTAATCAAATTACAGATCGCAATTATATATATATTTTGCTGAAATATGGTACATAAGCTGTTATCAACCATAGGATGAACGCAATTGAAATTGGTGAAAATTGGTGCGTGTTCAGACGTAGCTACCATACAAGTAACCCCTATCAGACCGATTATAATGGTCCTAAGAATCAGATTATCTTATATATATCGATAAAATCTGTGGTCCCTTTAGTCCTTCAAAAAAAACAAAAATATTACAACGATCTTTCTCATATCTGATTTATATATATTTAAAAAAAAGTAAATTTTCGAATTTACGGTCATGTACGGTACTTTTTTGACCAAGTCCCTCCCATATTATAATAATATCAGATATGAACATTTTCATACCTGCACGCCACAAATTATTATGAATAAGGTGGTGCACCTTCTAGATACTTCCTCATGGGTTACCAAAGTTGAAATTTGTTAACGGCATAAAAAAAATCATGTCTATGTTAACTAAAAAATCATGTTTTTTTAACAATTTTATATTTTTTGTTTCTTTTCCAAGGTTTTTATGTTTAAATTATTATCCATAAATTAAAAAAAAAATATTTTCCATCAAAGTTGAAAAATAGTAAAAAAAAAAAAAAAAATAGATAGTTGGAATATTGCGATTTTTTTCTATAAGATCTATATATTAATACGTGAAGATACGTTTTTAGTTCCCTTTTTAAGCAAGATGCGGGCACGGAGGAGTGTGAAAATTGCCACAGTTATAGTTCATATGGAGGAGACACTGAGAATGATAAAATTTATGTTTCATCTGTTTTAAAAATATATTAAATTAAATAAAATAAAATATTTATAATAATTCGTTACACCCTGTTAATGCGAATGATTTAAATTATGTACGCTCTGTGTTGAATTGTGAATTTGCTAAAATTGATTAACATTTTAATATTCATAAATTTTATATATCTGTGGTCACAAGCGATAACCGCCTAAGTCGACTTAAGAACGATTTGAGTTATGTATG
The DNA here is from genome assembly GCA_963682025.1 of Cordilura impudica. Lineage (NCBI taxonomy): Eukaryota > Metazoa > Arthropoda > Insecta > Diptera > Scathophagidae > Cordilura > Cordilura impudica. The sequence continues at coordinate 60,659,188 of OY821521.1, forward strand.
CTATCATATTCTACTAAAAATGCTTTACATTTATGTGAAATCCCCATTCCTCTAAACTCCATTACATGGTATTTGAAGATTTGGGTCAACCTTGCTATCATATTCTACTATAAACGCTTTAATTTTACGTGAAATCCCCATTTCTCTAACGCTGTTTAATAAAAAGTTATTAATGAAAACATACTGACCTAAGTCGTAATGAAGCAAAAAGTTATTTTTCTCAAAAGCATGATTTTCGACTTAGGCGGTTAATGCTGGTGACCAAAGATATATACATCGATTAAAAAAACATTGGAAAACAAAAATTTAATGAAAAAATAATATTTCCTAGAATTTGCACACGAATTTCGAGTGCTGGGTTATACTAGTACTGAATAAATACATATATCAACAGAAATAAAAAACACGAATAGTTACATTTTTTTTTATATTCCACCTGAAACTGGATCAAATTGCCTAAAAATTGTGTGTTATTTTGGAAGCTGAAAATTGGTCAACTTTGAAGGCTTATATCTACTAAACTAAAAATCTGATTTTATTGAAGGTACCAAATTTTTGATCCTTAAACAATTTCCTATAAGATGAGTTTATTTAAAATATCCTAAATGAAATTTTTGATTTTTGCAACCACATTTGTTCTAAGGGCGCTACTGTGCGCCGATAGGAAATCGTCAAACGAATTATGCCTTAACCAGTTTAGACAATGGTTTATATATTTCAATAAATATTATTCTGTTTCCTGAATCAATAAGCAATAAATTAAAAAAATAAATGTTAACTATTTAACAATAAGTATAAATTATTTATGAAAATCTTTAATCGTTAATCCCCTTAAAATATCATATCATGTGTTGGAGCTCAGAAATTTGCTTTGATTTTTAACACATATTTCGAAATGTTACAAACCATTTGATAAACCTTTTGTATATCCAATATTATAATATTATTTATAAATATACAACAAATATTTTTATGACACATGTGTGAATTAATTCGAAACACACAAAATGAATAGATGTTAAATAACAATAAAAATAACAAACATAAAGAATTAATCAACTAGTTAATGAAAGAAGGAGTGGGCTATAAACTAATAATATTATTAACAGGTTTAACACTATTTTCAATGATTTTTTTTTTAATCTTAAAATCATGGTTTTTTAAATCACTAATTTTAAAAATTAGGACAAAAACAACATCTAATTTTTAATAAATATATATTTATATATATATAGTTATATATAAAATATCTTAATCTCTTAGGAAATGGATTAACAGTGATCAGTGCGAAACAAAAATAACAGGAAAGAGAAATTCTTTATATAAAGTATTTAAAATTAGAATTTTTAAGCCGAAAAGGTATAAAGAAACCTACTGGCAAATATATATATATATATATAAACAACTATATCTATAATATTAATAGGCTAGGCAATTTCTTCCGTTTTATCCCGATTTTGACCGAACGTATATTATTTGAAAGGTATTTCTTTTTAGCCGTTTTGCAGATTAACAGATTTTTAAATTTTGTTCCTTAATTTGAGTAAATTGCATTTAAAGTTGCTACTTATACATACATAAAATTATACATATGCTATGTGTGTGTTTATTAAATTTGTTAATGTGTTTGTAATAAAAATGAGTTTGCTTTTTGTGTTGATTTGTGAATTGGCTATAATTGATTAGCATACCTTTAGGGTCTTTATTTTATGAAAAAATAAAATTTCTTAGAATTTGCACTCGAATTTCGAGGGTTGGAATCTGCTATTATATATATAGATATATATATATATTCGCAACTTGTATGGGATTTTTTTAATTCTTAATATGCGGTCTTCATTTTTTATCGCGATCCGACGGTGCACAGTGTCACGGCAGTGGCCAAAAATGATATAAGTGAACATTCAAATTTCCAAAAGTTTTTTTATTTATTAACAAATAAACACTTAAATTAGATGAAATCTAAAATTTTTCCTGGATATGTCAACTAGTATTTTTTTTTATAGTAGTTCAATTGTTCTAGTTGTTAACCATGTAGTATCATCATTGAAAAATCTGGAATTTTACATAGTTTTCAAACGCTGTTATTTCAAATACTTAATATAACTGTCGGTAAAAATTGAAATAGATTGTCAAATTTAAGTACCAATTAATATGGCAACACTCGTGTTGTTGACAAATATTGATCATATGGAAAGAACAGTTAGCTGAAAGATATGTCTAAATCAAAGTAACCTGTTGAAAGCGAACCGCTTGTTTAGAAGACAATAAAAAAAACACATCAAAACACTTCTCCAATATTTTGATATTTAGTGCGAAAAAGTGTGTATTTAAATATATATAAATCTCAACTGCGATGGTATGCGATTTTATTTTTTATGAATATTTTTCAGTGTCTACCCCATTGAAGATACGCGATATTTTCAACAAATGGTTAGAAATGAACCAATGTAAAAAGAGCCTTATCGTTTATGAAATAAACAAATTTGTGGAAAATCATTTGCGTAGATCATTACACTGCACAGAGGAAACAAAAATCAAGTTTACGATTTTGAAATTTAGCACTAATTGGGAAAAGAATGGACGGAAAAAAGACTTATTTGAAAAACACTGTAATAACTGGCTGGATAGTGAAATATTCTATGGGGATTCTATTTGTGTTGTAAGTAAATCAGTTCTTGGCGTCAATCAAAGATAAAATAGGTCTGTTATTTTTTTAGGAACCAAGTTCAAGCTTTGTTAGAGGTCGGCCACGTGTGTCTTTCGAAGAAGCATCACATCGAACTAAGCGAAGACGTGTTGATGAACTTGTTGTGTCAACCTCTGCTGAAGCTCTTAAAAAAGCAGCAGAAAAAATTTCAGAATCAAGTAACAGTGGAACTCTTTCAGTGGAAAAGGCGTTAGCATTGTACGTGGATATGGATATCTCTTATAGGGAATACAACATGATGAGAAACGTTGTTAATGGTGTACATAAAAATTGTTTTCCGTCCTATTACTCTATTGTAGAAGCTAAAAAAAGACTTATTCCAGACGGAATTGAAGTTTCGGAAACGTCAGTACATGTTCCATTACAGGCAATTTTGGATAAAACTTCAAACAGCATTTTGAAGAAGTTAGAATTTGGTGCTGAAAGTGATGTTATTTTAGAGTGCAAGTAGGGATTTGATGGCAGTAGCGGTCATAGCGTATATAAACAAAAATTTGAAAGCCAAGACGCTACTGACGAGTTTTTGTTTGTTACATCTTTCGTACCATTACGTATCGTGGAAGGCAAAAATTAAAAAATTGTGTGGCAAAACAGCAAACACTCTTCTCAAAGGCTATGTAGACCTCTGAAAATATTATTTGCTAAAGAAAATCCTAGACTTATAATGGAAGTAAAAGACAACATACAGCGTGAAATAGAAAATTTAACTACATACGTCTATAATAATGATAAAAAGAAAATTAACGTTCAGGATCGCTTAAAATTAACTATGATCGACGGGGCTGTGTTAAATGCTATACATGGGCATAAGAGTTGTGCGACTTGTGTTCTATGTGGAGTTAAACCTACACAAATGAATACCGAATTAGTTCTTAAAAGAAAAGTCAAGGAAAGTTGCTACGAATATTGTATATCGACCTTACATGCATGGATAAAATTTTTTGAATGCATTATTCACATTGCATATAAACTACCTATTAAGTCTTGGCGTATAGTGGATGAACAAAATAAGCAGGTAGTGATGGAAAACAAAAAGAGGATTCAAAATCAATTCAAGAATGAAATTGGGCTTATTATTGATATGGTTAAAACAGGATATGGCACATCGAATGATGGAAACACGGCCAGACGCTTCTTTTAAAATATTGAACAAGCGGCTCGGATAACAGGTGTTGATAAAACTTTAATAAACAACTTTTTTGTTATTTTAAGAACATTTTCCAGCGGACTACACATAAATGTTACAAACTTTGAAAAGCTATTAAAAGAAACATTTATTTTATATAATAAGCTATATCTCTGGTACTACATGCCTGTTACTGTGCACAAAGTTTTAGTTCACGGTATTAATTACATCAAGTATTCAAATATACCAGTTGGAATGTTATCGGAGGAGGCCATAGAGTCCTGTCACAAAGTAATTCGAAATTATAGACTGAGGCATACAAGAAAGACGAGTAGAGTTGACTCCAATAGGGATCTAATACATTACCTAATTCTGCAGTCAGAGCCAGATATTTCGATGAACAGTAAAAAAAATTTTTAAGAAGATATGATCTAAATGAAATAAAAGATTTTGTTTTTGTGGAAGATGAAAGCATCATATCTGAGGATGATTTCTGCGATAACATTGAAGATATTGGCGATGATAATAGTAAATAAGAAATATTCTTTGCTTGTCTAAAACTAAAAACAAAGTTTATGTTTAAGCTAATTACATGAAATTATTCGAATTTTTTACTTCAGGATATATGGGAGGTGGGCGTGTCCTTTGAGATAATTCCATATAATTAAACACAGTTATCAGTTATATATCAGAGACAAATCGAGCCAAATTTTGTTCAATTCCAACAACAATTTTGGAAAATATAAGTTTTTTTCATTTCAGGATATATGGGAGGTGGACGTGTCCTGATTACCTCAAAACTTAGTTTTTTCTTAGTCTACTTACGTTAACTATCTGTACCAATTTTCATTTACCTACTATAACGCCTTCTATTTTTGGCCAACGCTTATATGAAGTCACGACACTGTGCGGTGCCTTCTTGTGCCTAGTGGGGCCCAAAGTACCCGAAGTGTGTTTATATGGGGAAAATTTAATTTTTTCGACAAGTTGTTATATGAATCGATATCAAAAAGATATATAGCTTCAACATCGAATAGAAACTCGCCAAGAAATAGTAAATGTCCCAGACCACTTTTGTGCCAAAAAAACACTAGATCGTGAAATTTAACGGAAAACTTTTCAATGTAAAAAATAAATTAACACTTTAATTTTTTTTGTCTCTATAATTATAGGTACTCAGACATGAAGTATTGTTTTATTACCAAGTTGTTAATCTATTACGCAATGAGACCAAAAATGGAAAATTGTTTTGATAAAATTTTGAAAACTCCTTTTTTAAGTCTTAAAAAATGTTCTTGAACAAAATTTAAAAAAAATGGATCTGGCACTTAAGATTTTATTAAATACATGTTAGAGTTTAACTGTGTAAATTTTTAGGTAAATCTCTGTGCTGGAATTTTTTTTTCAATGATTTAGTTTTTGTGGATTTCGAGAAAAACTAGATTTTTGTGAAATATTGAGTAAATCTACTCTTTCTAAATACTTTGTATCAAAAATTAATCACTTTTCTACTTTAAACTGTTATATTTTGTCCTCATAGCCTAGGGGTTCGGCAAAGAATAATATGACCCCATTAATCCTTTTGAACTTGGGGTCAAATATGACCCCTATCTAATAAAAGAAAATTTATTCAAAAAATTCAAATATTTTGTAAGTGCTGTTGAATTTCTAAAAGCGCCACTTAAAATATTATAACCAAATTTGCAAATCTGCCATTCGAAATATTTGGAATAAATCGAAAAACCTTAACCCATTCCTTGCCGAACCAAACTTAAAAAAAAAATACCAAAAAATAATGTATTGTTCTAGTAAAGTAAGAAGAAACTCTTATTATTAGTTGAGAAATAAAATTCTGCTATATTTGTGAAACTAATCGAATATAGAAAATTCATTCACCCAGAAAAATATTAAAAATAATGACTTAAGCGATTTTATGTCCCAAAAAACTAAAATGTTTTTCAGATGTTTTAGTATTTCTGCAGAGTTTTTGTTATTTCTTCCATCGAAATGGGAATCCAATGCAGATTTTAAAAAGTGTAACAATTTCTACAAGGAATTATTTGTAGTAAACGATACTGCCGGAAGATGCGTCAAATTCTTAAAAGATTTTCATAAAGTGTTAACAAATAATGCAGAAGAACAGCAGTTTGTACTCCAGATAGTAGAATGTTACAAAAAAAAAAAAATATCCTTCCTGTACAAATAGAAAAATAATAGAAAAACTCGTTTTCTTTATTTAAAAATGTTATAAAATTCATAGCTGGCTTTGGCAAATAATGGGTTAACGTTCTCGGATTTATCCGAAATTTTGGTAACGCTTTTAAAGTTTCAACAGCACTTACAAAATATTTTAATTTTTTGAACAAATTGTCTTCTATTAGCTTGGGGTTACATATGTGACCCCAAGTCCAAAAGGGTTAATGCGGTCATGTTATTTTTGTTCCGAAGCCCTAGGCTATGAAGACAAAATATAACATTTAAAAGTAGAAAAGTGATTAATTTTTGATACAAAAAGTGTTTAGAAAGAGCACATTTACTGAATATTTCACATAAATCTAATTTTTTTCGAAATCCGCCTAAAAATCCTTGTAAAAAAATTCTGGCAGAGGAATTTAGTTAAAAATTCACACAGTTAATCTCTAACATGTACATATGTAACAAAATCCTAAAGTCCCAGATCCATTATTTGAAATTTTGTGTAAGAAAATTTTTTAAAACTTAAAAAAGAATTTTTCAAAATTTTTTCAAAAAAATTTTCCAACTTTGGTCTCATTGCGCAATAGGTTAACAACGTGGTAATAAAACAGTACTTCATGTCTGATATCTATAATTATGGAGACAGAAAAAATTAAAGCGTTACTTAATTTTTTAAATTGAAAAGATTTCTGTCAAATTTCACGACCTAGTGTTTTATGGCGAGTTTTGATTCGATGTTGAAGCTGTCGAAAAAATTAAATTTTCCGCATATAAACACACTTCGGGTACTATGGGCCCACTAGGCGCAAGAAGGCACCGTTGGATCGAGCTAAAAATTGAAGACCGCATTTATGACAGCGTCTTATATTTTGGGCAACGCACATATCTATAATATTAATAGGCTAGGCGATTTCTTGCGACTGATGTTTTGTTCTACCGTTTTATCCCGATTTTGACCAAACATATATTATTTGAAAGATTTACAGATTTTTAAATTTTTTCCTTTATTTTGAGTAAATTGTATTTAAAGTTGCTACTAACATATACATAAAATTTTACAATGCTATGTGTGTGTTTATTAGATTTGTTAATGTGTTTGTAATAAAACTGAGTTTGTTTTTTGTGTTGATTTGTAAATTGGCTATAATTGATTAGCATACTTTTAGGGTCCTTATTTAATGAAAAAAATTAGTATTTGCGCTCGAATTTCGAGGGCAGGAATCTGCTAGTATTAATTAAAGCAAAAAATTTTTAACGACCAGTCTAATATATCTGTGGTCACAGGCATTAACCGCCTAATTCGAAAATCATACTTTTGAGAAAAATAACTTTTTATATAAATGTGATGGGGATTCGTTACGACTTAGATCAGAATGTTTTCATTAATAACTTTTTAATTAACAGTGTAAGAAAAATGGGGATTTCACGTAAATATAGAGCATTTTTAGTAGAATATGATAGCATACATAACTCAAATCGTTCTTAAGTCGACTTAGACGGTTATCGCTTCTGACCACAGATATATGTATATCGATATATATTATTATTTTTTTTTTTTTTGCATAAACACAAAAACAGTTTGCGACACAATGGCTGTGGCATTACAAATGAGGTTTTAACAAATGTAAACTGTCAGTTGAAATGACAGGCGTTTGTTTGATTTGAAGTCAGATTATTTAGTGTTGTTAACGATAATTTATAATGTGACACATGAGCTTAAAAAGTAATAAAAAATTCAAAAAACATCCTCTTTACCACAAAAAATAAATAAATAAAAATTCTTTTTAAATATTTGATCTTCACGTGTATTGATTGGATTTCCGCAAAAAAAAAGAGTTTAGTTTAGAAAAATAAAATTTGATATTTTGAAATATCTACAATACCTTGAATTGAATTTAATTGTATTGTTAATTCTTGTTTTTTTTTTTTTGAGATTCTACCAAATTTATAAATTGAAATTTTTAACAGTTTAGTTGTTTCTAAAGAAGGAAACGGTTTAAACACTATTTAACAAATTAAACATGAAAATACATTTATAACCAAATAAGTTTATAACAACTTATTTAATATGGAAGAACTTTGTTCGGCTACAATAAACCGCCTGAAAAACAAAACATTTAATGTGTACATGTTTATTCAAATATGGCCTTATGGCACACGTACGTGTTTTCGATAATATACCGACCAACCGACGACTTTTCAAATAAAGAAATTACATAAATTTGTTAATTTATTACAACAAATTTAAAAAATAAAATTTAAAAAAATAATGTATATACAATTAATTAACAAAGAAATGATAAATTTAAAATCACAGGTGATATCTTATTGCAAGTAATTGAATAATATTAATTATATTAAGTTTAAAATAAGGACTGGTTGTTCACTTGAAATTTAAATTCACTTTGAATTTAATAATTTTGGCATGGAATAATGCATTTATCCAGCTTTGCATTTCACAATTGCCCAGTATCTATCAATCGAGCTAAGTTTGGTACAATTTTATACTTATAAAATCAAAGTTGATTCTTTTATTATATATTATATTTAGAAATTTAACTGAATATTTATTTTATAAAAAACTAGCTGTTTTTACCCGGTCTTGCCCGGGATGAAAAGGCCTTTGACTTAAAAAATGGTTCACTATGCTTACCAGGCGCTGAGTACTTAGTCCCCAATTAACAAATTCCCCAATAAAATGAACTTTCTCCCCAAATATTTTATTTTAATTCCTAAAACATATTTTTTAGAGCATTGCAATATTTTAGCTGAGCTGTGTTCCGAGAGCGCGTCGCATGCGCATCCGTCGCGTCCGAGTCCGCGGTCGATATTTTAGCTGAGCTGTGTTCCGCGAGCGCGTCGCGTCCGCGCGCCTCGCGCTGCTTCTTCGCAGCTACTACCCGTGCCTCCGCTTAGTTCTCGTTAACTTATTTTAATTCCTAAAACATATTTTTTAGAGCATTGCAATATTTTAACTGAGCTGTGTTCCGCGAGCGCGTCGCGTCCGCGCGCCTCGCGCCGCTTCTTCGCAGCTACTACCCGTGCCTCCGCTTAGTTCTCGTTAACTTATTTTAATTCCTAAAACATATTTTTTAGAGCATTGCGATATTTTAGCTGAGCTGTGTTCCGAGAGCGCGTCGCGTCTGCACCCGTCGCGTCCGAGTGCGCGGTCGCACGCCGCGCGCCGCTTCCGCGCGTTTGGCAACCACACCTGTGCTGCCGCGCAGCTGTTGCCAACTTATTTTGAAAAGAATACTCATTTTAAATGCATTTATTGTTGGACATCTATTGAGAGCAGTATGCAAGTGTTTACTAAAATAAATATTTAACAAAATTCATTAAATAAAAATATGTAAAAATCTAAGAATGAATTTGGGTAGTAAGTCCATTTTTTATTTCGATTAAAAATAAATGGGGAATTTGTTCATTTCTTTTGGGTACCTTTTTTTAAGTTTGGGGAATTTGTTCACCGTGTAGTTATTTCCGTGTAACCCTAATTTCAGAGAAATTCATTGAAAAGTACAAATGTGTATAGGGAAGAAATATACCACACAACAAAATATGAATTTTATAAGAAAATTAGGCGTAAAAGTAGGCGTGGTCGGTAAAAATCATATAGCGACCTTCCCTGGAATATGTACTAAATTTCGAAGAAAGCCATTGAAAAATAAAAGTTTTTATAGCAATCAAATAAAGAAACAAATAAAAGGAAAAAATAAGTTTTATATACATAGAAGTTGGCGCAAAGTAGGCGTGGCTTTTAAAAAAGCATATGGTGACCTTCCCTGTAGTATAGAGATCGTGTGACCAAATTTTAGACATCCCTTGAAAAATAAAAATTTCTATAGTGAACAAATATACAAAAAACAGAAAATTAATTTTGTATAAAAAGCGGGCGTAGAAGTAGGCGTGACCGGCAATAATCATATGGCGACCTCTCTGGAGTACAGAGATCGTGTGTAGCAAATTTCAGCGAAATCCGTTAAAAAAAATTGCGTAGCGAACAAATGTACCAAAAACAGAATATGAATTGTATACAAAAAGTGGGCGTAATAGTAGGCGTGACCGGTACGAAGAATATGTCGACTTTCCCTGGAGGAGAGAGATCGTGTGTACCAAATTTCAGAGAAATCGGTTGAAAAATAAAAATTTGTATAGCGAACAAATATACCAAAAAACAAAATGAATTGTATACAAAAAGTTGGCGTTAAAGTAGGCGTGGCCGCAAGAATCATCCGGTGACCTGGCCTGAGGTACAAAGATCAGAGAAATGCGTTGAAAAATAAAAATTTGTATACCGAACAAATATACCAAAAAGCAGAAAATGAATTGTATATAAAAAGTGGGCGTAAAAGTAGGCGTGGTCGATAGAAAGTCTATGGCGACCTTATATGGAGTACAGGGATCGTGTGTACCGAATTTCAGAGAAATCTGTTAACAAATAAAAATTTGTATAGTGAACAAATATGAATAAAACAGAAAATGAATTTTACATAAAAAGTGGGCGTAAATGTAGGCGTGGCCGGTAAGAAGTATATGGCGACCTTTCCTGGGGTATGGAGATCGTGTGTACAAAATTTCAGGAAAATCTGTTGAAAAATAAAAATTTGTATAGCGGTCAAACAAACAAACAAACAAACAAACAAACAAACAGAAAATGAATTTTATATATATAGATATCTCTTTATAGTGAAAATCTCCCAATTTTATTTGTATAAAAACTGTTTTAAAAATCTTTGTTCTATTGAATCTCTTTCCGAATTTTGATTTTATAGTAATTTCTATAGAAAATTTGTTTATACCAGCAGATTCCAGCGCTCGAAATTCGAGTTAAAATTATAGGAAAGGTATGCTTCACAATTCAACCCATTTTAAATTAAGAATCTGTAAATCTGGTGAGCAGCTAAAAAGCTAAAATACCTTTCAAATGAGAAATTTTTTGTCAAAATTGGGGTAACACTATGAAACTTACATCGGTCACAAGAAATCGCCTTGGCTATTAATATTATAGATTTCTATTCTCTAAACTATATTCGAATTTTTATTCTATAGTACATTTCTCTGAGTTTTTATTCTAAAGAAAATTTCTCTAAATTTGTATTCCACGAAAAATTCTGTGAATTTTTATTCTTTTTTTATTCGCGAACTTTTTTACTCTAGAGAAAATTCTTCGAATTTTTATGCTGTACGAAATTTCTCCAAATCATTAGACTACAGAAAATATTAACGAACTTTGATTCTATAAGAATTTTGATTATATTTTTGTTTGAAAGATAATTTTAAAAAATTGCTCGTAAAAATCGCAACATACATACATAAAATGTAATAATAAATGTACTATCACACGATGAGTTTTTTACATATGTACAGTTATATGGAGGGAACAAAAGTGTTCAAACTGTCGGTCTCACCGCCTAGAAATATGCGAATAGCAAAAAAACTGAGAAATATAAAGTTTTGGGCCAATCAAAAAACGTTTAGTCGTGGCGCAAAGCGATTGAAAATTTCAAGTGTGTTTATATGGGGAAAATATGACTTTTTTTTTCAGATTTTACGAAAATTTCGTTCTATAATTTAATTTTTCCGACTATCTGTTACATAATTCGGGATCAGTATTAAATTATCCTTTCAAAACGCTATAAAACTTCAAAATCGTATGAAGCCTCGCCAAGAAATAGCAAATGCCCCAGACCACTTTTGTGCCAAAAAAAAACTAGGTCATGAAATTTGATGGAATTTTATTCAACTTTGAGAAATTGATTAAAGCCATCATTCTTTTTTGGTCTCTATACTTATAAGTACTCAGATATGAAGTATTGTTTTATTACCACGTTGTTGACCTATTGCGCATTGAGACCGAAAATTGGAAATTGTTTGGATAAAATTTTTAAAATTCCTTTTTCGAGTTTGAAAATATTTTCTTAAACAAAATTTTAAAAAATTAATATATTACTTTAAGGTTTTATTAAATACATGTTGCAGATTAACTGTGTGACTTTCTAAGTAAATCCCTCTACCAGAATTTTTTTGACAAGGATTTTATTTTTGCGGATTTCGAGAAAACTTGGATTTTTGTGAAATATTCTGTAAATGTACTCTTTCTAAATTCTTTGTATCAAAAATTCATCACTTTTCTACTTTTAAATGTTATATTTTATCTCAATAGCCTAGCGTTTCGGAAAAAAATAATATGACTCCATTAACCCTTTTGGAATTGGGGTCACATATGACCCCAAGCTAATAAAAAACAATTTATGCAAAAAATTCAAATATTTGGTAAGTGCTGTCCAATTTTTAGATGCGGCACTTAAAATGTAATAACCAAATGTGTAGAAGTTTCGTTCCGAAAATTTGGGATAAATCCGAGAACGTTAACCCATTATTTGCCAAGGCCAGATTTGGATTTTAAGATATTTTTAAATAAAAATGACCTAAAACGAGTTTTTCTATTAAAATCGTTGATACCACTATTTAGAATTTAAGAAAAATAATTCGGTTAATTTTTATTTATTTAACCCTTCAGTGCTCCCGAGATCAAAATTATCCATTGTGATATATCTCTGGTGCAATTATCTGCTTATTGCTCGCGAATATAAATTAAAACAACTTAAGTCATATGTCTAAAAAATAGGACGTTTTTTGAAATTCACTTTGATTTAATTTTGTAATTTATTCCATTAAGAGAAGTATTAATTAAATATACCCTTTTATATATATTATTATATTTGAAATTTCCTTTTATTTAATAAACTATTTAAAACTGGGAAATAAAATGGTAGAAGTTTCAAAACATGTAGGTGACATTGAAGATAATATAAAGCGACCGATTATAAAAAATCAAAAAATGTCAACATTATAAGTAATGGCATCTTCGCCGATTGACCTGAAATTTTCTTTTGGCGTTTTTTATCAATATCTACCAAATTGGTGGGTGAGACAGCAAGAAGTTCAACTATTACTTTATTACATAAAGTAATTTTATAACAAAATTGATTAAAAGTTGTTTTAATTTATTTAATTTACAATGGATAATTTTGATCTCAGGAGCACTGAAGGGTTAAATAAATTTTTCTTAAATTCTAAATAGTGGTATCAACGAGTTTAATAGAAAAACTCGTTTTAAGTCATTTTTATTTTAAAATATTTTAAAATCCAAAGCTGGCATTGGCAAATAATGGGTTAACGTTCTCGGATTTATCCCAAATTTTTGGAACGAAACTTCTACATATTTGGTTATTATATTTTAAGTGTCGTATCTAAAAATTGAACAGCACTTACAAAATATTTGAATTTTAAATAAAAATAAATTGTCTTTTATTAGTTTGGGGTCATATGTGACCCCAATTCCTAAAGGGTTAATTGAGTCATATTATTTTTTTCCAAAACCCTAGGCTATTAAGAGAAAATATAATATTTAAAAGTAGAAAAGTGATGAATTTTTGATACAAAATATTTAGAAAGACTACATTTACAGAATATTTCACAAAAATCCAATTTTTCGCGAAATCCGCGAAAAAAAATCCTTGTCAAAATAATTCTGGCAGAGGGATTTACTTAAAAATACACACAGTTAATCTGCAACATGTATTTAATTAAACCTTAAAGTAATAGATTCATTTTTTTAAATTTTGTTTACGAAAATATTTTCAAACTTGAAAAAGGAGTTTTAAAAATTTTATCAAAAAGATTTCCAATTTTCGGTCTCAATGCGCAATAGGTTAACAACGTGGTAATAAAACAATACTTCATATCTGAGTACTCATAAGTATAGAGACCAAAAAAGAATGATGGCTTTAATCAATTTCTCAAAGTTGAAAAAAATGCCATCAAATTTCATGACCTAGTTTTTTTTGGCACAAAAGTGGTCTGGGGCATTTGCTATTTCTTGGCGAGGTTTCATACGATTTTGAAGTTTTATAGCCTTTTGAAAGGATAATTTAATACTGATCCCGAATTACGTAACAGCTTGTCGGAAAAATTAAATTATAGAACGAAATTTTCGTAAAATCTGAAAAAAAGTCATATGAAAAAAAGTCATATTTGCGCCACGACTAAACGTTTTTTGATTGGCCCAAAACTTTGTATTTCTCAGTATTTTTGCTATTCGCATATTTCTAGGGTGTGAGACCGACAGTATGAACACTTTTTTCTCCCTCCATATAACGAAGGGCCACCCTAATGAATATATTTTTATAAAATTTTGTATATAGGAGGAGAGGTGCATGTTCAAACCTGGACCCTATACAAATAATCTCTATCATACCAACTGATATTATCGTAAGTTCCAGATTATCATATATGTCGATAAAATTTGGTCTATTTATACCCACTAATCAATAGTCCAAAAATAATCCCTGTAGGACCATCTTTAGGCATAGTCCCATATAAAGCTGATTCCCGATTTCACTGAAATCTATCAAAAAACAAAAATATTGCATAGATTTTATTTTAATTTGGTTTGTATATGTTTCTGTAATAAATAAGTGATTTTTCCAATGTTCAGAATATGCACACATCAAACACACAATGTTCTGTTCTAAAGCAGCCAACATATATTTTTATTTTCATATCAATTATGTGTGTTTCTAAATTTTGTACGGTGCCAAACACAATCATCACTGTGTTTCGTTTTAATATTTCGTTATCTACACGAACATTTTTCTATTACGTATTTTTTGTTTTGAACACACATAAACCACACAGATTCGAGTGTAGCTTTATTTTAAGTTCGTTTTGTTGCAGGAGTACTGCTAAAATAACAGAACATGTTCTTCAACGCGTACATCTAAAAATTGAAACATTATCCACTCTCGGTCAAAAAAAAAAAATTATCTTGAGTCATAAACAACATACAAGCTTTCTCTGTTTTCTATTTTATTACAATCTTTTTATTTTTTATTTTATTTTTATTATTATCTTTTTAATTTTATTGTTTTATAACTACTAATGAATTATTTTAGATTTTTTTTAATAAATTTGGTTGAAACAATTGTTGTCATTATTATAGGGGTGGGTCAGATCTTTTCCGATCGCGAGTTGATAATGTTTTAATTTTTAGATGTACGCGTTGAAGGACATGTTCTGTTTTTTTAGCAGTACACATGCAAGAAAACGAACTTAAAATAAATCTACACTCGAATCTTTGTTGTGTCTGTGTGCTCTAGGAAAAATGTTCGTGTAGATAACAAAATATTAAAACGAAAAACAGTTATGATTGTGTTTGGCACCGTACAAAATTTAGAAACACACATAATTGATTTGAAAATAAAAATATATGTTTGTTGGTCTATGTTTGTTACATATATGTATGAGTTTTTTATTCAGTGTGTGTTTTTTTTTTTCTGAACTCTGATTTTTTAAATATATCCAGTATTTACTTCAGCTAAGTTGGATCCAAGTCCCTCTATTGAAATGCATAAAATAGGGTATTATACAGTCGGTCCAGACCAGCTTTAATTTTCTTATTTGTTATTCTATATGAAATATCTTCGAATTTCGGAGAAAATTTCTGGGATTGTTTCTTTAAATACTTTCATATTTATTTTCTTTTTCCGAATTTTTATTCCTTAAGAAAATTTCTCTGAAATTTTATTGTATAGCAAATTACTCTAAATTCTTATAAAAAAGTTTCTGCTAATTTTAATTCTTAAAAAATGTCTCCTACAAAATTTCTCATATACAGTTCCTCAGTATTTTTAATTTATAGGCAATTGTCCGTAAAAAAATTTCCCCAAATTTTGATTCTATAGAAAATAACTCCGAATTTTGTTTAAACTTTTACGAGAATTTGATAGAAAGTTTGTCCTAATATGAGAGAAAATTCCTCCGAATATTTATTCTAAATTTCTTTTAATTCTTATTCTATTAAAATATTGCTCCGAGTTTTATTTTATATAAAATTTCTACAAATATATAATTGTATTAGGAATTGCGCCAACATAATTTTTTATAAAGAACTTCTTAGATTTTTCTATAAAACGTTTCTTAGAATTTTTTTAGGTAATTTCTCCAAACATTTATTTTAAAGAAAATTTCTCTAAATTTTTGCTCTACAGAAATTTCTATAGAAAATTTAACATAATTTTTATTAAAAAATTTTCTCCGTATTTTTATTAAGTAATATTTTTCGAATTTTGATTTTATAGAAAATATCTCAGAATATTTATTTAGTTTCTTAGAATTTTTATATAGAAAATTATACAATATTTTTGTTCTATGAATAATTTTTGCCGAGCTTTCTTTTTTACAATCTTTCCGAATTTTTATAGATTATTGTTTGAAATTTACGTTCTATATTGTACAGGAAATTTTTCTGAGGAATAACTTTTCGGCTTTTTTATTGTATAGAATTTTTGTTCGATAGAAAACTGCTGAAAATATGTATTTCAAAGAAAATTTTTATTCCATTGAAAATTTCTTAAAATTTTGTATATGTCTCCGAAATTTTATGACTTTTCATTCTACAGAAAGTGTCTTCGAATATTTATTCCCTGCAAAATTTCTTTGTATTCTTATTCAGTAATATATTTATTTATACTAGCAAATTTCAGCCCTCGAAATTCGAGTGCAAATTCTAAGAAATTTTATTTTTTCATTAAATAAAGACCCTAAAGGTATGCTAATCAACTATAACCAATTTGCAAATCAACACCAAAAATAAACTCATTTTTGTTACAACCACATTAACACATTTAATAAACACACACATAGCATTGTATAATTTTATGTATGTGTTAGTAGCAACTTTAAATGCAATTTACTCAAAATAAAGGAAAAAATTTAAAAATCTGTAAATCTGCAAAACGGCTAAAAAGAAATACTTTTCAAATAATATACGTTTGGTCAAAATCGGGATATAACGGTAGAACAAAACATCAGTCACAAGAAATCGCCTAGCCTATTAATATCATAGATATTTATTTATTTAATTTGGTATCCCACTCAACCAGACATGTAATCTTCAAACAGAGTAGGTTCTAATGTATGTTAAATTGAATTATGATGTACAATGAAACTTAAGGCTATTATCACAATATTTAAATTTAATAAAAAAAAAAGAATTAAAAAAACTGACGTTAAATATGAATATTAAGCATTAAAAATATAAACATCCATATAAGTAAGACATAATGAAATTAAAATTAAAAAATTAAATTAAAAAAAGGAGAAAATATGAAAACAAATAAAAATATAATAGTTTAAATAAAACAAACAAATATAAAATAAATGAAATCACAAAGTGCCAATGCAATTTTAATGTTTAAAATATAGAAAAATTACAATACTACTCAGAATAAAAAAAAACAAAAAAAAAAAAGAAAATAGAAGAGAAAAAAAATATATTTATATATTAACTTTAAAGCTACATATATTGACAAATGTGAATTTTATGTAATCTAGAGCAGTGCTTCTCAAACTTTTTCATATTGCGGCTCCCTAAATTCCGAAACAAAAGTTTCATTCTACCCCCCCCCCCACCCAAAAAATAAAACTATTAAAACACTATTTATCATTAATTTTGTTTAAGTAATATTTTTATTAGAAATAATAAATCCATTTAAATCAATTTTTTTAAACAAAAACTTTTTAAAATAAACTCAAAAATAATATTATATAAAAATAACTTTTACAAAAAGAATATCTAATTTTTACGATATAATAATTTAATGAGAAGGATGTGATTGCATAGTTTTACACAAATAATCAATATCGGATGAAATTTCAGGAATACTAATTCGAAGGTTTTGTTCCAAAGAGCTCGTTGAAAGGCACGATCTATGTTTATTTTTATGTACTAGTAATGAACAAAATACTGTTTCACAAAGATACGTTGTCGCAAAAGGTATTAATTTTAGCAATGCCACTTTTGCGATAGTCGTATATTCTTGCTGTCGCCTTATCCAAAATTCTGTACAACTTTTTTCGTTAAACTCTAATTCAAAAGAATTATCTGATCTAATTTCAATCAATTCTTCTTGAGCTACCCAAGAAATATGATCATATTTCAATGTTTTAGCAAATGGCATCCTTATATAGTCGTATTTTCGTTCCTCGTCCATGTTTGGGAAATATTTAGCAAAAAATCTTTTAGATTCATCAATATGATTTAGTATTGTTTTTTTAATTGAATTTGATATTGATATTTCATTGGTGCAAACAAAGTCATTCAGACATGGGAAGATTTCCATATTTCCTTCGTTAATAGCGTTTGACCATGAACAAAGTTTTTGTTGAAAAGCAATAAGTTTTGTATTCAAAACTAAAATATTGGTTTCTTTTCCCTGCAGAGAAAGATTTAATTCATTTATTTTAGCAAAAAAATCTGCTAAATATGATGCTAAACACATCCAACTTTCATCACTAAAGTGCGTAGCAAAATCTGGTTTTTTATCTAAAAGAAATAATCGTAACTCATCTTTAAGTTCTAAAATTCTATTTAAAACTTTTCCACGTGAAAGCCACCTTACTTCAATATGATATAACAAAACCTCATGCACTGATCCCATCTCCTTACATAAAATATTAAACAATCTCGAGTTTACAGCACGATTTTTTTTTTTACAAAATTAACAATAGTTGTAATGTCACTCAAAATTTCACCGAGTTCGGAACACATTCGTCGAAAAACTGAATGCTCTCTGTGTATTACGCAGTGAATATGTTGCGCATCTGGTGATATTTTTTGTACTTCTGCTTTGAATCCAGAAATTCTCCCAGTCATCGCTGCTGCACCATCTGTACACACTCCTACACATTTTGATCATTCAAGTTTATTCTCTGAAAAGAACTCATCTACTTTTACAAAAATATCAATACCTCTTGTTGAAGTTAATAGCTCCCGACAAAAAACTAAATCGTCATGAATTTGGAAGTTATACTGATATCTTACAAAAACCATTAACTGCGCGTAATTTGTTATATCACTAGATTCATCAATTTGTATCGCGAAGAAGTTGCTCTGTTTAATACGAGATATTAATTGGGTTTTAATATTATATCCCATGCTATCAATTCTTCTTTTCATAGTATCGTTTGAGATAGGAATAGACTTCAAAGGACTAGCAATTTTTTCACTGTATATAGTTTCACAAATTTTAATTGCTGCTGGTAATATAAGATCTTCTCCTATGGTATAAGGTTTTTTGTTTTTTGCAATTAATAGGGCAACTTCGAAAGATGCTTTTAGCAGGTCATCATTAAGTTTTGTATATTTTGTAAGAGAACCAGTTTGTTCCTTTTTATCTGCTGCCTTTCTTTGAAAAAATTCGAGTGGCTTACTTTGATATTCTGGGTGCAAAGTAGTTAAATGACGCAGTAGTTTTCCTGGCCTCATACTATCGTTTGATAGTTGGGTGAAACAAATTACACACATAGGTCTTTCTTGATTATTAAATGTTGACGAAATAAATCCATATTTCAAATAATCAGTATTATATTTACGATTTTTCAATTGAGGTATATTATCTGCGGCGACTTTTCTCTTATTACCAGTTGTTAATCTCGATGTTGAAGTAGAAGTTCCTGGTAAAGATGATAATTCTACTGGTTCTTGTAGATGTTCAGATGTAAGTTCTATTAATTAATGTACACTTTCATAATTTTCTCGCTCTTTAGGTATTTTCATTAGCCACTTATCCATTTTTAAACCCGTACTAAAATCGTTAAAATTTTAAGAAAATAATAGTTAAATTTATCACCTAATTAAAAGAAATAATAATAATTACCTTGAATATAGAATGAAATATAATTATTTTATAATATTTAATTATACTTTTTTTGCTTTAATATATTCACTTTTTTAACTTTTTTAATATTACATAAAAAAAAAACTACAAAAATCGTCAATGTTGAAAGCACATAACTAAATGAAGATAAAATTTAAAAATGTGCTTCTTTTTGCAAACTAACTAAGCCTACTGCGGAAATAAATTTTTCAATTTAATAAAATTCTAGGAAGTTAAAAAATATGCTTCTGTGTAGCTAAGCCTACTACGAAATCTAATTTTATAAAATTTAACAAAGTTTAAAAATATACTTTTGTGTAACTAAGCCTACTGTGAAATCTAATTTGAACAAATTTTACGATTTTAAATTTGGGAATACTCCATTTTCAAAGAAATTTATGAAATAAAAAAAATATTTTAAAGACTAAATACATAAATGTAGAAAATAGAAATGTTTTGCGGCTCCTTTAAAAAAAAGTTTTGCGGCTCACAGTTTGAGAAGCACTGATCTAGAGGATGTGATAAAATAACGAAAATTATTTTCTTAAAAAGTGAAGCGTTGCTAACTTCCTTAGTTGTAAAGGGGAAACTGTTCCAAAGACGTACCGCTAATATGAAAAACTGCCATTCAGATACCAAAGTATGGTGCCGAAATTGTATTAAATTGTTTTTTCTTCGGAGCTTACTAAAACGCAAACGCTTATAAAGATATTCTGGTTCATGATTTATAATAATTTTGGGTAAAAAAATAAGTGATTTTATTTTTAGTAGGTAATCAAAATTGACTCCATAAATTGTGTTTGAGTAGGATGAAATTTGATCGAATTTTTTTTCTATAGAAATTTTCTTAAAATTTTGTTTATGTCTCCAAAATTTTATGTATTTTTATACTACAGAAAGTGTCTCCGAATGTTTATTCCTTGCAAAATTTCTTTGTGTTTTTATTCAGAAAAATATTTTTCCGAATTTTTTTTTCTATAGAAAATTACTTGGAATTTTTTTATTCCATAGAGACTTCTTTGAGTTTTTACCCCATACAAAATATCTATAAATATTTATTTTGTCTTCAAAATTTAACAAATTTTTTATTCCATAGAAAATTCTTTGAGTTTTTATCCGATACAAAATTTCGTTACATTTTTTTATGTCTTTGAAATTTTATGAATTTTTATTCTAGAGAAAGTTCCTTCTAATATTTATTCCCAGAATAATTTCTCTGATTTTATATTTTTTTTCTCCGAATTTTTATTCTATAGAAAATTTTATGAACTTTTATTCCATAGAAAATTTCACCAATTTTTATTCGATAGGAAATTCCTCCGAATTTTATCTATATTTTTCTCTTATTGTTATCATTAATGTATCCTATATATTTCTATCCAGCTGATGTCGTTTGTACTGTAGTTGATGTAAATAAATAAATGATTTATTAGTTTTGTGATTAATAAATGATTTTTTCTGACTCCAAATGTTTACAGATTACATTATATTCTAACACGAATATTATTTTCAAGTCTCATTAAACGTGCCCTCACATAAATAATCTAGCAAAATTAAAAACAAAGAAATCATTGTTGCAAATAAATTGTTTTCAAAATCATTTTCAAATTTCAAACAATAAAAGGTACTTATTTCTAGATCAAAAGCTTTCCTTTGTAGTTTGTGGCGTTTTTTTTTTTTTTGTATTAGAATTAAAATTTTCTTTGTTCTTTAATATTTTTCGTTCCCTTTAATTACCATATGCTAAAAGCTGGAAATATAATATGTTTTCAAAAGAAACTGACAAGCTTTAGGAGCTTAACTCAGCGACACTTGAATAAATTTATAGTTACACAAATCATATGCCATTTTAGTGGTTTTGTGATAACATTAGCATTTTACGTTTCCGGTTTGTTCGAATAACGTTTGCACTTATATATTTTTTGTAATTCCTTATTTCCCTTTTTGATTTTGTTTACTAATTGATTTGTTTTATTATTATTTTATTGTAATTGCAGTGCTCGGTTAGTGAATATAATATGGATGATCTCGAATTGGATCAAGTAACGCAGGTGATTGGTTATCATCCTCGTTTTCTTGATCATTTCTTAAGGACTCAAAATTTCATTATGAATGGTGATGGTCCCCTGCCATATGACTATCGTTACTATTTGGCCATAATTGTAAGTATTGTTGTTTTTATTATTATAATATAATATTGTAAGTTAATTTAAAATTTATTTTTATTGAATACATTTTTTTCATTAACATTGGAAGGTTAGTTTTACAACAACCACAATATGTGGTTTTATGTTTATACTGTGGTTTCGTATGGAGGGGTAACTCCATAATAGTAAAATAGTTGTTATTGTAATAGAAATAATAGCAAATAATTTTTTTTTGCAATTCTTATGGATAAAATAGTCGTTCTAGAACCAATTTATTCTAAATTGATTTTAGCATAAACAAATCAATCCCTTTTAATTAATAGGTCCGAGAATGAGGTCCTTGAACTATAGTGACAACAAGTCCTGCATTTGTCAGTCTCAAAATAATAAAACTTTCATTTTGTATAATGATTCCCAAAAATCTCGGTTTCAGTCGAAGCCGTTACTGAGCTGGACAGTTTTTAGTAAATCTTTTATTAGTTTTTTTTTTTTTTTAAATTGTACACATACATATCTTCCAAAGAAACTATACACATGCAACGCATTTGTTTGACATGTCCAAACGTATCCGCATATTTGAAACATTCACTGAAACATTTTTTTATAGATCCAGTTATTATACGAGAGCTGTCCGAGAACCACCCGACCTGACGTATAGATGGCGGCAGTAGTTTTAAAAAAATAACTGTGATGAAAAGTGGCAACTTTATTGAATATATGTTTTAAGCAGAGTTCAGAAAAAAACACACACTGAATAAAAAACTCGTACATATATGTAAACAAACACAGCTCAGACCAAAAAATATATTTTTATTTTCATATCAATTATGTGTGTTTCTAAATTTTGTATTTTGCCGAACACAATCATGAATGGGTTTCATTTTAATACTTGATTGTGAACACGAACATGTTTCTATCACATAATGTTTTATTCGAATACACATAAACCACGCAGTTTCGGCTGTAGCTATATTTTAAGTTCGTGTTCTGTTCGCATTCTCAAAAAAAAAAAAATAAAATAAAATAAAAAAATAGAACGTAAACAATAACAAGTTCGAGTGTAGCTTTATTTTCAGTTCGTGTTCTTGAACACGTACAGCTAAAAATAAAGACATTATCCACTCGCGATCGAAAAAATCAGATACACCACGATAAAAGCGACGAAAATTGTTTCAACCAAATTTATTTCAAAAATCTAAAATAATTCATTAGCAGGTATAAAAAAATAAAATAAAAGATAATTATAAAAATAATAAAAAAAAAAAAATAATAAAAAAAGCTAATAAAAAAAACGAAAGTAATTCATAAACAAAATATAAAAATTTCTCTGTGTGGTTAAAATTAAACTGCTGTTATTCACTGAACTCGAACCTGTTTATTATTCATGGTCTGTTTTTCCGCAATACACGTGCCAGAACCCGAACTTAAAATAAAGCTACACTCGAACATGTGTATTGTTCATGTTCTGTTTTTTTTTTGAGAACACGATAAGAACACGATCTTAAAATATAGCTACACTCGAAACTGTGCGGTTTATGTATAGAAACATGTTCTGTTCACAATGAAGTATTAAAACGAAACACATTCATGATTGTGTTCGGCAAAGTACAAAATTTAAAAACACACATAATTGACATGAAATTCAAAATATGTGTTGGTTGTTTAAGAACAGAACATTGTGTGTTTGATGTGTGTATTTTCTGAACCTTGGTTTAAAGTGGTTGTTTTTATTTTTTTTTTTTTTCTTGAGCTATCTCAGTGGATATGGAAAAAATTGTTCACCGTTATGTAATTCAATACTTTCACTTGAAAGGTCTCAGTCCAAGTAATATTAAATCCGAACTTAATTCTCGTTTGCGACTGTATAATATTAAAGGAGGCCATATGAGCTACCTCAGAGATGAGAGAGTTACCCACAAGATGCGTGTCGCGTTTGCTCACAATAGAACAAAACCAATAATAGGGCTGTTTCATCGCCATAAAGCCTAGTTTTTGAGTCGATTCATAGCCATGGAATCGAATTGATTAAGGAATAGTCAATATAGTAGACTGAAATGGGAGAATTGTTTCCAAAGAAGGCGAAGACAGTTCCAATTTTATTGATTATCTTCCAAAAAAGAAAAATAATCTACGGCGAGTATTATGCTAACTTATTGTAGCGCTTAAGTTATTAAATTACGGAAAACAGAACACATTGGGCGAAGAAGAAAGTGTTGTTTGATCACGGCAATGCATCAGTTCACACATCCACTATTGTGATGGCCGAAATCTATAAATAAAATACGAATTACTTAGCTCTCTCGGATTTTTTTCTACTTTCAAACATTAAAAAAAAAAATCGCTCGATGGTAAAAAATTTGACCACAATATAGAGGTTGAAATTGCAGTTGATGGCTATTTGAAGCCAGACATTTCTTACTCAAAACAGGGTATCGAAGCTATTGAATATCGCTGGGAAAGGTGGATCCAGCTAAAAGGAGATTATGTTGAAAAATAGAGAATATTTTTCCCAAAGAGTTGGGATTTTAGCCGAATTTGTCCAAAGTGAGAACTTTATACTTAAAGCATGAGCATTATGGGATGCGCCCCATAGTCTTTTAATCAGCTTTCAAACGATATACAACATCATATACATTATACAGGGTGCCAGCTCTATGCAAAAACCATGCACGACATGAAAAAAATTATATCGTCAAGAAAACATTATATCTGTGTAAAAAAAAAAATTTTAAATCTCTAAAAATGAAGGCACGATTAAGAATTTTTTAAATTTTTTGTAGTTGCGTGGTAACTCTATTTAAATAAAACATTTTAAAGAGTCAATTAAGCTAAAAACAGAAACTAATTGTTTTACTTAAATTGTTCCCAGATTATAGTTATATAGTTTGAAGCATAGAAATATATAATTAATATAACTTAGTATAGCCCAGCACTCGAAATTCGAGTGCAAATTCTAGGAAATATTATTTTTTCATTAAATTTTTTTCTTTCCATGTTTTTTTAATCTATATATATATAAAAAATTTATGAATATTTAAATGAGCCTAAAGGTATGCTAATCAATTGTAGCAATTCACAATTCAACACAGGGCGTGGGATATACAATTTAAATCATTCGCATGAACAGGGTGTAGGGAATTATTGTAAATATTTTCTTTCATTTAATTTAATATATTTTTCAAACATATTATGCATAAATTTTATCATTCTCCGCTTTTCCCCCATATGAACTATAACTATGCCAAATTTCACACTCCTGATTTTCCTTAAAAAGGGAATACAACATTTTCCTTCACGCATTAATATATAGATTAAATATGGAGCTTGATATCCATATTGTATATATTTTTACCCAGAGTTTTTACCTTACGAACAATTTTTTGAATAAACACAGTGCAACATATAAAATGCAAACTCCTTCTCGTGTGCAGTTTTCGAAGTACTTATCGAAATTAGAAAAACCCCATTATAATACTGGAAAATGCTTTTTTATATTTTCCATTTTTTGGGCTACTGGTTTTTTTCATATTGAAGCGTTAATGTTTTTGCTCTTCAATTGTTATTTACTCAAAACAATGTGTTATAGTCTTGTCATATTTATGACAGCATGCGGCTACTTGACTTGACATTTGTATTGACTGCTAGGGCTAGTTCAAGCTTTATATGCACTTGTAACAACGCCAGAAAAAAATTGATAAACTCAAGTCTCGAATTTTCTATGTAAAATACAGCTGAAAAAAATATAATAATCTAACCAATAAAAACAAAGTTTTTATTAAAACTCTTTCTTTGCTTATTGAATCTCTCCTTGCCTGTGCGTGACTTTGCGTTTTAAAACACTCCGTGACAGTGCGTGACTATGCATGACAAAAAATGTCGCTTTTTTGCCCTTTTTTCGAAAAGTGTATTTTTTTTATATATTCTGAATTAAGAGCAACCTTATCTTATATATCAATCGAAAGGTCTCAAAGTCGGGCCCTCATAAATCACAAAAAATTCGAGCCATTGACTTCTTTCAGGTCATAGTGGGAGAATATTACCCCATTGTTCCCCTTTTTTGAATATTTTCACGCTATGACTTCCAAGAGGATAAAAATGAAATTTTTTTTTGTATTTATGAACACAGCACTTTGAGACCTTTCGATTGATATATAAATAATACAAGGTTGCTCTTAATTCAGAATATAAAAAAAATACACTTTTCCAAAAGAAGGCAAAAGTTAATCTTTTTTCATAGCAAGTGTAAGGACCAAGTTTCAGATCGATCGGATGAGGGGAAATGACATTTAGATCACTCCGTGACTGTGCGTGACCATGCGTGACTGTGCGTGACTGTGCGTGTCTACTCCAAAATTAATCTGTAGTCACAACAAGACTATGGGCCAAGTTTCAGATCAATTGGCTAAGGGGAAATGGGGTTGACCCACGACATACAGAGAGACAGACAGAGAGTACAAGTTAAAAGAAAGAGTTTAAAAAGCATTGATCAGTATTATAATATTCTTAAGAATTATGAATTATATTATAAAATGGTGGAAAAAGATAGAAAAAATTAAAATGTTTCGACATTTTAGCAATTTTGAGGCACTAACTGCAGTTTTTCTGGATTAATTTGTTTTACACCTAGTTTATAGTTACAATTGGGCCCAAGACTGCAACAAAAATTCCAATTGGTTATCAAGATATAGCCGTGAAAAAAATTGCATGTTATTCGGAAAAATCAATAAGTACTTCGAAAAACCGCACACGATAAGGAATTTGCAGTCAATGATATTGCACTGTGTAATTGTACACTGCAACAGCCATGCTGGGGGGTGACAGTACTAGGCCAGTATAGTAAAACCTTAAAAGGGTTTGTCGTTTTCAGGCCAAACTTTTTTATGGCCTTTTATATTTATTTGGTTTTTAGCTCAAGAACCATTAAAGATTTATCATCATTTAATTTTTCAATAAAATTGCAGCTAAAACTTAAATATATGATTTTTATGGATACATACATGTTAAAAATGAAAATGGACTAATTATTTGAATGAAACCAGCAAAACAATTTCATTCTCCCCCTTTTTTTTTTAATAAATTTTCGCCAATAATTCCAAATTTCTGGCCATAAACGACTAAAAATTAAGCCAAAGGCAATTCGAAATAATTCTGAATTTCTCATTTCCCCCAGACAATGACCCTGGAAATGTTCCACATGGTTTTTAGAATTTAAGTCCTTTGTGTTGGATATGGAGTTGTAAAGCTGATTAAAAGATGCGAATCTGATTCTCTGGAAATTTGAAGGAAAATGTAACATCTTTATTTTATAGCACGTCTTAAACTAACGAAATTTAAATAAAGTTTTGTAATGTCTGTGAAAAATAAAAAAATTGATACCCATATGAATATAGAGTTTTTACCTCGAAAAATTTCGGCTAAAATCCCAACAAACTCGAATATCGGAAAATGGTGAAATATGTACGTCATCGTTTAAATCTACAAAAATCAGAACAGCTTCATGCAAACCCATTAAAATTAAAATACTTTATTGAATATCTCTCATACGCGGCCTTGCCTGGACATGTCCAACATCACGTTAAATGCGCCTCCAAAAAAACCACACCCATGATAAGCATTTGTATATGGTTTCCTCAGAAGAAATGTGAAATAAACCATATTTTATTTATATTGTGGATGCAACTGACAGTTACTTTAGTTTTATAAAGTATGTAAACCCATCTTAATTTGCTGATATATAAAAACGCTATTTATGGTTTATATGGACAATTTTATACGAGTGTGTAAATTGTTTTGTATCATTCGATCAAAACAAATTTATTTTCATTGCAGCTGCTTCATTATTTTATTTTTTTTATTATTATTATTTTTGTTTTTTGTTTGTATTCTATATATTTCTACAAATTCTATATATCTAGAAATATAATACATATTTGAATTGCAAATTAATTTTTTTAAATAATTTTGTTCTGTATTCGTATTGTTGTTAGACTGGTGGTGTAAATATATTAAAACTTATACATTAGGGTGGCCCTTAATAAAAAAAGTGCTCAAACTCTCGGTCTCACCGCCTAGATATATACGAATAGCAAAAAAACTGAAAAATACAAAGTTTTGGGTCAATCAAAAAAAATTTTGGGGTGCCTCAACGCGACTGAAAATTTCAAGTGTGTTTATATGGGAAAAATATGACTTTTTTTTCAGATTTTACGAAAATTTCGTTCTATAGTTTAATTTTTTCGACAAGTTGTTATATGAATCGATATCAGTGCTAAATTATCTTTTCAAAAAGCTATATAACTTCATCGAAAAGAAATAACAAATGCCCCAGACCAAAAATTTTAGATCATGAAATGTGATGAACATTTTTTTAACTTTAACAAATTGATTAAAGCCATAATTTTTCTTTGGTCTCTATACCTATTGGTACTCAGATATGAAGTATTGTTTTATTAACACGTTGTTAACCTGTTGCGAAATTAGTCCAAAGATAAAAATTTTTTTTGATAAAACTTTGAAAACTCCTTTTTTAAGTTTTAAAAAATTTTCTTTAACAAAATTTCAAAAATGCATGTACGACTTTTAGGTTTTGTTAAGTGTATGTTTGAGATTAACTGCGTGAATTTTTAAGTAAATTCCTCTGCCAGAATTTCTTTTTTGCGGATTTCGAGAAAAGTGAGTTTTTTGTGAAATATTCAGTAAATGTTCTCTTCCTAAATAATTTGTATCAAAAATTTATCAGTTTTCTACTTTCAAATGTTATATTTTATCCTAAGGCCTAGGGTTTCGGAAAAAAATTATATGACCCCATTATCCGTTTTGGACTTGGGGTTACATAGCTAATAAAAGACAATTTATTTAAAAATTTCAAATATTTTATAAGTGCTGTTGAATTTTTAGTTGTGACGCTTAAAATATAATAGCCAAATGTGTAAGTCTTCCAGGCTAAAAATTTTGAATAAATCGAGCAACGTTAACCCATTCCGTGCCCAGGCCAAACTATGAATTTTGGCATATTAAAAAAAAATAATTGTTCTAGTAAACTAGTTGAAACCCCTACTATAAAGTATAGCACAATTTTATTTCCCAACCCATAGTAAGTCTGGGTTCACACAAGCCAATTTTTGTTGCGCAACTTTTTTCAATTCTCTTTTAAAGTTGCCTTAATGTTCACACAGAGAAATTTATTGCCGCAACTTTTCGTTTTCGTTTTCTTTTGCTTTCAAATTCTTACATTTTTGACAGTTCACTTTATTAGCTTGTGTAAAAAGAATTTAATATTGGTCCAAAATGAAAAATCTATTTGTGTGAAAAAATTGAAGTCAAAGAAAAAATTAAATAATAAAAAAAATAATAAAATTAATGAAATAATAATAATAATATTTCACAGCGAACCAAAGAATAAAAATAAATGTCAAATAATAAGCTGCAGCTAACTTCGTGTTTATAATTACGAATTGCACAACAGAACGAGTTGCCGAGTACAAGCAACTCCGTACCAAATACCACTCTTCTTTCACCTCTCTCCAACAAACTCAAGAATTGCGCAACAAAAATTGCCTTGTGTGAACTCGGATTAAGGGTTTCCTCTAGTTTACTACAACAATTAGTTTTTTTAAATATGCCAAAATTCATAGTTTGGCCTCGGCAAAGAGTGGGTTAATGTTGTTCGATTTATTCCAAGTTTTTATCATGGAAGACTTGCACATTTGGTTATTATATTTTAAGTGCGTCTATATTTTACCAAATATTTGATTTTTTTAATAAATTGTCTTTCATTAGCTTTGAGTCATATGCGACCCCAAGTTCAAAACGTAATATTTTTTTTCAGAAACCCTAGGCTATGAAGATAAAACATAACATTTAAAGGTAGAAAACTGATAAATTTTTGAACAAGAGCACATTTACTGTATATTTCATAAAAAACTAATTTTTCTCAAAATCCGCAAAAAAAATTCCTTGTAAAAAAAATTCTGCCAGAGCAGTTCACTTAAGAAATCAAACAGTTAAGCTCCAACATATATTTAACAAAAATTTAAAGTTCCAGATCCATTTTTTGAAATTTTGTTTAAAAAAATTTTTTTAAACTGAAAAAAGGAGTTTTCAAAATTTTATCAAAAAAATTTTCCATCTTTGGTGTCATTTCGCAATAGGTTAACAACGTGTTAATAAAACAATACTTCATATCTGAGTACATATAGGTATAGAGACTAAAGAAAAATTATGGCTTTAATCAATTTGTTAAAGTCGAAAAAATGTTCATCACATTTCATGACCTAGAGTTTTTTTGGCACAAAAGTGGTCTGGGGCATTTGTTTTTTCTTTTCGAGTTTTTATTCGATTTTGAAGTTATGTAATTTTTTGAATGGATAATTTAGTACTGATATCGATGCATATAACAACTTGTCGAAAAAATTAAACTATAGAACGAAATTTTCGTAAAACCTGAAAAAAAGTCATATTTTCCCCAAATAAACACACTCGAAATTTTCAGTTGCGTTGAGGCACCTCTATTTTTTTTTTTTTTTTTGATTGACCCAAAACTTTGTATTTCACAGTTTTTTTGCTATTCGCCTATTTCTAGGGGGTGAGACTTTAAATTCGAATACTTTTTTTCCCCTCCATACAATGAAGGGCCACCCTAATATACATATATTAAATCACTTTATGGGGGAATTAAATTAAATAAAGCTGATAAGAAAGATACAGTTGGTTTTGACCGACTACACGAAACCCAACACAAAGTGTTTGGGGAAGCACATCAGGTGCGAAATGGCCAGATTACAACACCATTGGGCGAAATCCTTTAATGAACATAGCCAATGGGCAAAAACCAAATTTGAATGAGATTATCGTGTTTTTGTTGCCTGCGTTATTTGATGTAATTATAATTACATTAATATAATATAATAATTAATTATAATAATTATTATATGCGGACTACTCTAAAAATATGACTACATGAAGTGAGATCTCTAGTTAGAACCTATCGCTCGTACAAATATATAAGTATATTATAATTTATGCTGCAGTTAAAATTTTAAACATAAATTATTATTTTACATTATACCCCCACCAAAGAGTCCATTTAGCCCCAAAATTGGTGGGGTTAAAGGTTCCTGTTGAAGTAAAGGTATTTTTTTTTTTATAAAAAAGGTACTTTTTAAGAAAATATACTTATTTAAAAAAGGTACTTTTTGGTGAATATGTACTTTTTTAAGAAAAGGTACTATTTTTGGAAATATATATTTTTTTTAAGACAGGTAGTTTTGTAAGAAAAGGTACTTTCATAGAAAATTTTTTTCAATAGAAAATTTAATTTTTATAGAAAAGGTACTCTTTAAGAAAAAGTACTTTTTTAAGAAAATATACTTTAAATAACAAAAGGAACTGTTTAAGAAAATGAACTTTTTACGAAAAATTAGTTTTATAAGTAAATGTACTTTTTTTAAGAAAAGATACTATTTTAATAAAAATTAGAAAAAAGTATTTTTTAAGGAAATGTACTTTTTAAGGAAATTCACTTTTTAAGAAGTGGTACTTTTTTTTAAGAAAAAGTACTTTTTGAATAAAACATATTTTTTTGGAAGAAAAGCTATTTTTTTAAGAAAATTCAGTTTTTTAAGAAAAAATATTTTTTTTAAGAAAAAGTAATTATTTTTAAGAAAAAATGCTTTTTAAGAGAAGTTACTTTTTCAAGAAAATTTACTTTTAAGAAAATGTGCTTTTTGTAGAAAAGTAGGTTTTATAGAAAAGGTACTTTTAAGAAAAGTTACTTTTAAGAAAAGGTACTTTTAAGAAAAGTTACTTTTAAGAAAAGGTACTTTTAAGAAAAGGTACTTTTAAGAAAAGGCGCTTTTTAAGAAATTGTACTTTTTAAGAAAAATAACTTTTTTAAAAAAATATACTTTAAATAAGAGAAGATACCTTTTAAGAAACTAAACTTTTAAATACAAAGTAGATTTGTAAGGTACTTTTTTGCGGAAAGATGTAATTTTAATAAAAAAAATTTGTTTAAGAAAATTTATTTTTTAATGAAATGCACTTTATAAGAAATGGAACTTTTTTAGGACAAGATACTTTTATAATAAAAATTATTTTGAAGAAAACATTATTTTTAAAGAAAACGTACTTTTGAACTTTTCTACTTTTTAAAGAAAATGTACTTTTTAAAGAATATTTACTTTTTCTGGGAAAAGGTACTTTTGATGAAAAACTATATTTTAAGAAACGTACTTTTTAAGAAAAACTACATTGTAAGGAAAGATTCTTTTTAAGGAAAGATACTTTTTAATAAAAAATTTATGAATATGTAAATAAAATTCATTATATTGTCAATTTTATGTGAAATTAATTAAATTTAATTATAAATATTTGTTGAACACACAGAAGATGTATAAATGGGTTTGTGAATAAATAATTTTATAAGAGCCTAAAGGTGTGCTGATCAATTTTAGCCAATACATAAACCCTTACACAGCATTATGTAGGTTTTTATTTGATGCTAAAATATTTGCTCTATCTAGGTGTTACAACTATAAATGATTATTACTCAAAAAAAAAAAAAAATGTACCAGATGGTGCATATCTGCATAACATACCTTTCAAATGTTATTTTTTTTTTTTGTCAAAATAGGTTGGTAACTGAAAGCGTAGAAGGGGTCATTAGAAATCGCCTTGGCTATTAATATTACTTCCTTAGGAAAAGGCACTTTTTAAAGGAAAGGTACTATTTACAAGAAATGGTACTTCTTTACGTCAAGCTAGTTTTTTAAGAAAAATTATTTTTTGAAGAAAACATACTTTTTGAAGAAAATATATTTTTAAAGAAAATGTACGTTTCGAAGAAAAGGTACTGAAATTTGTTGAGGTCGTATCATCAGAACTCGTCGCGCCAGAAAATGCTGATAAAATTCTTGAAATGATATTGACGATAGAAGAATAAAAGTCCCTGAGATACTTGAGGCAGGTACGTCACATTTTACATGTATTTTGGACATGGAAAAATATCGGTGCGATGGGTGCCTCGATTGCTCGTACAGGATCATAAGCGCAACCGTGTGACTACTTCAAAGGAATTTTTTGGGATGTTCCAAGTATCTGTGCCGTTTCATAACTATGGAAGAAACATGGATGCATCACAACATATCAGAGACCAAGGAACAGTCACACCATGGATCTTCCAGACAACAAGATTATAGTGATAGTTTTTGGAATGCATGTGTTATTATTCCATCATTTACCTTAAAAAGGGTAAAAGAATCACCGGTGAATATAATTGACAACTGTTGGACAGATTCCACACCGATTTGAAGTAAAAGGGATCGCAATTGGCAAAGAAAAAATTGTTCCTCCACCATGACAACGCCGCCAAAACCAAAATCCATAAATTTTGTATATTCTCCATATTTAGTCCCTGCGACTAGTTCCTATGTCCAAACCTGAAGAAATGGGTCAGTGCTAACAGATCCGAGTCAGAAACGAAAGCATTTGGAAGGAATAAAAAATTGGAAAAACACCGGACTAAATGTAAAAAGAATATGTTCTATTCTAAAAGTCACTTAGCTATCGAACCATTCTCGTACATAAATTTGTCCACGTCTTTCTAAAAGTTATCAATTTTCGTTGGTTCAACAACTTATTTCGGTGTGATTTAAAACAGTGAAGCTAATATAAAGTTCTTATGAAAAGAACTGCACTTTCAAAGTTTCTTAATATCAAATATAGATTTTCCAAATTAATATTGATATTCGGAAATAAAAAAAAACTAAAAATTAGATTGAAATGTAGAATTTATATAAAGAAATAAAAACATTATATTGCGAAAGCATAAGAGTATAAATGCGATTAGACCGGTGCCGGACGTTTTTTCGTTGCGGAAAAAGAAAATACTCAAAACAACAACGGACAACATCAACATTAATAAATAAAATCTCTAACAAGATTTCCACAATTTATTGTTAACATCTATTTGATGCAAGTGAAGTTTGTGTAAATAATATTAATCCTTTTTTTAAAGAATAATTTTCATAAACATCAAAAGCATATCGCACCTGTACCTCTAAAATGAGTCAACTTAAAATTTTTCAATTTTCAATTTTTGCAAGAAAACGATACACAGTGGTCATACCTATCCACTGCAAAAATCTTACATCGGTTTTTCTAGTCTTTCGCCAAAAAAAAATACAGTTGTAATCCTATTTGTGTTATAAGAGTGGCTTCTTTGGAATCCACTAAAAAGACATGTTTTGAGCTGCACCCAAAAAACTTGTTATTTTTGATGATCAATGAAAAAATAGCAAAAACAACTACTGTTGTATACTTATTATTCGCAATTCTTTACAATGAAACAACTGTTTTTAAATTTTATAGTAAATATTAAAAAAACCCGTTTTTTGCCTCTACTGAAAATTTTTAAATTTTGAGTTGACTCACTTTAGAGGTACAGGTGCGATATGTTTTCTGTTTTTAAAATTCTCATTCACCACAGCACTATTGTACAAATATAGCAACATTAGAGAGAATAAGGTTTGAAAAATTAAGAATACATAAGACTCCGCAATAAAAATAAAATTAATTTTACTTCAGTGCGGTGACGTTCTGCGAGATTTTTTGTGAGTTTTATATGAAAAATACTGCAACAGTCTAATTGTGTTTATACTCTAAAGAACTGAAAGCTTAAATTAAT
The DNA here is from genome assembly GCA_963682025.1 of Cordilura impudica. Taxonomy (NCBI): domain Eukaryota; kingdom Metazoa; phylum Arthropoda; class Insecta; order Diptera; family Scathophagidae; genus Cordilura; species Cordilura impudica. Next base: position 60,693,776 of record OY821521.1, read on the forward strand.
AAAAATCTACGAAGTAGGTACTTATAAAAATGGTGCTAAACAACAGTACCTTCTCTGAAGAAGTGATGTACTTCACAGGCTCCATAAAAGAGAATTTCCATCCTATGGACAGTTTATTTTTAATTTATTGGTGCGTGCTACATTTATAGGGCACAAACATTGGATCATATTTTAGAATGCTCTAGTTTTAATATGTTTCCTAAATTCATGAATAGCTATGTTACTAAAATTAACTTTTAAATGCTTTTCTTTGTAAATAGTCTGTAGGGATTAATTCCATAGTCCAATATACAAATAAATAAATAATTAAATATATTGGGTTGTCACAAACAGGTTATTACAAGCTCATAATACCCAGGCCACAGAATGGCAGTGAATAAAAGCAAAAGAAACTTCTGAATTCTCACAATCAAGTAGTTTTACACTCAAAAATTTTTGAATATAATTAGCAGAAATTTTTTACATTTTCAAAGTGTGTAAGATATTTACTCAGATTAAAATAGCTTATAAGGTAAATTCTTGTTATCAATTTAATCAAACAATTTATGTGCATGATCATAAATTTATAACGTTTGAATGGTTTATATTTTCTTGTTATGCTGGTAAATAATGTAGCTATAATAAAACATAAAAAGTGGTGGGAACAAAAATTTAAATCGGCTTAAAAAATAAAAAATATATATATTTTTCTACATATAGGTATACTTCTTCATTTACTTGTTTTTCTTTCTGAACATTCTTTTGTTCAGTATAAGTCGTAAAGAGTGATGCAATAAGAGTATGATTTTAAATCATTAACATTTTTATTAGATTTTCATAAAAATTACTGTAGATTTTCTAGGTTTCAGAAGTGTTTATTAAAGACTCCAGATAAAAGGTAATCTTTAAACAATGCCCTAGAAATCGTATTCGTATTTGTTTTATAATACCTGTTAACTCTTTTGTTTCTGAGAAGGTCCCCTAACGTTGTATGGGTTGAATACCCGAACCGTACATGCATTCGAAGAAAAAATCGTGCTGAAGCGTGCTTTGCAGCGATACGACAAATATCCAACATTTTATTGATGTTTAATGACGTTTAGTACGTGGATTAGTGAAAAGGTCCTTACGGACCAGTTACTATTATTAGAAGAAACCGCTAATGAATTTTTTTGAATTGTGTTTTTTTTTTTGTTACCCATATTTTTTTCAATTGAATGCTTACAACGGCGATTTTTATGCAAAAACAAGATTTGCTACACTTTTACTACCCTTAATTTTACAGCTAGTGCACATCTGTAAATATGGTGAACATCTGCAAAGAAATAACTTTCAAATGGTATATGTTTTTTTCTCAAAATTGGTTGGTAATAGAATATGTAGAATATGTCACAAGAAATCGCCATGTCTATTAATATTATAGATGTTAACTTATTTATGGCTGTTATTTGATTTGTCAAAATTTGTAAAAATTAAAAAAAAATCTCCTAAAAATTATAGTACACATACACATCTTCATACCCTCCACTCCAATGATAGATATGGTATATAAAAGCTTTTGATTCCATTTATAAAATTAAAAAAATCTAGACCCCATAATATAAGTATACAGCGTGTTGATATAGCGATGTCCGTCTGTGGTAATTACGACCACGCCCTCAATATTTTAGGTGCTCATTATTCATTGACATTTTGAGCAGGTTGCTATTTAAAATCATCAAAATCAGTTCAATAGGCCCCGTGATTTCAATGAAAATTTAAAAAAAAAACAATGAAAAATTAAAAAAAAATCCATGTCGTTATTTTTATTGTTGTTATTCTAAATTTCTTCATTTATTCTACCCTATATATGTGACTTGGGTATAATGACTTTGTGGTGCTGTTTGTAACTACCAAAAATATTTGACCTAGACCCACCTTTTATTAAATCGATCGACTCAAAATCACTTTCTGAGTCGATATAGCGATGTCCTACCTTCCATCCGTCTGTGTGTCCATGTAAACATTGTAATCAAACTACAGGTCGCAAATATGAATATATTTTGATGAAATTTGGTATACATGCTTTTATTGGTCATAGGATGAAAGCTGTTGAAATTGGTGAAGTTCGGTGCATGTTTAGACCCAGTCCCCATACACATGACCCCTATGAAATCGACATAAATTTCCATAAGATCCAAATTATCATATAGATCTAAGTCAAATTGGGTTTGTATGTGTTTATTATATCCATTAATCAGTAGTCCAAAAATAGTCCGTATAGGACAGTTCTTAGTCATAGGCCCCATATAGAGCTGCTTCCCGATCTTCACTTAAATCAATCAAAGAACAAAAATATTGCACAGATTTTTTTCAAATTTTTTTTGTACATATTTTTTCAAATATAAGTGACTTTACCAAATATGGTCAGGATCGGTCCATTTTTCGACCTAGTCCCCATATAAATATAGTACCCGATATGAACTTTTTCATATCTGCAGCCAAAAAATTTAATAACAATGTCACTCAAATTTGGTTTATGCTTATTTTCAATTTCCAATTAGTTGGACCGAAGAGATAGGGTCTCTAAACCATGGTATGGGGTATCGTATAGTCGGCCTAGACCGACCTTAATTTTCTTACTTGTTTTTTTAAATGAGTGTGTATGTACCACGTGTTGTATTTGTTTAGGCCGGTATTGACACAGTCTTTTTGAACGCTATCCCGAAGTATTTACAAAAAATAAATAACTATTTTTAAAAAATTAATCAAATTTTCATAATTTTCAAAAATCTCTTAATGTCAGTTAACAATTTTTTAGCACCAAATCTTTAATTTCTTTGAAGTATTGCTCATCAGTAGATTTTTTTCTCGCCCGTGGCGTTCCTTGTCTTCAACGCATTCTCTGCCCTCTTGCAACTGTTAGTAACGCTTATAAAAAATGTCGCTCTTGGCTTGTCATCGAAGGCCTTCTGCAACATCATTAATGTTTATGCAGCAGAAGTTTCATTCCGTAAACAATATTTAATGGAATTTCTTTGTTCAACAAAATCAAACACTATTTAAATCAATTTAAAGATTTGCGTTTAGTTCCTTACAAAAACGAGCGTCACTATTGAATCAATTTATTTATTTATTTATTTATACTAGCAGATTTCAGCGCTCGAAATTCGAGTGCAATTTCTAGGCAGCTTTATTTTTCAACTTAGCCAATTCACAAACCAACACTTTTATGGTTTATTATTATTGTGAATGAAGAAAACAAACTCATTAACAAACACATTAACAAATTTAATAAACACACACATAGCATATGTATAATTTTATGTATGTGTTAGTAGCAACTTTAAATGCAATTTACTCAAAATAAAGGAAAAAAACTAAAAATCTGTAAATCTGCAAAACGGATAAAAAGAAATACCTTTCAAATAATATACGTTTGGTCAAAATCGGTATAAAATGGTAGAACAAAACATCGGTCACAAGAAATCTCCTAGCCTATTAATATTATAGTTAAGTCTAGATTATGCACTCTTAACAGAATAAATATGTAATACAATGCAATTAAATTAAATGTAAAATATTTTTTTTACAACATCATTGCTCTCAGAGCTATTAATAATAAGACAACATTTGTTGACATTTTCACATATACGGCAAAAAGGAGTCATTGTTGGCATAAACAATTCTACAGTATTTTAGATGCAACAGCTGGAAGTTTCGACGAATTACTGCAAGTAAAGGATTAGATACTCAGCATAACTCGACAACTTTTGAAAGTTGGTAACGTAACCAAGTCTATTAAAATATGGCGGTAGCACATATGAACTCCAGCTAAGGCCTCGTAACCAAAATATCAAAAACTGGTTTTACATTGATTCAATATTGTTTGAATGGTACAGCAATTATCCGATATAATTGATCCATATTCATGAATATGGCGAACTAAAGAGGTATATAATTGTTTCATAAAATCATAAACACCATTAGCTTTGCTGATCAGGAAAATTAAGGATCTAACAAAATAGCAATATCTACGTTATTGTGAACTTTTATCAATGTGGTGTCACTAACATAATTGAATCTGGGATTCTAATTCGGAAGAATGACATATGATTACATTTAAAAAATTTTTCCATAACAGACTGCAGTAAAAGTTAATCATTAGACTCTTTAATTGTCTTAACAATTTTTACATCATCTACATATGTATATTAGTACCTGAGAATGCAAAATTATGAAAGGGAGATCTTGGGACCCAGATGAACAGTATGCGACCCAGATAGCTTCCCTGTGGAACACGAGATGATAGCTCAAACCACTATGTGGTTTGGGTTTGTATGTGTAGTCCAAAAATAATTCCTATAGGACAATTCTTAGTCATAGGCCCCATATAAAGTTACTTCCCGATCTTCACTTAGTCCATTTTTCGACTTTTTCATATCTGCAGCCAAAAAAATTAATAAAAATGCCACTCAAATTTGGTTTATGCTAATTTTCTATATCCAATTAGTTGGACCGAAGAGATAGGGTCTCTAAACCATGGTATAGGGTATCGTCTAGACCGACTATAATTTTCTTACTTGTTTTAAGTGTATATGAATAATAAATAATATACAATTATTATTGATGATGATGATCTCAGAAGTTTATATTTATTATCGAAATTCAGAATCGCTATCAAAAGTTTTTAGTACCTCTTATAAACATTTCAGGAAAAGTTTTTACATTTTGTAAACGTGAAATTTAAGAAATGTATAAAAGTGGAATATATAGTGTTGTCTCAAAACGATAATAATTTGATAGTTAAAAATGTCTACTGTCATTTCAAAGGTAACTACGTTCTATTATAAATGAATACGAGTATAAAGCTACAATTGATATTTTTCTTCCATAAACAATATTATATTTTTATTTTTTATAAGCTTTTTTCCTATGTTCCAAGCACGTACCACTGACTCTTAAAAGCGCATTATGTTTTCTGATACTTTATGTTGTATAATAAAATTTCATATACATTGCATTATATTGTAATTGGAGTTGTTGTTGTTGTTGTTAGCATATTTAAAAACAATGTATTCTCAATACTAAATGCATTCCACTAAATATGTTAGATGTAATTAAAATTGAAAAATATGTTAAAAATTTCAGTTAATTTGTTTGAAATTTTATTTTAATATCATATTCACTGACAACAGGAAGCTAACAACTATAGACGTTGATAATGGATGACAGTGCAAACCAGGCATAAATATTTTAATATTTTTTTAACTTTAAAACATATTAATAAGACCTACTGAAAGGGTGTCCCAAAATTCATGTAAAATTTTAACTAATCAGAAAACATGTTCTTCCTACTTTACATTTTTGTTGTTTGATGTGTAAATATCTATATGCTCAATCTATTTCACAATACAATCACAAAAACAGAGTAAGGCAAAAACGATGTGAGGTACGATTGTATGGTGAAAAGATTAGGAAGTGTATGGAGATAAAATGAAGGCCCGATTTCATTAGGAAGTATTTGGAGATAAAATGAGGGAGCGAATACCGTTATAAAAATGTTTTCAAGAATTAAAAATAAATTAAAAATTAAAACTAAAAAATGAAAAATTAAAAATAAAAAGCAAAAAATGAAAAATGAAAAATAAAACATGAAAAATAAAAAATGAAATATAAAAAATAAAAAAAAAATATAAACTAAAAATTAAAAATGAAATATGAAAAATAAAAAATGAAAAATAGAAAATAAAAAATTAAAAATCAAAAATTAAAATTAAAAAATGAAAAATAAAAAATCAAATATTAAAAATTAGAAATGAAAAATGAAATATGATAAATTAAAAGTTAAAAATGAAAAATAAAAAAACGAAAAAAATAAAAAATAACAATTAATGAAAAAATTAAAAATGAAAAGTGAAAAATTAAAAATAAAAATAAGAAATTAAAAATAAAAAGTAAAAAATCAAAAATTAAAAATGAAAAATAGAAAATGAAAAATAAAAAATAGAAAGTGAAAAAAGAAAAATTAAAAAAAAAAATCAAAAATTAAAAATGAAAAATGAAAAATAGAAAATGAAAAATAAAAAATAGAAAATGAAAAATGAAATATGAAAAATGAAAAATAAAAAATCAAAAATCAAAAATTAAAAATTAAAAATTAAAAATAAAAAATAAAAAAAAATAAAAAATTAAAAATTAAAAATGAAAAATGATAAATAAAAAATTAAAAGTGAAAAGTGAAAAATATAAAATGAAAAATGAAAAATGAAAAATGAGAAATGAAAAATGAAAAATGAAAAATGAAAAATAAAAAATGAAAAACGAAACTTGAAAAATGAAAAATGAAAACTAAAAAATTAAAATAGAAAAACTAAAAATTAAAAGTGAAAAATTAAAAATGAATAATAAAAAATGAGAAATGAAAAATGATAAATAAAAAATGAAAAGTGAAAAGTGAAAAATATAAAATGAAAAATGAAAATAAAAAATGAAAAACGAAAACTGAAAAAATTAAAAGTGAAAAATTAAAAGTGAAAAATTAAAAATGAAAAATAAAAAATGAGAAATGAAAAATTAAAAATGAAAAGTGAAAAATAAAAAATAAAATTAAAAATGAAAAATGAAAAACTAAAAATGAAAAATGAAAAATAGAAAATGAAAAATAAAAAATAAAAAATTAAAAATGAAAAATAAGAAATGAAAAACGAAAAATGAAAAATTAAAAATTTACCCGTTGAAATAATAAATAATACTAAGTATGTTTATATAAGCAGAGCCCCTGCAGTTGTTTGCTATAAGTGATACATAGATGACACTTGCTGTTTGATTTTAAAAAGGTGCCATAAAGAATCTTTAATTACTCATATGATTTTTTTATTGAACCATAAGGAGTGAGACCGAAAAAGTCTTAATATACATGAAATGTAATAATAAGGAAACAATTGAACCTGGAGTTTTGATTTTGTTTTTGAAATTATAGTACAGCTTACAAAAATCAATTTTATAATTCTAATCATTACTTATGAACTTGTCGAACTTTTCCCATAATCCTTCCATTAGCAATTTTATAGTGGTTTCTGTCACCTTTTTAGAACAGTTTTTTTGTGATCTTCAAATCACTTTTCACAAGAGTCGAATGAGATATTGGCCACAAAGAGCTCTTGTACCGTGGTGAGAGGATCCAAATCTGGCGAAAAATAAAGGGTCCGCCAAATAACTTTTTTTTTTTTTAAATGCTATAAAAAAAACTACTGAATATTATCTCAAATTTCTTTTTTTATTTGAAAGTACAATCCTTCCGGTTAATAATGGAAAATAATTTCATTCAAATGGCTGCTTCGGCTGGCCATGCAGTAGCCTACACGATCGGTCCAATTTTTAAGCACATTATCGATTGTGGCTTCACGAATATCGTCCTTTAAAGCGTCAATTGTATCTGGCTCGTTGGCGTAACACTTATCTTTGGGGGCACCCCACAAATAATAGTCCAACGGTGTCAAATCGCAGCTCCGAGGTGGCCAAACGACATCAGCTCTGCGGCTGATAATGCGATCTTCAAAAACAGGGCGCAAAACATCGAGTGTAGCTTCGGCTGTGTGGCACGTAGCGTCGTCCTGTTGAAACCAAATGTTGCCAATATCCTCCTCTTCAATTTTTGTGAACAAAAATTCATTCAACATGGCCCGATAACGATCGCCATTGACTGTAACGGGCACTCCTTGCTCATTTTCGAAGAAAAATGGCCCAATTATGCCTCTGGACCAAAATCCGCACCAAACAGTGACTCGTTTTGGGTGTATCGGCTTTTCAATGTATGCGTGCTGGTTTTCTGTGCCCCAAATGCGACAATTTTGCTTGTTTACATACCCGCCAAGATCAAAATGAGCTTCATCTGAAAAGATGATTTTTTTTTGGCAAAATCGGCATCTTCTGTAAGTCGATCGCAGGCCTACTTAGCGAAGCGAAAACGCATTGGATGGTCAGTTGGCTCCAACTCCTGAACCAATTGGACTTTGTATGGCGTCATACCAAGGTCTTTATGCAAAATTCGTCACAATGATGCCTCCGAAATGTTCAATTCTTGAAAACAACGGTGAATTGATGTTGATGGCGCTTCACGCACACTTTCTGCCACAGCAGCAATATTCTCGGGTTAACGCACTGTTTTTGGCTTTTCACGCTTTGGTTTATCGATGAGGATGCCAGTGTCTTTCACTTTTTTCACAAGATAACGAACATACGGAGCTGACGGTGCTTCTCTTCTTCCAAAATCCTTACGCAATTTTCGCACACATTCTGCAACATTACCATGATATTCAAAGTAATGTCGCAATATTTCCCAGCGTTGTTCAAGCGTATACACAACCGTATTCGTTCAGCGGAAGGATAAAACTAATTATCTGTCAAATCAGACATGAGCTAAGTGTTACCATTCACGAAGTGAGCACTAGTTGAAAAAAAAACGTTAGATGGCGGACCCTTTATATAAATGCATTGTGTTGGCTTGTGAAAGGAAGTAAATGTCTTTGCAAACACTCCTTAATATAAATTTCGGTTGTAATAAATATTTGCTTCTTTTGCCCCAACTGCATATTGTTTGCCATACCAGGAACCTTTCTTGGAAATTTCATCTTCTTTTGGGTCCTAGACTTATCGCCGACATTTCCTTGAATAATACCAGCATAATCTGCCAGTACAAAAGTTTCGTCGGAACTTATCGGACTTTTTATGTTTTCAAATCTGCATTGGCTTTAACCAAGTAGACCGAGCAGTTAACTAGGCTGAATTTCTACCAGAGCTCTTTTCAATATACATCCAACTTTCTTGCCCTTTCAAAACATTAAGTGGTCCTTTCTATGTTTCCTATCAATGTTTTAATTCCCCTGATAGTTTTTAATAACATCGGAAACAGTTTGACAGATTTTTGATTCTTTGGCCAACTTTTTGTGGGACCATGTCGGATTTTGTTAATGTTCTAGCAATTATGGTGCATGGTTCAGTGATATGTACGAATTTATCTTTACACTTCAAGAAACCTACAGTATGTTCTGGCATTGGTAGTAGCCTTCGTTGATGTTGAAATTGCCAGTTTTATTGGGGGATGGTTGCTACTAGAGTATTCATCGTATTAGAATTAAGGCTTTGTTGTTCATGTTTTTTTTTTAGAACAATTTCATAACGCGTGCTATTGTTGTATGCAAATTGGGCATTAAAGCTGCTAGTTGTCGTAGAATCGTTGGCAATGTAAAAATAAAACAAGTAGGAAAATTGTACTCGGTCTAGACCGTCTATGCGATACCCTATACAATGTGTTTAGAGAATTGGTCTTAGGTCCAACTAATTGGGTATAGAAAATAAGAATAAACCAAATCGAGTGAAATTTTTAATAATTTTTTGCCTGCAGTTCTGAAAAAGTTCATATCGGATGCTATATTTCTAGGAGAACTAAATCGAAAAATAGACTGATCCTGACCATATTTGGTGGTCATTTATTTTTTGAAAAAAAAAAATAAACATGTGGAAACCAAATTTGAGAAAAATCTGTGCAATATTATTTTCTGTTAGACTTAAGTGAAGATGTGGGTTTTTTTGTGACTATTTATGGGTGTAATGAACACACACGAACCAAATTTGACCGAGATTTATATAATAATTGGATCTTATTGCAATATAAGTCGATCTCATAGGGTTCATATGTATGGGGATCAGCTCTGAACATCCACCGATTTTCACCAATTTCAATAGTGTTTGTCCTATGGCCGAACCATATTTAAGAAAATATATACTTGTATATATTGTAGGCCCTGTAGTTTGATTACAGGGACATACGGACGGATGGACGGATATCGTTAAGTGATTCTGTAAAGTAAATTTCTTACTTTACTGCAAAAATATCCGCAAATTCAAATCTTACGTGAATCAATATTAATGCTTTAATGTTCAATTGCAAATAAAAAAAAGTATTTAACAACAAATAATACGTTATGCATTTAATCAATGATCATATTTAAAACTCTGATTGTTGGTATGATTATTATTTTATTTCATTATTTATTTTGATTTAAGTTCAGAGGATTATAGACGCCCAAGTATGCCATTTTATTTATCGTTGCTCTCAATTGTATGTCAACTAAATGGAATATGCAATTATTTCGCACCGAATAAACAAGATAATTTGTCATGCATCTTTGTATACAAAAAAAAAACATTATATAGTCATAAATTAATGCATCATGAATTTAGTACATTATTTAATAGCCTCAAACAACACGCCCTCAATCATTATTTAGCAACAAGCTGGCAATGCAATATTCATGTCTAATTATTAAACAAAATAAATTCATTAATACTACAAACTGTAAACAAAATCTCAAGAACGTAGTAACGATTTTTTATATTTGGGGTGTGAAATTAAACAATGTGTAAGTAAACCGTTGAAACTATTGTTTAAAATTTGATCTGATGAGCATTTTATACCCTCTCCATCGAAGTCCAATGCAGAAGGTTCCACATATGTATTTCAGTGGGATTTGGGCACCCCATAAATTGTATATATATTGATTAAATGTAGAATGGTTTAACGGAGGCCTGTCTGTCTATTGGATCAAATATTATGAGTCAGAATATTAAGAGGCCTCCAAAATTTTTATACAAAATGAAACATTTTGGCTTGAAATCGGTTGCCTGATAAGTCCAAATTCGTAATATTAAAATTTTATTTTAGTTTTATGACTTTAGTTTTTAAAATTGAATATTAATTTGATAACAAGATTTTTAATTGGGCATATATGTACATAGTCTGGCGCACAGTGGATTAAATGATAAGTAAAATGATTAATTCAAGGAGTCCTCTGAGATCAGGGTAAAATTAGTTTGTGCTGATATTTGTAACTGCCAAAACAATTGACCCTGAAGCATTTTCAAATTTGATTTAACAATGTCCGTCTGTCCACCTGTCCGTTTGTCTGTGTGCCAATATAAACCTTGTATTCAAACAACAGTTCGCAAATATGAATATATTTTGATGCATGTTCGGTCTAGACCGACTATAGGAAATTTATATTTTTTTATTCAGAAATAATCATAAACACATTAAAAAACCACCAATTTAAAAAAAACAAGTAAGAAAATTATAGTCGGTCCAGACCGACTATACGATACCCTATACCTTAGTTTAAAAAACCTATCTCTTCGGTCCAACTAATCGGTTAGAGAAAATGAGCATAAACCATTTTGAGTGGCATTGTTATTATTTTTTTTGGGTGCAGATATGAAAAAGTTCACATCGGGTGCTATATATATATGGGGACTAGGTCGACAAATTGATCGATCCTGACCATATTTGGCAAGGTCACTTACTTTTTGCAAAAACATATAAAAACCAAATTTGAGAAAAATCTGAGCAATATTTTTGTTATACCCTATACCACTATGTGGTTTGGGTATAATGACTTTGTGCTGCTGTTTCTAACTACCAAAAATATTTGACCTAGACCCATCTTTTATTATACCGATCGAATCAAAATCACTATCTGATTCGATTTAGCGATGTCCGTCCGTCCATCTGTGTGTCCATGTAAACCTTGTAATCAAACAACAGGTCGCAAATATGAATATATTTTGATGAAATTTGGTACATAAGCTTTGGTGAAATTCGGTCCAAGTTCAGGCCTAGTCCCCATACAAATGACCCCTATGAAATCGACTTAAATTGCCATAAGATCCAAATTATCATATAGATCTCAGTCAAATTGGGGTTGTCCAGAAATAATCCCTATAGGACAATTCTTAGTCATAGGCGCCAGCATTATATTATATTATATTAATTTTTAAAATATAATACCAAAATTTGCCAAGAGAAGTTAACGTACAGTAAAAGTAAAGTTGATTCTCCACGCATAACTTTCCTCAAACCCAACGAATTTAAGCAGTTAATAGCTCAAAAGAAGGAGCTTGATCCACTGAGTGTTCTTAGACCTATGTCAACAGCCTACGTTAATTGGAACTCTAGTTATAGAGGTTTGAGAGAAGAAAAATATTAAACAAAATCTTGAATGCAAAGTTTATTCATAAATTCTTTTAATATATAAGATACACAAAAAAAGTATTTTCATGCTTTTTTAATTGAAAGTCGAACAGCCATTCCGGGGGGTGAGAAATTCCAAGACAGGGTTAAAGTACTAGGCAAAGGGTTTGGCGTTCTCAGGCCAAACTTTTTCTATGACCTTTTATATTTTTACTCTGTAACAGAATCACTTTCTAAGTCTATTTACGATGTACATACGTCCGTCTGTCCGTCACTCTGTGTATCCATGTAAACCTAAATCAGACTACAGCTCGCAAATGTGAATATATGTTGATGAAATTTGGTATATAAGCTTTTATTATAAGACGAATGCTATTGCAATTGGTAAAAATTGGTGCATATTCAGAGTTGGTCTCCATACAAATTACACCTGTGAGATCTACTTCACTTGTCATAAGACCCAAATTATCATATAGATTTTGGTCAACTTTGTTTTGTTTGTGTTTATTACATCTATTATTCAGTAGTCTAAATACAAACCCTGTGATTCTTCAGGTTTTTCTCAAATTTGGTTGGTATACGGTCGGGATCGGTCCGCTTCTCGACATAGTCCCCATGTAAATATAGCATCCGATATGAACTTTTTCGTATCCGAAGGCAAACAAATTACTAACAATGTCACTCAAATTTGCTTTATGCTTATTTTCTATATCCAATTAGTTTAACCTGAAACCAGTGCTGCCATTTTAGCATATTTTCTGCTAGATTTAGCAGTTTGAATTGAGCTATAGCATATTTTATTTGAAAAAATCTGCTAACTGCTTTTTAGCATATTCTGTTAGACAAAAGGAGATTTTTAGCATATTTTTTTATTTAAAAAATCAGAATTTTAGCATAATTTTTTTTAATAAAATATTTTTTTTTTTGTAACAATTTGTACATGTTTTCTTTCACTGCTTTCTTATTTCAAACGTAATTCATCAATTGCCATTTTTTTCAGTGTAAAATTTGTAGTAGTATTGATATACTACTATAATATACAACTGCTCAAATAATCATAAAAAACAAACATGAAAAAAATCTAAAACAGTTATGTTTATTGCAGGTTGTGAAAATTTGAAATAATAAGAAAGCATTTGGCGTGTTTATATGTTCTCAAAAAAAAATATTTTTAATAAAACCTAAAAAAATGTGTTATTTGTTTTTAAAAAAATTGTTATTCAATATGAATAGGTAAGTAATGAAATGCGACAATAATCTTTTACTTTGCCCATTTCTTTTGCATGTGGAACTTTTTTCCAATTTATATATTTAAGGTATTTGAAAAAAAAAACAAAAATGAATCTTCCAAAGACAAGTGATGTTGTTGATATAAATTTAGAAACAAATAATGATGGAGCCAAATATAGTGAAGATGTTATTAATTTAAATAATAATGGTGATTCTAACGAGGATGGGGACAAAAACGATGGCGATGTTATAGATTTAAATGATGATGGTGATACAAATGATAGCATGGAGCAAAATCCGGGTAAGTAAGTGACTGTGATTTTAATAAAACCAAAAACTAAATATTTTTTGTTTCAAGGAAAAAAAGGTATTTGCAAAAAGCCAGAAAAGGGTGGTTGGAAAACCAAATGTTCAAAAACTGGATTATAATAAGTGGAAACGACAACTCTTTCGTGAAATGCAAATACTGTAATTGCCAAATTCAATCCAAGCATTCCACTCTAAAATATCATGCTATCAGTAAAAAACATAAATTGTTCGCACAGCCATTTGAAGGACTGCAAAAGAAACTTCCATATAGTTCTACAAACAGTGTTATATCAACATCGGCAAGAATAACTGAAGCAAGACTTGCATTGTATATAGCATGTCATTCTGCAGTTCATCCTATTAAACACCTAGTTGAATGTGACAAAGAAAATCATAAAAATGACCCAGTGTCTTTGGAAATTTCTCTTGGAAGAACCAAATGCACTGCAATACTAAAAAATATTTGGGGTCCATATTTTAAAGAACAGTTAATATTGGATATAGGAAACACTCCTTTCAGCCTAATTATAGACGAAGCTACTGATATAAGCACTATAAAATATGTTGGCATTGTTATTAAGTATTAGAGCAGAAAGAGAAAAGGAATTGTAACAACATTTTTGTCTTTGGAATTATGTGAAGATAGTACTGCTGAAGGAACACAGCTATAATAACAAAAGTTTTGAATGATTTTAGCTTATCTGTTAAAAATCTTTCTGGGTTAGGAATTGATAATGCCAGGGTGATGGTAGGTGTCAACAATAGCGTCCATAAAAAGCTACAAAGTTTAAAGAATAATCAGTATTTGACACTTGTTCCATGTGCATGTCATTCTTTACAATTGGCTGTAACGCATGCAGTTTCGAAATGTTTTCCAGAAAACTTAGAGTTTTTAGCAAATGAGACATATTCATGGTTTTCGAAGTCACAAAAAAGGCAAATGCGTTACAAAAATATTTACAAATCCATCAATAATGGTATAGATCCCCTTAAGATAACTCGAGCCTGTCCTACTCGGTGGATGTCAATTGATATTACTTTAAAAAAATATGTGATCAATGGCTGGAACTTAAAACCCATTTTGGAATTGTTCAAATTCATGAAAAATGTTATACTGCTAAAATTTTGTTTGATCTTTACAAGGACGAAAAACTATTCTTACTTTCAACATTTTTAAAATCAATTTTAAGTGAAACCCATAAAGTGAATAAAGCTTTACAAGCAAAACAAAGCGATCCTCTTAAAATTTTAAATGATTTATTTTTCCTCGTTCAGGCAATTGCAGGAAAAATTTATATAAAAGAGAAAATTTTGGAACTAATTACACAGGACCGTCATGATTATGAGGAGTATTTATTGCCTCAACCATATCTGGGATATGGTTTTGAAAATCTTCTTAAAGAAAAAATTAATTTGAATGTAATTTCAAAGGAGGATGAAATTGAAATTAGAAGAATATGTGTAAAATTTTTGAAAGAGCTTGTAGATGAGTTAAAAAATAAATTACCAAAAAATATTGAAATTTTACAAAAAATGGACTATTTTTCAATTGAGAATACATTGAAGGAAATAAAGGAAGAGTTTAAAAAAAGTTGTAATGAAATCGACAAAATTCAAAACCAATGGGAAAATATAACAAAGCAGCATTGGGACATTAATATGGATACCTCAACATTTTGGATCCAAGTTTACAACTTTAAAAATTCGGTTGAAGAAAACCCATTTAAAGAATTATCAGAATTTGTTATATCATTGTTAGTTTTGCTTTTTTCAAACGCAGATGTTGAAAGATTATTTAGCACGATGGGTCTGGTTAAAAATAAAATAAGAAATAGAATGAAGACTGATCTTCTGTGCAGCATCCTGCAAATCAGAGAAGGGTTAAAACTTGAAACTTCTTGCTGCTATTCTTATATTTTAAACACGACTTAAAATATAACTGAACTCGAACCTGTTTATTGTACATGTTCTGTTTTTTCTTACTACACGAGCCACAACACGACTTAAAATATAACTGAACTCGAACCTGTTTATTGTACATGTTCTGTTTTTTTTTCAGTACACGTACCAGAACATGAACTTCAAATAAAGCAACACTCAAAAATGTTCGTGTAAATAACGAAATATTAAAACGAACACAGTCATGGTTGTGTTGGGCACCTTAGAAAATTTAGAAACGCACATAATTGATATGAAAATAAAGATATGTGTTGGCTACTTTTGAACAGAACATTGTGTGTTTCATGTGTGTATTTTCTGAACCTTGCTTTTCGTGCTTCATTTTAATTTTTCATCTTTGATTTTTCGTTTTTCATTTTTTATTTGTTACTTTTCTTTTTTCATTTTTTATTTCTCATTTTTCATTTTTTATTTTTCAATTTTTATTTTTAATTTTTCATTTTTCATTTTTCATTTTTCATTATTTGTTTTTCATTTTTTATTTTCATTTTTCGTTTTTTATTTTCATTTTCCATTTTATATTTTTAATTTTTCATTTTTCATTTTTTATTTTTCATTTTGTATTTTTCATTTTTTAATTTTCATCTTTAATTTTTAATTTTTCGTTTCCATTTTTCATTTTTTCTTTTTCTTTTGTTATTTTTCATTGTTTATTTTTCACTTTTCATTTTCAAACAGGTTATTACATATAATAATTTTTTCACCAATACAATCATAAGTCACACCGAGTTTATCTTACGGCTCACATGTTACGCTGTTTTTACCCCCCCTGCGCGTATTGATGTTAAGTGATGATAAGTGAATAAAATTATCTGTGTAAGCATCGCCGTTCTGTTGGGTATAAACATTTTTCACTATTTTTAGTTTTTATATGAAATTTAATAGCATTTTTTAGAGATGTCTCCATATTTTAGGCTATATCTTGTCGCAATGATTTCCGATTTACGCCATTTTCAATAGCAGTATGCTCGAAATAATGTCAAACAATATTATCCTAATATTACTCAAATAAATAGTTTATTTTGTGAATGAGCATGACTTCAGTAAACAGACGGACAGACGGATATCGAATTTTTTTATAAGATTAAGTATACTTTTTCGATGAGTTACAAATGGAATGACAAATTGATATACCTCTTCTGCATACTGATGTGGATGGTATAAACAAATATATCCCTTGAACATTTTTTTAAATCACACTCGCACATGACTCACATTAGTCGTTATTTTTTGAAAAATCTCGCTTGTTTCATAAAAAAATCACACAATCAAAAAAAAAAAATAGATTTGAAATGACTCATAAATATTTAGTTTTTCAATTCACGATTCACTTGAGAAAAAAGATATTGTACCCACGCAATTCGAAAAATTTTTTAGGGCGAAACAAAATTTTACTCACGCGTCCAGCTCTAGTAAAAAACTAAACATTTTAACAACAACAATAAGTAGAATATCGAAAATTTTGACAAAAACAAAATTTGAAGTAAACTGACATTATTTTTGTTCGGGATATTTTTTTCTATTGAGTTTTTTCACACAATTTTTTATTTCTGCTTATTGCAATAAAACCGCAGATTGTTTCATAGCCGCAAGCTAGCACACATTCAATAAACAAGTCATCTATCATCCTCTTCATCCTCTTTCTTAATTGTTTTTTATATAAAATTAATTTTCTAAAATTTATCGCCAAACTGTCTCATTTATTCGATAAGTATTTGCCAAAAAAAAAAAAAAAAAAAAAAAACGAAACTAAAAAGTTTTTAATGGCACAGCGAAATTTTCTATGCCAAAGATCAGGTAGAACAACAAGTTATTCTACACTTTCAGGAAATCCAATTCATATAGCCAAACCGATGATATTTGCTTAAGGTTGTCCTGTAATCTGTGATATGTTTCATTACTAATTCTGGGTCAGTAAAACCCAAACACCTCTTAAATATTTCGCTGGGCAGGACTGCCAACTAATTTAAATAAAAATCTAACAAAATAGTGACACAGTTCAAAGTAATTCGTTTTGAAAAATAATAAAAAAAAATTATTTTAAAAAACCACACGCACAAAATCCAGATGCAGATGTTTAAAAAAAAATTCGCAAAAATTAGATAGAAAATCTTTCATGTCGTTATGGCCCGTTTGTTGTATAAAAATTTAAATGTATGCAAAGTCGCATATTCGCAGTCGTAGTCATCATACCTTCTATTTGTATACAAATAACCTGAGAAAATAAGTCATTGAACTGCAACATTGTATAGATGTATAAATAAATAGCAACCAAACTAGATCTTTTATTTTGTGTTTTTGTTGATGTTGATGTTGTTAAGGAGTGAGAGAGAAAAAATCTTATCACACATAAAACGTAATAATAAGGAAACCATTATTTTTATTGAAATTTTATTAAAATTATATTAAAGCTTAAAAAAGAAGATAACTTTTATAGTTCTAATCACCACTTATGAACTTATGGACCTTTTTCGGAAACCCTTTCATTAGGGGTTTTATAATGGTTTCGTACACTTTTTGAATTGTGATATATTTGGGATACCATGTTTATGCGCTTCACCTCCCTGTTCATAAGAGCCCAATATCTTTTCATTGGTTTAAGTTCCACACAGTTTGGAGGATTTGCCTGCCTTTGTAAAAAAAAAAAAAACTAAGTTATTTTTTTTTGTACGGCTCAAGAGCTTTCTTACCTTAGTGGCAAGATGCAATATCAGGCCATAAATATGTGGACATATTGTGTTGGCTTATGAAAGGAAGTAGTCTTCTTTGCAAGCACTTCATACCAAGAACTTTTTTTTTTTTGGATATTTCATTAACTTTTGGATCCTAAACTTATCATTAACATTTCCTCGAGCTTAGCAACATAAAAATTTTCACCCAGACGCTCCAAAAAATCTACCAGTAATTACGTCTCGTCGCCCAGTATGCAGCATGATTTCAATTTTGTGCTCTGTTTTTGGTCTCTAAATATGTTACAGAGGTTCCTGTTTTGGACATTTTGGACTTTTTATGTTTTCAAACCTGTATTTCGCTTATTTCCTACAGAATGTGTAGGTAGCTCTTTTGAATATGCTTTCTTTTATCATGGCTTAGACCTGGGTCAAATTCTTCTGGCCAACTTTTTGCAGGACCAAGTTGGATTTTGTTGAAAATTTTTCAATAAATTTAGCTCGTATTTTAATTTAGTCACTCATTTTAATTAAACTAATATCAAATTAGCAGGGTCGAAGATAATTTGTTTAAAAAAAAAAAATAACACAAATTATGCTTGCGATAAATGCTGAGAGGAGAAAAGTGTGTTACGATTTTTTCGATCTCACTCCTTATGTAGCTTACACAGCGTTTAGTATTCACGTAATATATACGTGTATTTGCCTAATTAGTTCTACTTAAATAAAATACAAAAATTTTTGAAGTACTGCAATTACCTACATACTCGTCGTACATTTTATCTGTTTAATTAAAAATTCAGTTCGTTTTATAAGTTAATAGTGGTGGCGATATTATTATTATATAACTGAGAGTGGCATAATATCGATGATATAATTTTTTATAATTGATATATATGAGAGGGAGTTAATAAGTCCTTACAAAAACATAACAGGTTAAGTTTTTTGGTTTGATTCTTTTTTATTGATGTGTAAACATCTATACGCGCAGGGGGGTAAATTTCTATTTCACAATACAATCACAAAAACAGCGTAACTTATATCGGTGTGAGCTGAAGGAGATAACGCTGTGTGACTTATGATTGTATTGGTGAAAAAATATTTTCAGGAGAAACTGTTCATGGGCAATTACCCAATGCATTCGAAATTGGAATTGTGGTAGGAGAGACAAACCTAAGTAACTCGTGTTTTTAACACTTTTTTTTATTGTTTGTAACATTCTATTTTAATAAATTTCACTTTTATTATTTTTATATTTAATTAATAAACACAATAACTATCGCTTGCTACCACTCAAAAAATCTCACAAATCTCACAAAATCATACAAATTTATACAAACATCTGATTTCGAGTTGCCAACTTCAAAAAATAAAACAGATGTTAACTTTGTAGCCAGATTGTTAAACCAGGGATACCAGAGCTTTCAAATGAAGTGAACTGCTGAAAATAGTATAGAACAATTCGTAAATTTAAATTAAATTTTTTTTATAATATTTTAGATTCTGGTTATTGTTTGCAAAAATTAATTATGCCTATATGATTATATTGTGTTTTATTTCAAAACTATTTTTTCTTCATATAGAAAATTTAATAGTTTAGATTTCTTCTAATAATTTAAACAAGCAGATTCCAGCCCTCGAAATTCGAATGCAAATTCTAGGAAATTTTATTTTTTCATTAAATGAAGACCCTAAAGGTATGCTAATCAATTAAAGCCAATTCACAAATCAACACAAAAAAAAAACAAACTCATTTTTATTACAAACACATTAACAAATTTAATAAACACACACATAGCATTGTATAATTTTATGTATGTGTTAGTAGCAAATATAAATGCAATTTACTCAAAATAAAGGAAAAAATTTAAAAATCTGTAAATCTGCAAAACGGCTAAAAAGAAATACCTTTCAAATAATATAGTTTGATCAAAATCGGGCTAAAACGGTGGAAGAAAACATCGGTCACAAGAAATCGCCTAGCCTATTAATATTATAGATGAGTTCATCATTTAATAAGAATTCTAGCCTTTGAATATTTTTGATGTGTAAACATCTATACGCGCAGGGGGTAAATTTGTATTTCACAATACAATCGCAAAAACAGCGTAACACATCGGTGTGAGCTGAAGTGTAAATCGGTGTGACTTTATCTGATTATATTTGTGAAAAAATTATGATATGTTCTTTTCTAAACATTTTCCAATTGTCTTTCAAAAAACATCAATTGTATTTCAGAAAACATCAATTGTATTTCAGAAACCATCAATATAATTTCAGAAAACATCAATTGAATTTCAGAAAACATCAATAGAATTTCAGAAAACATCACTTGAATTTCAGAAAACATAAACAGAATTTCAGAAAACATCAATATAATTTCAGAAAACATCATTTGAGTTTCAGAAAACATCAATTGAATTTCAGAAAACATCAATAGAATTTCAGAAAACATCAATTGTATTTCAGAAACCATCAATATAATTTAAGAAAACATCATTTGAATTTCAAAAAACATAAATAGAATTTCAGAAAACATCAATATAATTTCAGAAAACATCATTCGAGTTTCAGAAAACATCAATTGAATTTCAGAAAGCATCAATAGAATTTCAGAAAACATCAATTGTATTTCAGAAACCATCAATATAATTTCAGAAAACATCATTTGAATTTCAGAAAACATAAATTGAATTTCAGAAAACATCAATATAATTTCAGAAAACATCATTCGATCAATTGTATTTCAGAAACCATCAATATAATTTCAGAAAACATCATTTGAATGCAGAAAACATAAATAGAATTTCAGAAAACATCTATAAAATTTCAGAAAACATCAATTGAATTTCAGAAAACATAAATAGAATTTCAGAAAACATCATTTCAGAAAACATAAATAGAATTTCAGAAAACATCAATATAATTTCAGAAAACATCATTCGAGTTTCAGAAAACATCAATTGAATTTCAGAAAACATCAATAGAATTTCAGAAAACATCAATATAATTTCAGAAAACATCATTCGAGTTTCAGAAAACATCATTTGAATTTCAGAAAACATAAATAGAATTTCAGAAAACATCAATATAATTTCAGAAAACATCATTCGAGTTTCAGAAAACGTCAATTGAATTTCAGAAAAAATCAATAGAATTTCAGAAAACATCAATTGTATTTCAGAAAACATCAATAGAATTTCAGAAAAAATCAATTGTATTTCAGAAAACATCAATTGTATTTCAGAAAACATCAATTGAATTTCAGAAAACATAAATAGAATTTCAGAAAACATCATTCGAGTTTCAGAAAACATAATTTGAATTTCAGAAAACATAAATAGAATTTCAGAAAACATCAATATAATTTCAAAAAACATCATTCGAGTTTCAGAAAACATCAATTAAATTTCAGAAAACATCAATAGAATTTCAGAAAACATCAATTGTATTTCAGAAAACAGCAATTGTATTTCAGAAAACATCATTTGAATTTCAGAAAACATAAATAGAATTTCAGAAAACGTCAATAGAATTTCAAAAAGCATCATTTGAATTGCTGAAAACATTAATTGTGTATCAGAAAACATCAATTGAATTTCAGAAAACATCGATTGCATTTCAGAAAACATCAATTGAATTTCAGAAAACAGCATAATCGACTTATTTTTTATGCACTGGAAAATATGATGTTGATGTTTTCTTTAATTATTAGATGTTTACACATCTCCCTTGTGATCGGACTCACATGATTTTTTTTTCACTATAGTCTACTTTTTGCTCGATACATTTAATCCAGCGAATCTCAAACTTGTTTAAGACCTCCGCAAAGTAAGATTTAGAGAAATTCTCAAAATAGGCTTCTGTGGTAGAGATGGCTTCCTCAGTCGACTCGAATATATTTCCGCTGAGCCATTTGTTTTTATTTGGGAAAAGAAAAAAGTCGCAAAGAAGCAAATTTTTTCTAGGCGGCAACAATTCGAACATTAGCTGTTGTGTTTTTGCCATTGAAATGGCATAATGGCAACAGTATTTTTTTTTTTTTTTTTGGCTAAATGGTAGTGTTTTCTCTACCATGCACACCTGTGTGCAATGGGTATATATAAGTTTGTCATTCGTTTGTAGTAATTACAAAAAATCTGGACCTAATAAAATGTATATATTCTTGATTCTTAAAACAACAAGAGTTGATGTAGCGACGTCCGTCTATCCGTCTATGGCAATCACGATCATGCCCTCAACAGGTCAGCTGGATTGCGCATTTTTAGTGAAAATGATTCACTAACATCCTGGGTATTTTGCGATTAAAAATAATCAATATCGGTTCAACAGGTCCTATGATTTCAATGAAAATGTAAAAAAAATTATTTTTCCATATTGTTGTTATTGTAAATTTTGTCACAAGTTGTGTGTGCAGCATTTGCTTAATGCTTATACTCCACGGTATTAACACAGTTGTTTTCACGTTATCCAGCAATATATACAAAAAAGGGCATATATGACACAAATATATAACTGGAAAAATAAATAATCTTAAACAAGTACCCAGTTACTTATAAAAAATTAAGTAACTATTTAAAGATTTTAATAAAAATAAAAATGAATCAGATTTTCATAATTTTTTCTTTGCTTTAGATGTAAAATGTTTTTCTTTTCATAAATCTAAATTTGAACTTATAAATTAATCTAACCAACAAAAACAAAGTTTTTATTAAAGCTCTTTCTTTCCTTACGCATATGGGTCTTGAATCTCTCCGTGACTGTGTGTGACTATCTTATAATTAATCTTTGGCCACAACAAGTCTATGGACTTAGTTTCAGATCGATCAGATGAGGAGAAGTGAGGTTTTGATATCTCCGTCACTGTGCGTGACTATCCGTGACTGTGCGTGACTATGTCAAAGTTAATCTTTTTTCACATCAAGTCTATCGACCAAGTTTCAAATCGATCGGATAAGGGGAAATGGGTTTTAAATCACTCCGTGACTGTGCGTGACTATGCATGACTGTGCGTGACTATGTCAAAGTTAATCTTTTTTCACATCAAGTGTATGGACCAAGTTTCAGATCGATCGGATGAGAAGAAATGAGATTTAGATCACTCTGATTTAGATCGTGACTATGCGTTACTACCCCAAAATTAATCTGTAGTCACAACAAGACTATGGGCCAAGTTTCAGATCAATTGGATAAGGAGGAATCGGGCTGCCCCACGACAGACAGACAGAGAGTATGAGTTAAAAGAAAGAGTTTAAAAATATCTATATTACAAAATTTTTTATTTGAAAAATTCCAATTTTTCCGAAAAGTTTTTCTATACAATTTATATTTTGATAAATTCAAGATATTTATTTTATGGAAAGTCTCAGTTTACAAACTTTAAGCATTTTAAATATATTTCATATTAAAGGTTTTTTTATATTTATTATTAGATTATAATATCTTTCCTATAGAACTACCGCATATCTAACAAAGCTTGACAAAAAAAAAAAAAGAATAAAAGTTTTCCGTGTATAATTTATAGCGGTTTTGGCTTATATATTTCTATTTTTAATATTTCCGCTTTAGACCAAAGAAGAATTTTTTGTAAGGATGATTTTAATTCCAAAGACTTTAAATAAATAAATAAAATAAATATGATGGAGACTTTAGAATATTTCTTATGTGTATGCCCAGTATTACGGGAGCTCCGGCAATCTAGATTTGAGAAGACTGTCTTAACTGAAACGGAAATGGTACGGATACTCAACGGTACAAACTCAACAGATTGGGAAAACCTGACTTAATACTTAAAGATAACGTTGTAATGTAGGCACTTCATGGTTAAATGGGGGCAAAAAGCAGTCGTGACAGACATGACAACAAAAAGACATCATTTCAGAGGATGTTTCAAAACACAGAAAAACTCTCAAGTTATTTGTGTGACAAATAAGAAACAGTTGTTTATAGTTAATATCTGTGGTTTTCTAGAATAACCGCGTATGTCATAAAATCAAAATGTTCAGGGGAGCCAAAAAACGTTATATTTGAAATTATGGGCTCGATGTAAAGATTTTAGAGCTTTTTATTTAACAGTCCTGTAGATATGGGCAATAAATACTTTATATAAAATTTTGAGTCAAAAATATTCAGAGGAATAGATCCTAGAGAAGGACAAAAAACAGTATGTAAATTACACTTAAAGTGTGTGTGCAGATAAAACAACTTATGTCGACAAACGTCGTTTTCTTTGAAAAAGAAAACTACCAATGCAACCACCCATGTAGACATAAGTTGTTGTAGCTTGAAAAATGGATTTTTTTTTTGCTCATCAACAAATAGTTAACGGGACTTAGGATGAGAATATAACAACGTATCAAGAATAATAGTGACAAAAAATAACAGAAATAAACACACAAGTTTTTATAAGTGGTTATAAACTGAAAACTAATCCAAAATTATTTTGCATTTTTTTTTTTTCATTAACAACAACGTATGTCGCTATGCGTCGTTTTCTGAGAAAATAATTTGTCAGCGATCAAGCGTATGTTGACATGCGTCGTTAGTGCTGCAAATTAATTTAATAAACATTTAAGTTACGTCGTTATTTAAAGAAAAAACTCAGAAATGGTCAATATTTTTTTTTAAAAAATTGAATACATGTAAAGAGCGTTAAAAATTAATATATTAGGCATCGTTAACTCAAAACTGACAAAAAATGGACATACGCGGTTATTCCAGAAAACCACAGATATAAGAGCTAGTTTATTAATAAAGCATATAAAAAATATGAATTCTTAAAATAGTAAAAAGAAGTATTTTGTAATGTGACAGACATGACACTGCTTTGTGTTTTAAAATTATTTAACTACACTTTTCCTTTCTTATTGTAAAATGAAAGGTGCTATAAAAATATTCAAAAATAAATATAGCAAACTCTTGTCATATTTTCATGCCATTCGAACCCTTTGCTTTAAAATGTATCAATAAAAATTATTTAAATTAAAATTTTCAAATTAGACCGATAACTTTTTCATACGAAATTTGTCGTGCAAAATTTATATCACTGAACCATGTGATATACTCATGGCCTCAACTAATTCACGCACTTTAACTCGTCGATCAGTCAAAATTATATAGTGAATTTTATGAGTATGATATCCTGCGCTCGACGTCCAGAACGAGGTTCATCATATGTGGATGTACGGCCACGTATAAATTCATTTACCTAATTGTAAATAGTAAATGTAAAAGCAGGAGCAGGTGTGCCACGAACTAGTGGAATACTGTAGGTGTTTTGATTTTCAAATAGATTTCGTTTTCTTTCCATTTTTGAAAAAAGAAATTTATCTCAATCAAACGATTTAAAAAAAAAACTGAATGATTCCCCGAATAATTTGCCAGTTGTCTTTTGCAATTTGCAATTTTTCAGAAACTTACTTTTTTAAATTCTTAATGCTCCTTATACGATTTCTAAAGACTTACTGAGTCCCCCTCGTAACATGCAAGACAAATAACACATGTGTCAGTTTGTATACTACTTTAAATGTAATAATTAATTAGTTTTTCAGTTTATTTTCTCCTTTTTACATTACATTAAGAAAGTAACATATCTAGTTTTAATTTTTATTTGCATTTTTCTATTTTTTTTATTTTTTTATTTTGTTATATGTGAAACAATTCGTGTGATTTGTTAACTAAACTTTTATTATAGCTTATTCTTTTATTAATTATTTTTTATCATCTAATTTCTAAAAGTTCATTTCTTTTTTTTGTGTGCTGGTTTTGTTTTTTAATTGTGTTGTAATTGTAATTATAAACAGTTATTACATATAATTATTTTTATCATTTTTGCTTTTTTTTTGTTTGTAATTATACCTTCAATTGGAAATAAATATCCAAGCCAAAGCAATTAAAAATTTGTTACCTTAAATTGTAAAGGATTTCTGATTTAAAATTTTTTTTCTCTGAGGGGTAATGAGGGTTTATTATTATTGTTTTTAAAACCAACGGAATATGGGTTGGGGGATCTTCATGTAAATTCATATTTGCTGTTCGTCGTTAGACTTAAAATGAAATGTAAATCGAAATGATAAAAATTTGTGACAAAGATTTAAAATTTGGAAATATTTTTCAAATTTTAAACGTTTGTTACGCTTCGTTTTATAGGTTGAAACCACTAATTAAATACATCTACACATATTGAGGTGCAATGATATACCCGCATGCTCGATTTATACAAAAAATTAGAAAAAATCTAATCCGCGTCTGTGCGCCGCTTCGTCGTCAACTTATTTGTAATCGCCGGAGGAAAACACACATATATTTTCGCAGATCAATCCGATATTTTTGCATTTGCGGGTATGATGGATAAGCAAAGGGCATGAAATGGCTATGCAAATACAGACTTTTAAATGCGTTTATTGCTCAGGACGACAAAAAATTATTCATACAGAGAGAGCAAGCAGTATGCAAAATTTTCACTTTTGACACGAAATTCATTGAATTATTAGAAAATATGTGTTGTTGGTGGAATTTGGGGTATAAGTTAATTTTTACTTGGTTTTTGAAAAATTGGGACATTTGTTCATTTATTTTGAGACCATTTTTTTAAATTTTGGGGCATTTGTTAATCGTGAACTTATGCCACAATTTTTTGGGGCATTTGTTAATTTTTTTGGGGCATTTGTTCATTGGGGCCTAAGTACTCAGCGCCAGTTTTAATATCTCTGTTAATTTTTTAAAATTTTTCTCATATTTAGTTTGTATATGTTGCTTGCAAAAGCTAAGTGACTTTTCCAAATATGGTCATGATCGATCCATTTTTTACCTAGTACCTACAAAAAGATTGCATCCGTTATAAACCGTTTCATATCGGCAGGCAACCAATTTATAAACATGTTACTCAAATTTAGTTTATGCTTATTTTCTCTATCCAAATAGTTGAAATTAAGACCATTTCTCTAAATTCATGATGTAGTATATCATACAGTCGATTTAGGTCGACTTTAATTTTCTTACGTGTTTTCAGTACCAAAGGTACCAGTAAACACGTCGAACTATTCTGGCCGAGATCACAATATCAAGAAACAGATCGATCAGATCGGCTTCGGTTTTTTAAATATGAGAAATATGTATATTCTATACACCTTATAGCATTTCTATTGAGCTAAAAACCGAACAGTTACTTATATACCCTTCTTCAAAATGGTCTTAGGGTAATCAAAATGTATCTACCTAACAATTTTTAAAATCGAGTAACAAATTTAGTATCGGAAACCTTAAATACCTTAAAGTAGCGACTATAGGTAACCATAAGTAAGCGCAGCCTTAATAGATCCATTTTAAATTATCAGGATTTTATTTAAACTTCAGCGATAGTTTAAAAAAGAATTAGTATCTTGTCGAACATAACTCATCTATATATATAAAAGAGTTGCGTGGATGATCATCATCCCCCAGCCCAAACCCTTCAACCCAGAAATTTGAAATTTGGACTTTAGCTTCTCCTCTCGGCGTAAATATCCACTAAGAAGGGATTTTTAAAAAGTCGTACATTAAGGGGATAAAAGTGGCCAAAAAGGGGAAAATTGTAAGAAATGAATCTGGGAATATGAAATTTGGTGAGTAGACTCCATCCGAGAAACAAACATGGGCGCAGGATTAATTTTTTCGATATTTGACCATCTAAGAGAAAAACGGCCAGAAAGTGTGAAAATTTTACCTTTCTGCATCTTCTTAACATGTTAATCTATACTAGCAGATTCCAGCTCTCGAAATTCGAGCGCAATTTCTAGGCAGCTTTATATTTCAACTTAGCCAATTCACAAACCAACACTTTTATGGTTTATTACTATTGTGAATGAAGATAACAAACTCATTAACAAACACATTAACAAATTTAATGAAACACACATACATAGCATCCATAATATTAATAGCCTAGGCGAGTTTTTGTTACCGATGGTTTGTTCTACCATTTTATCCCGATTTTGACCAAATGTATATTATTTGAAAGGTATTTCTTTTTAGCCGTTCACGAGATTTACAGATTTTTCCTTTATTTTGAGTAATTGCATTTAAAGTTGCACATACATAAAATTATACATATGATTGTGTGTATTTAATTGAAGTTATTAACTGTCATTTGACGTGACGCAATGACTGTGACGGAATGACTAAAGTTTCTTAAACATGTATTAAAAGAAAATTGAGTAAACAAATAATTATTTATAATTATTTTATTATCTGGAATACTTGTAAGAAATTACATTATGTAACTTGGAACACATTTTAATATATTTTTAAACTTAGTTCATATAAATGAAAAAAAAATTTTTTTTCATCAAAGTTGACATTTTATGGAATTGCCCAATAATAATTAATCAAAAAAATGTTGGTTTGTGAATTGGAAAAAGTTGCCTAGAAATTGCACTCAAATTTCGAGCGCGGGAATCTGCAAGTATGTATAATTTTATGTATGTGTTAGTAGCAACTTTAAATGCAATTTACTCAAAATAAGGGAAAAAAATTTAAAAATCTGTAAACCTGAAAAACGGCTAAAAAGAAATATCTTTCAAATAATATACGTTTGGTCAACATCGGGATAAAACGTTAGAACAAAATATCCGTCACAAGAAATCGCCTAGCCTGTTAATATTATAGATATATGAATTTAGGTATGCAGACCCCAAAAAATACGTGGGCATCACTCAGTCATGAATTTATTGCTAATTCTAACGTCTAGGGGAGAAATAACGGTCAAATAGGGGAAAATTGTACATCTTCTAAACAAACGAATATAAAATATAGTTTATGGATTCCATTAGAGATAGAAACATCAGATGAGAGTACAATTTTTGGAAACTCGGAAGTTAAGGGGAGTAAAAACGGCCCGTTTTGTTTTTTTTTTAATAAATTTTGCGAAATCACTCTTTGGGGTGTTCTCTATTGAAAGATAACAAATTTGTTACAAAAAACACAACTAAAACAAGTAGGAAAATTATAGATCGACGATATCCTGTACCATGCGCTTAGAGACCCTATCTTTCAGGCCCAACAAATTGGATATAGAAAATAAGCATAAACCAAATTTGAATGGCATTGTTATACATTTTTTTTTCTTTGAATATGAAAAAGTTCATATCGGATGCTATATTTATATGGGGACTAGGTCAAAAAATGGACCGATCATGACCATATTTGTTAAGATTACTTATTTTTTGCAAAAATGTATAAATACCAAATTTGAGAAAAATCTGTGCAATATTTTTGTTTTTTGATAGACTTAAGTTAAGATCGGGAAGCAGCTTTATATGGGGGCTATGACTAAGAGTTGTCCTCTAGGGTTTATGTTTGGACTACTGATTAATGTAATATACACATACTAATCCAATTTGACTGAGATCTATATGATAATTTGGATCTTATGGCAATTTAAATCGATCTCATAGGTGTTATTTGTATGGGGACTAGGTCTGAACATGCACCGATTGTCATTCATTAGCGTTCATTCTATGGTCGATAGAAGCTCACATACCAAATTTCATCATAATATGTTCATATTTGCCACCTTCAGTTTGATTATGAGATTTATATGGGCACACAGACGGACAGATGGACGCACATCGTTAAATCGCCTCAGATAGTGATTCTGGGTCGATCGATATAATAAAAGATGGGTCTAGGTCAAATATATTTGGTAGTTACAAACATCAGCACAAAGTCATTAAAAATATAATAGATAAACGAGAAAAGGTATATTTTTTTAGTGATGCCAAAACAGTGGCAACTTTTAAACTTTTTTACCAAAGTTGATTAAAACATTAAAAATAGATAAAGGTGTGAAAGAAAATATAAAAAATCTTAACCCTTGTCTAAGTATTTATAGATGCTGACGTTTTCTTTCAAATAGTATAGAATAATGGCAGGAATGAAGTTTTAAGAATAGTTAAAAACTAGAATAATAGATTATTTTAGTGGTGGTCATAAACAAAAGAATATTTGTGAGAAATATTCTATGAATAAATATTTAATTTCATTTTATGGCACAGGCTCCATAGAGCGAATCTAAGACAGGTTAATTTAATAGCAAGAGTGTTTAAAAATATCCAAAAATTCTTCTTAAAGAGGTCATTATCAATCTGAAAGTAAAACTATGTGCTCGAACTGTTGTCCGACAAGCAATTGAGGCTTATCTAGGTTGTTATCATCCTGTGAGGAAACCACTGATATCAGAGAAAAACCTTCTGGCTAGCACTATTCTTAAACATGAAATAGATCTTGAATACTGTTGACGAATAGTGTTGGCGAAAAGATTAAATATTTAATGACGAATTTGCCTATAACCGCTCAGGACCAAACGCTTTGGGGGTTTTTACTATAATAACCTAATACAATCGTTCGGTATAAGAATCATCCACCCCCCAAGACCAAAGACCATCATATAATTCCACAGTGTTATTGTATAATAAAGATTTCCATTGTTTTGTCAACAGCGTAACAATTAATACTTTTAAGTTTTGTTATTTCTTCTTTGTTAAAAAAATAAAACATACAAATATTTAAATTAAAAAGAGTTTTTAATTTTATGATTAAATTTTTTGGTATAGACCGTCCAAGTCACCAAAAATATATTTTGTTAAAAGTTTTCAACGTATTGCCACTCACACTATATTTCTTATTATTTTTAAATATTTTTTCATTTATTTATATGAATTACAATGCAAAGTAAATTTGTATTCTAATTTGGGTCCAGGAATAAGCCGGGTGACATTTGGCTGGTTTTTGTAGCGACAGACCAAAGCCTCTGGTGGGAATCGAATCCATGACCACCGCATGATAGGCGAGCACGCTACCCATTTTTTAAATATTATTATGGTTTAAATAATGATTAAGATAATTACGCTAACAACGTAGCGGGTATACTGCTAGTTATAATATAATCCGAATATAATGTATAAGGATTCGCCATTGCAATATATATTAATTATTTTTAAAAAATTACCACCAATCGGATCGCCATTTTATATTTTTCTAACACTTCGTATCTAACTTACATTTAAATTTAGACTTCTGAGCAATAAATTTAAAATATTTTTAAAAATCAAACAAAAATCTCATGTTCATATTTTTTTCTTTATTTTTTTTATTATGTATTTATTTTTTAACTTTTAAGCATGTACTCGTATCATTAAAATTAATTTATGGCATACTCAATTTAAATTTTAGGTTAATTTAATATGCAATGTACGGGTGAATCAAAAAAGAAAACTTAAAATTTAAAGAAAAACACATGAACCAAGTACTTGAGAAAAGAATAATATTGCATGAAATACTCGTAAATATACAAAATAAATTAAAAAATAAAAACCTACGAAAAAGATCAGCATTTTGCCAAAGAAGAAACCATAAATCTAATCGTACCAAATTGCGTACAATGCTAACAAGTGCATGTAAATTATACACTTAAAAAATCTTATTGTTAGTTGTTAACAATTGAATTTTTTTCAAATAACTCGCAAGTGGATATAATAATAAGAACAAGCGTTAATAATCTGGTATAACGGTTAGTCTTAGCACATTTTTTTTTACGATTTCAGTCATTAATTCCTAAAGTTTGCGAAAAAATGGGATTTTTCTTGCAAAAAATAATAAGTACGAAATTCCAAAAATTAGTTAAAAAATAAAAAATAAAATTTAATTTCACTGAAGAAGTTTTAAGAGAATAATTAAAAACTAGCGGACTCCAGCGCTCGAAATTCGAGTGCAATTTCTAGGCAACTTTATTTCTCAACTTAGCCAATTCACAAACCAAAACTTTTTTGGTTTATTACTATTGTGAATGAAGATAACAAAGTCAATAACAAACGCATTAACAAATTTAATAAACACATACATAGCATATGTATAACTTTATGTATGTGTTAGTAGCAACTTTAAATGCAATTTACTCTAAATAAAGGAAAAAATTTTAAGATGTGTAAATCTGGTGACTGTAAAAAAAAATACCTTTCAAATAATATACGTTTGGTCAAAATCGGGATAAAATGGTAGAACAAAACATCGGTCACAAGAAATGGCCTAGCCTATTAATACTATAGATTTTGATATTACCATGAATTTTTTGAATCGTAAGTTCTTTACTACCAATTATTTAAAATATTTAATTTTATAAAGTTTATATTTTTAATTTTGATCATAAATATAACCAAAGTTTCCAAAACTTTTTTAAAATACATATTTTGTGATAAAGAGTTGGAATGTTTAAAATGGGTTTCTGTTCAAAATGAATGAAGTCGTGAGAATTTTTTTCATGGTTGTATCTTTCTAAATACAATGCGCATTTAAGGGCTAAAACAATACTATGGCCTGAAAATGAAGAAGAAATTGACACTTTAGTATTTTAAAATCAAAAGGTATAAGAAAACTTTAACGTATGTTATTTTTTAACTATTGCTATACCTTTCAAAATCTCCATTAACTACTAAGTGACCTCAAATTTACAAAAAAATATATAACTTTCTGAAAACTAATTAAGATTATTTTATTTTTTTACAAACATATATTTAGTGCTTTTTAGCGCTTTTACTTTTATTCTAATTTGTAGCCTTTTAGCACATTTTGGGGCACTGTTTTGCGCTTTTTCCTTGTAAATAGTTGGCATCTCTGAGTTTGTTCCATAGACAATATTAAACGGACCTCACACTCTACAACAACTTCGTTATATGCTAATTTGATGTAAAATTGTTGTTTCGCCCATAATAAGTAATTGTCAAATTAGATGTTTACATTTGATTTGTTTACATAAACAACTTGTTTACATAAAATCAAAAAAAGGAAACAAATAAATAAAATTAGTATTGTGTGGCAAATCTTCTGTTTGCAAATGTGAATGGTTTGGGGGATTTATATTTTCGAGTTTGCACTTTCGGCATAATATATCTTCTAAAATACGATGGTCATATCGATAATTCAAATCGATTGTCACCACTTGTGAAATTTTGTTTTATAGTACAGCGCAATAGAAAAAATTAACGTTATAAAAACAAGTAAGAGTGTTAAATTCGGCTGTGCCGAATTTTTGATACCCTCCACTTTGAAACTGTTACCGTTACTGAAACATTAAATACGAATACCACTTAAATTTAAAGTTAATTGGTTTTCTTGTTGACCAATTTCTATTACAACAAAGAAAAGAATTAATTACTATTTGAAAATTTTCATTATTTTTCTCTTACTAAAGAGAAAACCCCTAAGTACTCCATAGAACCCCAATGAAATTCATTATTTAACGCAGCCGGCATCATAATTATACCCAAAGTTTGATCCCTATAAGCCTGTTTTAAGACCTTAGAAGTCATACGATAATTCAAAAAAAAAAAACTAAATATTCTTGGTTAAAAATTTCCAGATATTAATATTAAAATAAGTGATTTTTTAAATATTTTTATCTAAATTGGCTAGTAATATTTAATTTTTAATTTTAAATTAAAAATTTTTAATTTTAATTTAATTATTTCGGACCCAAAAATGAAGTTTGAGTTGTATATTTCTAAATACAATACGCATTTAAGGGTTACAACAATACTATGGTCTGAAAAAGAAGAAAAATACAAACGAGAAAATTTTTAATTTTAAATTCTTAACTTTTAATTTTTAATTTTTAAATCTTAATTTTTAATTTTTAATTTTTACTTAATTTTTAATTTTTAATTTTTAATTTTTAATTTTTAATTTTTAATTTTTAATTTTTAATTTTTAATTTTTAATTTTTAATTTTTAATTTTTAATTTTTAATTTTTAATTTTTAATTTTTAATTTTTAATTTTTAATTTTTAATTTTTAATTTTTAATTTTTAATTTTTAATTTTTAATTTTTAATTCTTAACTTTTAATTTTTAATTTTTAATTTTTAATTCTTAATTTTTAATTTTTACTTTTTAATTTTTAATTTTTAATTTTTAATTTTTAATTTTTAATTTTTAATTTTTAATTTTTAATTTTTAATTTTTAATTTTTAATTTTTAATTTTTAATTTTTAATTTTTAATTTTTACTTTTTAATTTTTAATTTTTAATTTTTACTTTGTAATTTTTAATTTTTAATTTTTAATTTTGATTTTTTATTTTTAATTTTTAATTATTAATTTCTAATTTTTAATTTTTAATTTTAAATTTTTACTTTTTAATTTTAAATTTTAAATTTTTTATTTTTAATTTTTAATTTTTAATTTTTAATTCTTAATTTTTAATTTTTAATTTTTACTTTTTAATTTTTAATTTTTAATTTTTAATTTTTAATTTTTAATTTTTAATTTTTAATTTTTAATTTTTAATTTTTAATTTTTAATTTTTAATTTTTAATTTTTAATTTTTAATTTTTATTTTTTAATTTTGATTTTTTATTTTTAATTTTTAATTATTAATTTCTAATTTTTAATTTTTAATTTTAAATTTTTACTTTTTAATTTTAAATTTTAAATTTTTTATTTTTAATTTTTAATTTTTAATTTTTAATTTTTAATTTTTAATTTTTAATTTTTAATTTTTAATTTTTAATTTTTAATTTTTAATTTTTAATTTTTAATTTTTAATTTTTAATTTTTAATTTTTAATTTTTAATTTTTAATTTTTAATTTTTAATTTTTAATTTTTAATTTTTAATTTTTAATTTTTAATTTTTAATTTTTAATTTTTAATTTTTAATTTTTAATTTTTAATTTTTAATTTTTAATTTTTAATTTTTAATTTTTAATTTTTAATTTTTAATTTTTAATTTTTAATTTTTAATTTTTAATTTTTAATTTTTAATTTTTAATTTTTAATTTTTAATTTTTAATTTTTAATTTTTAATTTTTAATTTTTAATTTTTAATTTTTAATTTTTAATTTTTAATTTTTAATTTTTAATTTTTAATTTTTAATTTTTAATTTTTAATTTTTAATTTTTAATTTTTAATTTTTAATTTTTAATTTTTAATTTTTAATTTTTAATTTTTAATTTTTAATTTTTAATTTTTAATTTCTAATTTTTAATTTTTAATTTTTAATTTTTAATTTTTAATTTTTAATTTTTAATTTTTAATTATTAATTTTTAATTTTTAATTTTTAATTTTTAATTTGTAATTTTTAATTTTTAATTTTTAATTTTTAATTTTAAATTTTTAATTTTTAAATTTTAATTTTTAATTTTTAATTTTTAATTTTTAATTTTTAATTTTTAATTTTTAATTTTTAATTTTTAATTTTTAATTTTTAATTTTTAACTTTTAATTTTTAATTTTTAATTTTTAATTTTTAATTTTTAATTTTTAATTTTTAATTTTTAATTTTTAATTTTTAATTTTTAATTTTTAATTTTTAATTTTTAATTTTTAATTTTTAATTTTTAATTTTTAATTATTAATTTTTAATTTTCAATTTTTAATTTTTAATTTTTAATTTTTTATTTTTCTTTTTTAGTTTTAATTTTTTATTATTCATTTTTTATTTATTTTTCATTTTTCCTTTTTATTTTTTTTTAATTTTTTATTTTTAATTTTTAATTGTTTATTTTTCATTTTTCATTTTTTATTTTTCATTTTTATCCTCAGATCGCTCTGAAACTTGGATATGTTATAGAGAGGATGTAAAATTAAGGAACCCGTATATTTGGGGTTGATTAGAATAGTGTTGAGGATGCCATCCAGGATACCTTGTATGAAAGAAATTTAAGAATCTGTACGTTAACTTTCGTGTTACATAAAAATATTGATATCGTTTAATAACGTTGATATCGCGGAAAAAATGTTTTTCGTTATCATTTGCGTACATTACGGTTCGCGACATATCTATGTATTTTGGAGCAATGTTTGGAACAACTAGAACAACCGCCAATTTTTTTTCAAAAGTGGGGGCAAAGTTTAAAATGGGCGGATAACTTCGCACACTTCAAAAAATAACGGTAAATGGAATATTGATGAAAGAGAAGGGCTAAAAACAGTGCACCCACATTACAGATATGTCAACACCTCACGAAAAAATTAATTTGCACAGGGTAGCGCCGAATAAAGGGGTTTTATTTTTCAGGTGAAATCTAGGCTGAGGCAACTGTGTATTGAAAAAGTGTATTGAAAAAAAAATTAGAAGTTTCAAAAGCTCCTCTAACTAAGCTATTCAATATTTTTTAAAATTTTTTTCGAGTTTCTTCTAGCTAGAGAATACAAAATCAAATGTCGTAGCTGATTTTTTAAGAATTTATCAAAAAAATTTTACACTTTTGGCCGCTTGCACAACACTGTGTGTCGTGTCGTGTCTGTTGTCTAAATGTTATAAGGTAGGTTTGTAATTTATTTAGTTTGTAAACTACAAAATAAAATCAGAAAATTAACAACAAACTTGGGCGTTGCTAAAAATAAACTTAACTATGAAAATATATACTTTGTGTGCATTTTTTTAAGAATTTAAATTAGTTTTTTTTGTCCACACAAATAAAAAAAAATGTATTTGGTTTTCGTTTAAATTTGTTGACAATTCTTTATAAAAAAAATATTTGTTTTCGAACGTGTTTTGTACTCGGTTCTATTTGGTTTGTTATAAAAGAAACACAAATATTTTACCCCTTTAAAAAGACCATGATTTTGTCGATGCAAAGACAAAACAAGTAAGAGTGTTAAATTCGGCTGTACCGAATCTTTGGAATACTCCACATCGGTTTAACGTTTGCATTAATATCTAGACTTAGTATACTATTTATAATATTGTGAAAAGCAACAATTTGATGTACTAAATAGTAAATCATGACGACAAACACACTGAATTTTTGACATTTTTCAGAGGTGTTCAACCTGGTCGAAATAATGACATACAATATTATCATAAGTTTAGCCAGATTAATGGGTTAATTTGTGAATGAGTGTGATTTCAACGGACAGTAGTCCGTCCATCGCTATATCGACTCGATATATCTGTGGTTTTCTGGAAAAACCGCGTATGTCCATTTTTGTCAGTTTTGGGTTAACGTTGCCAATTATATTAGTTTTTAACGCTCTTTACATGTGTTAATTTTTTTTTTAATATTGACCATTTCTGAGTTTTTTCTTTAAATAACGACGTAACTTAAATGTTTATTAAATTAATTTGCAGCACTAACGACGTACGTCAACCTACGTTTGATCGCTGACAAATTATTTTCTCAGAAAACAACACATAGCGACATACGATGTTATTAATGAAAAAAAAAATTCAAAATAATTTTGAATTAGTTTTCTTGATACGTTGTTATATTATCATCCTAAGTCCCGTTAACTTTTTGTTGACGAACAAAAAAATCCTTTTTTCAAGCAACAACAACTTATGTCTACATGGGTGATTGCATTGGTAGTTTTCTTTTTAAAAGAAAACGACGTTTGTCGACATAAGTTGTTTTATCTGCAAACACTTTAAGTGTAAGTCACATATTGTTTTTTCGTCCATCTCCAGGATCTATTCCTCTGAAGATTTTTTACTCTAAATTTCATATAAAGTATTTATTGCCCATATCTAAAGGACTGTTAAATAAAAAGCTATAAAATCTTTAAATAAAAGCTCTAATATCAAATATAACGTTTTTTGGCTCCCCTGAACATTTTGATTTTATGACATACGCGGTTATTCCAGAAAACCACAGATATAAGAATCAAGAACATATATACTCTATGGGTTCGCAAATGCATTTTGCGATGCCTTGCAAACGGAATGACTAACCTATATATGCCCTCTGCACAGTGGTGAGGAAGGTATAACAAGTAAGGGGTGTTTAATTTGTCTATGACTAATCTTTGATACCCTCCACTGGCTTTTACGTTTACAGTAATATCTGGACTTATTACACTATTTCGAACAAAATATTTGCACAAGCAAACAACTTGCTAAAGTTAACACTAAATTATTACAAGCACGTGGAAATTTAAGCATTTTTTAGAGGTGTCTTCATATTTTAGTCTATATCTTGGCATAATAATGAGCGATTTAACCCATTTCAAAAACCAACCTGCTCGAAATAATGGCAAATAATACTGTCTTAAATTTCTCCACATAAATGATTTATTTTGTGAATGAGCTTGAGTGTAACAGATTCGACTTGTTATATACTTTATGGGGTCGCAAATTCATTTTTGAATTCGTTACAAATGGAATGACTAACTAATATATATATCCTCTTCACAGTGGTATGGAGGGCATAGTTTTGGAAAATTTTAAAGTTTTGTGAAAAATAAAATAAAATCTTTATATGCTGAGGCGAATAATTTATTCGCGGACACCTAAACAATTTTAAGTATTTAAATTAACATTTTATTAAATTTTTCTATCCTTCATTAACAAAAAGAAAAAACAAGTAAGACAATTATAGTCGGTCTAGACCGACTATACGATCCCCTATACCATGCCTTTAGAGACCATATCTCTTAGGTACTAATTAGATATAGAAAATAAGCGTAAACCAAATTTGAGTGGCATTGTTATTAATTTTTTTGCCTTCATATCGCATGCTGCTATATTTATATGGGGACTGTGTCGAAAGAAGGATCGACACCGACTATATTTGGCAAAGCCACTTATTTTTTTTTTCTTTTTTTTTTGCAAAAACATATAAAACCCAAATGTGAGAAAAATCTGTAGAATATTTTGGTTTATGATCGATTTTAGTGAAGATCATAAAACAGCTTCATATGGGGGCTAAGATTAAGAATTTTCCTATAGGATTTATTTTGTACTGATAAATGGATGTAATAAATATATGCAAGCCCAATTTGACCGAGATCTATATGATAATTTGGATACTGAATCGCAATTTAAGTCGATCTCATAGGGGACTAGGTCTGAACATGAAAATTGGAATTTAATTAATTATACCCTATACCACTATGTGGTTTGGGTATAATGACTTTGTGCTGCTGTTTGTAACAACTAAAAATATTCGTCCTAGACCCATCTTTAATTATACCGATCTACTCAGAATCACTTTTTGAGTCGAAATAGCAATGTCCGTCCGTCCGTCCGTCTGTGTGTCCATGTAAACCTTGTAATCAAACTACAGGTCGCAAATATGAATATATTTTGATGAAATTTGGTATATAAGCTTTCACTGGCCATGGGATGAACGCTATTGGTTCATGTTCAGACCTAGCCCCCATACAAATGACCCCTATGAAATCGACATAAATTGCCATAAGATCCAAATTGTCATATAGATCTTACTCAAATTGGGTTTGTATGCATTTATTCAGCCATTAATGAGTAGTCCAAAAATGATCCCTATAGGAAAATTCTTAGTCATAGGCCCCATATAGAGCTGCTTCCCGATCTTCACTTAAATCTATCAAAAACAAAAATATTGCACAGATTTTTCTCCAATTTGGTTTGTGTATATTTTTTCAAAGTATAAGTGACTTTACCAAATATGGTCAGGATCGGCCCATTTTTTGACCTAGTCCACATATATATATAGTATCCGATACGAACTTTTTCATATCCACAGCGAAAAAAATTAATAAAAATGCTACTCAAATTTGGTTTATGCTTATTTGCTATATCCAATTAGTTGGACCGAAGAGATAGGTCTCTAATCCATGGTATAGGGTATCGTATAGTCGGGCTAGACCGACTATAATTTTCTTAGTTGTTTTTTTTTTTTAAATAAACTTGAAGATACAGATTTCGTTGTTAACTATCACCTATTCTCTCTTTATTTGTTTTAATAAGTGATAATTGAAAAAATGCATTACTATTTTATAGACATTTTTTTATATTGTTATAACATTCTTATCAGGCCACTATATAGTTTTAAGTTTATCATGTCTAGACTAGGCAATATTTAATAATAAAAAAAAAAAAACTAAGAACATTATTTACCTTTTACTTATTTGTTATTGCATTTAAATTTACTAGTTAAACTTCTGAGATGCTATATTTGCAAACCCGCTACCACTAGCTGAATATTTTAAAATAGAGAAATCAGTAGCGACATCAGAATTAACTTAAACAGTTATTTTCATAAAGTAAAAGGGGTCAATTGTCAGCTTTTTGCAGAGGGTATATACAAGTTTGTTATTCCGATAATAATTAGAAAAAAATCTGGACTTCATAAAATATATATCTGTATCCTTATGTCCGTCTGTCCGCCTGTGGAAATCGCGATCAAATCCTCAACGGTTCAGCTGACTTGCTCATTTTTAGTGAAAATGATTCATTGCTATCCTGAGCAGGTTGCTATTTAAAATCACCAAAATTGGTTCAATAGGTCCGGAGATTTCAATGAAAATGAAAGTGTGTATGTATCGTTATAGTCCATATGTCATATTAGTTTAGGCTGGTATTGCCACAACTAATCAAGATCGACTATGTGACCTTAATACCATGCGTTTAGAGTATTGGTCTTAGAACCAACTAATTGGGTATAGAAAATAAGCATTTACCAAATCTGAGTGGAATTTTTGTTATTTTTTTACTTGCAGATCTAAAAAAGTTCATATCGGATGGTCAAAAATACTCTACATGATCATTTATTGCATAAAATGCTTATTGGGATTTTTTCACTATCTGTAGAAACGGGGTTTTTAAGTAAAACAAATCTGCACACAATTTCAATTCTATTTCGTTCACAATGATACGATCACTTTGTTTACTAGCTAGCAGTAAAATTAGAAAATAGTATTATAGTACAGCGTAATGCTGAACTGTACTTCTCAATTAGTTTATTTTAAAGTGCCATAAGAAGTTCGGTTTGTGCTAAGAAAAGCATGAATATATGTTTCCCAGGGCGAAGCTTGATCATTGCACTTTGATTGAGTTGAGCTCCGCGACTATTCATAATGTGAATAGCTCGTGCCTAAAGTTTTTGGTAGTTGGGAATGGCGTTTGTGTTAAGAAAAGCATGAATGCATGTTTCCCAGGGCAAGGCTTGATCATTGCACATTGATTGAGCTGAGCTCCGCGGTTATTCTTAATGTGGATAACTCATGCAAAAAATTTTTGGGAATGGCGTTTGCCTCCGTCATTAAATAATAAATTTTAAAAATTTAAAAATTTATTATAATTAACATCGTTTTTTAACATCTGACAAAAATTGTATTAGACTTATATGGGGACTAGGTCGAAAAATGGACTGATCTTGACCATATTTGATACAGTCGCTTATTTTTTGCAAAAACATATACAAACCAAATTTGATTCTGAGTCAATTGGTATAATAAAAGCAAGGTTCAGAAAATACACACATGAAACACACAATGTTCTGTTCAAAAGTAGCCAACACATATCTTTATTTTCATATCAATTATGTGCGTTTCTAAATTTTCTACGGTGCCCAACACAACCATGACTGTGTTCGTTTTAATATTTCGTTATTTACACGAACATTTTTGAGTGTTGCTTTATTTGAAGTTCATGTTCTGGTACGTGTACTGAAAAAAAAACAGAACATGTACAATAAACAGGTTCGAGTTCAGTTATATTTTAAGTCGTGTTGTGGCTCGTGTAGTGAGAAAAAACAGAACATGTACAATAAACAGGTTCGAGTTCAGTTATATTTTAAACACGACTTCAGTTATATTTTAAGTCGTGTTGTGGCTCGTGTAGTGAGAAAAAAGAGAACATGTACAATAAACAGGTTCGAGTTCAGTTATATTTTAAGTCGTGTTTAAAATATAACTGAACTCGAACCTGTTTATTGTACATGTTCTGTTTTTTCTTACTACACGAGCCACAACACGACTTAAAATATAACTGAACTCGAACCTGTTTATTGTACATGTTCTGTGGTTTTTTTCAGTACACGTACCAGAACATGAACTTTAAATCAAGCAACACTCAGAAATGTATGCTTTATGTGTGATTGAAACAAAAAGTATGTGATACAAAAATGTTCGTGTAAATAACGAAATATTAAAACGAACACAGTCATGGTTGTGTTGGGCACCGAAGAAAATTTAAAAACAAACATAATTGATATGAAAATAAAAATATGTGTGTGTTGGTCTAAGTTATGTTTGTTTACATATATGTACGAGTTTTTTATTCAGTGTGTGTTTTTTTTCTGAACTCTGCCCAAAACCTTAAAAAAATGCCACCAAAAAATGAAAAAATTCCCCAATTTTCAAAAAAAAAAAAAAATAAATAAAAAATGAATTTACGCCCCAAAAAGCATTCCGCGCAAAATTTTTCACATATTTTTATTTAATTTTTTTCCCCCCAAATCTCTATTCAAATGAAAATTTGCTCTGACTGCTCTCAATATTTCTCCTACAATAAACGCATTTAAATTCTGTATTCTTTTCGGCAACATCATTTAGCTCACAAACCCATAGCATATCTTGCAATGTTTGCAAAACTTTGATAGCATTTTTGCGTTTTCTATTTTCCATAAAAATGTAAAATATCGGAATGATCTGCAAAAAATCGGCAAAAGATTCCCGATATTTTTTCAGTTTACGAGAAAATAAATAAACTACAAAAAAAAAAACAATAACATAAACCGGTTTCGTAGTTTATTTTTGGAGAATATTTGTTCATCAGTCTTGAAAAAAAATGAATTTAGGCCCCAAACTTACAAATTAAAAATGAACAAATGCCCCAAAATATTTCAAATTGAAATAAAAATGAACTTGTGCCCCAAAAACCATAAAAATTCCTGATGAACAAATGCCCCAATCCCATTCAAATTGTTTGGGGCATAAGTTAAATTTTTTTGGGCATTTCTTCCTTGTGGCTAAGTTTGCAGCTCCGATCAAGTCTTTACCGTTAATTGGATGTTGAATGAAACAAAAAGGAAATAATGTCAATTTCATACCAAGAGATTCGAATCCATTCAACTGTCCAGAACTAAGGCCTATAGAAGGATATAGAGCTAAAGTGTTACTGAAAGTACTCCAAAACGAAGGTATTTATGAAGAACTTAAAATTTTTATGCCAACAAATAATTTTGCAAAATAATAATTTAAGGAATGAGATCGAAAAAATCTTAACACACATAAAATGTAACAATAAAGAAGCCAGGACCTAGAGTTTTGTTTCTTTTTTTTTATTTAATTGAAATTATGAACTTATAGACCTTCTCCGGAAACCCTTCCATTAGTTATTTGATAGTGATTTTTGTCACTTTTTTGGAACAGACAGGACCATACAGTACATACGACGTTTCGTCGTCCATTAAGCTGCAGAAGTTTTTTTATGTTCTGTTTTTGGCCTCTAATTTTTTGCAGGACAGGAAACTTTTTGGGCTTTGTATGTTTTCCAACCTACATGGGCTTTAACTTTTCCCACCAAATAGTCCGAGCACTGAGCTAG
Source organism: Cordilura impudica (assembly GCA_963682025.1). Lineage (NCBI taxonomy): Eukaryota > Metazoa > Arthropoda > Insecta > Diptera > Scathophagidae > Cordilura > Cordilura impudica. Next base: position 60,737,212 of record OY821521.1, read on the forward strand.
CCGTACTGTTTTTTTTACCGACATGTTGGGAGTTCTTTTCAATATGTTTTCTATTGTCTTGGCCTCAAAAAAATCATGTGGACCTTTCTTTCTTCCCAAACCAGCTTTCATATCAATCGAAACAGACATTTGATTCTTTGGCCAACGTTTCGCAGGATCAAGTTGGGTTCTGTTGAAAATATTAATAATTTTAGCACGTCTTCTATTTCATAACACATTTTAATCAAACCAAAAACAAATTAACAGTATTGTCATTAAACAAAACAACAGACATATTTTTCAATCAAAACTTGGTCAGAAAAAAATTCATATACAGGCATGTGATGGAAATCGATAGATTTTAAATCGAAAACGAAATTCTAAAATGAACGATTTAATAATAGGTGTAATGAAAATCAAACGGTTTCAATTTTCATATTTGTGCCACTTCGTCATGTTTCTTTCAATAAAGTGTAACTATGTTATTATTTTATTATTAATTATTGTTTTCACAAAAAAATTTTAATATTAGCTTATTAATTTTGTGTTTTTGCTTGAAAAAATTTATTAAAATTGAATTTATAATACCGACAAGTGGTAAAAGTTTCACAAAAGAAAGCATAATGCATAACTCCTTTTGGAGCAAATTTTTTTGGTGAAGCAATTTTTCAACCTTCTGATGTTTTGCCCTGAAAAATTATATTAAGTAAGACATTGTAGTACCTAAATTTATTATACTTACATTTTTTAAGTTATCTGTAATATTAATAGGCAAGGCGATTTCTTGTGACCGATGTAAGTTTCACAGTTTTACCCCGATTTTGACAAAAAATTTATCATTTGAAAGGTATTTCTTTTTAGCTGTGACCCAGATTTATAGATTTTCATCATCTGGAATATTTTTTTGGAGTTATGATCGTTTAAAGTTGCTACTAACACATAAAATTATATAATGCTATGTGTGTGTTTATTAAATTTGTTAATATGTTTGTGTTAATGTATTGAGTTTGTTTTCTTCATTTAAAATTAGTTGAATTGTGAAGCATACCTTTAGGGTCTTTATTAAATGAAAAAATAAAATTTCCCAGAATTTGCACTTGAATTTGGAGTTTTGGAATCTGCTACTATATTTCTTAATTAATTGAAAAGTTGAAAAAAACTTATCTGTTTCAAACCGAAAGGCAAAGTCTTCTTGATTTTAAAACGATAAAAAATACAATTTCATTTTCCACCACATCTTTATTTATCCATATTTACACAGAATAAAATGGAAAATTAAATATATTTATTCTTGAAATAAAAACGAAAGCAAATCGAAAAATTGATTTGCATCACACATATTTTCGATTTTGTTTCGTTTTGGTATTGATTTCGGTTTTCATCACATGCCTGATAATACCTGCGAAAAAAGTTGAGTAGAAAACTTGTGTTAAGATTTTTTCGATCTCACTCCATATGTTCACTTTCCCATCAATTAGTTGTTGTTTTTATTAAAATCTGTTATTTCATTTGCAAGTTATTGCAATTTATTTTATACTAGCTGTTTTTACCCGGTCTTGCCCGGGATAAAAAGGCCTTTGACTTGAAAAATGGTTCACTATGCCTAGCAGGCGCTGAGTACTTAGTCCCCAATTAACAAATTCCCCAATAAAATGAACTTTCTCCCCAAAAATTTGTATGGGTAGTAAATTCATTTTTTATTGCAATTTTTGATTTTTTAATTTAGATGTTTTTTATAAGATGCTGCAGCAAAAATGCTTCAAAAATAAGTTGCGAAATCGCTTTAAGTTTTTTTTTTTTCAGTTTATTTATAAACATCAAATATAACGGAACGGTTCGCAAATTAAAGGAATCACAACTTTTAAAAATTGAATTACTTCATTCAATAAGTGATCATCATTGAGCAGAGATGTCAAATTCAAGTTTCAGAAATGAAAGACTAATGCAACGTTTAATATTGTGTCGCAAGGTTTCTTTAAGCAACTGCTTATAGTAAAAGTGTGGCCTGTTTTGATCAACAGGAAATTATTTCACATACGTAGATAAAATTTATCATACGACATTTCACTTAGCTGTGTTCCGCGAGCGAGTCGCGCCCGATTCCCCGCGTTTGGCAGCCAGACCCGTGCTGCCGCGCAGTTGTTGTCAACTTATTTTAATCGCCAAAATATATTTTTCAGATCATTGCGATATTTTTGCTGAGCTATGTTCCGCGAGCGCGTCGTGTCCGCGTCCGCGCGCCTCGCGCCGCTACCTTGCAGCTTCTCCCCGTGCTGCCGCTTAGTTCTCGTTAACTTATTTTAATTCCTAAAACATATTTTTTAGAGCATTGCGATATTTTAGCTGAGCTGTGTTCCGAGAGCGCATCGCGTCCGCATCCGTCGCGTCCGAGTCCGCGGTCGCGCGCCGTGCGCCGCTTACGCGCATTTGGCAACCACACCTGTGCTGCCGCGCAGCTGTTGCCAACTTATTTTAATTGTCAAAATATATTTTTCAGATCATTCCGTATTCTGTATTCCCCGTGCGCGTAGCTTCCGCGCAACGAAATGATGCTATTGAAAAAAATACTCATTTTAAATGCATTTATTGTAGGACATACATTGAGAGCAGTATGCAAATGTTCACTAAAATAAATATTTAACAAAATTCATTAAATAAAAATATGTAAAAATTTAAGAATTAATTTGGGGAGTAAGTTCATTTTTTCTTTCGATTAAAAAAAAATGGGGAATTTGTTCATTTCTTTTGGTGCCTTTTTTTTAAGTTTGGTGAATTTGTTCACCGTGTACTTATTTCCGTGTAAACCAAATTTCAGAGAAATCCGTTGAAAAGTACAAATTTGTATAGCGAAGAAATGTTTCACGCCACAAAATATGAATTTTATATGAAAATTGGGCGTAAAAGTAGGCGTGGTCGGTAAAAATAATATGGCGACCTTCCCTGGAATATGTACTAAATTTCGGAGAAAGCCATTGAAAAATAAAAGTATATCAATCAAATAAAGAAACAAATAAAAGGAAAAAATAAGTTTTATATACATAGAAGTTGGCGCAAAGTAGGCGTTGCCTGTAAGAAGCATATGGTGGCCTTCCCTGTGGTATAGAGATCGTGTGACCAAATTTTAGACATCCATAGAAAAATAAAAATTTCTATAGTGAACAAATATACCAAAAAACAGAAAATTATTTTTGTATAAAAAGTGGGCGTAGAAGTAGGCGTGGCCGGCAAGAATCATATGGCGACCTCTCTGGAGTACAGAGATCGTGTGTAGAAAATTTCAGAGAAATCCAGAAAACAGAATATGAATTGTATACAAAAAGTGGGCGTAACAGTAGGCGTGACCGGTACTAAGAATATGTCGACCTTCCTTGGAGTTTCCAAGTTTCAGATAAATCGGTTGAAAAAAAAAAATTTGTATAGGGAACATATATACCAAAAAACAAAATGAATTGTATAGAAAAAGTGGGCGTTAAAGTAGGCGTGGCCGGTACGAAGCATATGGCGATCTTTACTGGAGTACAGAGATCGTGTGTACCAAATTTCAGAGAATTCCGTTGAAAAATAAAAATTTGTATAGCAAACAAATATACCAAAAAACAGAAAACGAATTGTATACAAAAAGTGGGCGTAAAAGTAGGTGTGGCCGAAAGAATCACCTGGTGACCTGGCCTGGGGTACAAAGATCGTGTCTACCAAATTTCAGAGAAATGCGTTGAAAAATAAAAATCTTTTATAGCGAACAAATATACCAAAAAGCAGAAAAGGAATTGTATATAAAAAGTGGGCGTAAAAGTAGGCGTGGTCGATAAAAAGTATATTGTGACCTTAGCTGGAGTACAGGGATCGTCTGTACCGAATGTCAGAGAAATCTGTAGACAAATAAAAATTTGTATAGTGAACAAATATGAATAAAACAGAAAATGAATTTTACATAAAAAGTGGGCGTGAAAGTAGGCGTGGCCGGTAAAAAGTATATGGCGACCTTTCCTGGGGCATAGAGATCATGTGTACAAAATTTCAGGAAAATCCGTTGAAAAATAAAAATTTGTATAGCGGTCAAACAAACAAACAAACAAACAAACAAACAGAAAATGAATTTTATATATATAGATTATTATTATTTTTGGGCTCATCCCTTAAAACGAAAAGTTGAAAAAATTTGTATGAATAATTAAAATTTTTAAAATATTTTTCAATTTTTGTTGTTGCTGTTTATAATTAGAATGTTATTCCAAATCAAAATGTATCAACTACTGAACTGCAAAATTGTTTCGGTGTACCCAAATGTGAAAACAACAAAAATAAAATCAACTAATGCATAAAAATGCATAATTTAGAGTGATAAACACGCACATAATATTCAGTAATTAAAGAAGCATGAAACTACAGTGGAGAATAAAAATTTATAAATTTTCCGTAATGATATTTAACTGGTTTTTATTTGCTAACCACCCTATACCACGCTGTGGTACAGAGCTTAAAGAATTTGTTCTGCGGTTTCAAATTGGCGCTTTACGCACTGGATTTAGCGTCTTAACAATTTTAAACTTTTTGATTAAAGAGACTCATAATTGGCTCTCTTATTCGCCAGTAAAATAAAAGATACATAATAAGATATAAAAGCTAATGAACTGCTTTTAACGTTATGAATGAAAAATTTTTTGAGACGACGCTGTTAAAGAATAATTCCAAAACTTACTTGGCTCCAATATAACTTACTTGGCTCAATTTTTTCCGAAGTACAAAAACAGTATCTGGCATTTAAAGCCATACGGAGTACACAAAACTTGTTGATGACCTATATTTATAATATTAATAGGCTAGGCGATTTTTTGTGACCGATGTTTTGTTCTACCGTTTTATCCCGATTTTGACCAAACGTATATTATTTGAAAGGTATTTCTTTTTAGATGTTCCTCAGATTTACAGATTTTTAAATGTTTTACTTTATTTTGAGTAAATTACATTTAAAGTTAAAGTTTTGCTACGTGTGTGTTTATTAAATATGTTAATGTGTTTGTTAATGAGTTTGTCATCTTCATTCACAATAATAATAAACCAAAACAGTGTTGATTTGTGAATTGGCTAAGTTGAAAAATAAAGTTGCCTAGAAATTGCCTTCGAATTTCGAGCGCTTGAATCTGTTAGTTGGTTATTAAAAGGTTTAGCAAATAGGATAATTGCACCTATGGGTAAATTTGATTATTTGCAGGATTAGTTCGATTCTTTACTTAATAAATTTTGCTATTTAGGCCTTTTTTGACAATAATATTGAAGAATCGCACACACATTCAAACGTGCAAAGGGCTTAATTGTAATCTAATTTGACAGCATTAAAAAATGTGTTAATCAGTGTGAACAACATTTTTTCAAAAAACTCTAAACATGTTGTAAATTTTATAAAAGAATTTGGAAAGGATAAAAAAGAAAATCTAAGAAGTAGCAATCTTTAAAAACTAAGTCAATGAATTCTCGTTTAAATTGTCAATTTTCGTTGTAGATGTGTTGACTTTTCCGAACTCAAACGCTGAAGTCAATAAATATAAACTACAGATTAAAAATGCATGTTGTATTAATTATAAAGTTCCATAAAATATTTCTATTAAAATTACTTCTCTTCATTTTTATTTTTAAACTCTTTCTTTTAACTCATACTCTCTGCCTGTCTGTCTGTCTGCCATGGGTGGACCCCATTCCCCCTTATTCAATTGATCTGAAATTTGGTCCATAGTCTTGTCGTGACTACAGATAAATTTTTGGGTAGTCACGCACAGTCACGCACGTCACGGAGTGATCTTAATGTCATGTACTCTAATCCGATCGATCTCAAACTTGGTCCATACACTTTCTGTAAAAAAGATTAACTTTGACTTAGTCACGCACAGTCACGCGTGGTCGCGCACAGTCACGGAGTGATCTAAATGTCTTTTCCCATCATCCGATCGATCTCAAACTTGGTCCATACACTTGCTGTGAAAAAGATTAACTTTGACTTAGTCACTCACAGTCACGCACAGTCACGCATAGTCGTGGAGTGATCTAAATGTCATTTCGCCTCATCCGATCGATCTCAATCTTGGTCCATACACTTGCTCTGAAAATAAGATTAACTTTGACTTAGTCACGCACAGTCACGCATGATCACGCACCGTCACGGAGTGATCTAAATGTCATTTGCCCTCATCCGACCGATCTGAAACTTGGTCGATATACTTGCTGTAAAGAAAGATCAACTTCGACGTAGTCACGCGCAGTCACGCATAGTCACGCACAGTCACGGAGCGATTTAAAATCCATTTTCCCTTATCCGATCGATCTAAAACTTGATCGGTAGACATGCTGTGAAACAATATTAACTTTGACATAGTCACGCACAGTCACGGAGAGATTAAAACCCCACTTCCCCTTATCCGATGGATCTGAAACTTTGTCCATAGACTTGTTGTGGCCAAATATTAATTTTAAGATAGTCACACACAGTCACGCACAGTCGGGGAGATATTCAAAACTCATATGCATAAGGAAAGAAAGAGTTTTAATAAAAACTTTGTTGTTATGGGATAGATTATTAGGTTTGTTAGGCAAATAACTTCCAATTTTAGTAAAGCACATTTGCCGATCTGCACATAACCCGCCTTATTGCGGTATGGCAGAAAAACTTTTATTGAGAGTATCAATAACCGGGAGATTGAAATAATGATTATCACGAGTGGAAAAGACTGCTATGAATTCTAAATTGAACTTGCATGTCGCTTAATTAAAGATGTCCTTTTTTCCATAAAAGCTTTTCAGATTCAGAGGTTTTTGGATTTATAGTAACTTCCCTAAACTCTAAAGGAAACGAACTCCAGATATTTGTGGAACCGACAGTCGTATGAGTTTTTGAAACATATCAAAATATAACTTTTCATATCGACCAAAATATAACTTTTTCGGAACTTCGGAATTATTATCACCATTTAGTATTTGAATAAACGATCCATTAATGTCAATCTCATCTCACATTCGATATCTGATTTATTTTCGCTCATAATAATGATTATAATCAATTGCATGTTAGTAGCTTCCATGTAATTCATCAATTTCGAAATCAATAGTGTCTGTACTGTCGCTGTTGCACCACACCAGTTACCTTTCTATAACCTGAAACTATCTTAAATAAATATAGTTTTTAAAGTAAGCTAAAAATCAATCTAATATGAATTGTATTTTATAATAATTCTCAAAAGAATTGAAATTAATTCTCCAGTGGAATATGCAAGATCCCAATCGTAGAACCGGCTCGTTTAAAGCATAAATCATTAATGAAATTACACAACAATGAAGCAAAAAAAAAAGCAGCAAAATTTAAACAAAAACGAATATGAAATTTTAGTAACATCTTAATAGCTTAATGAAATACTAGCAGATTCCAGCCCTCGAAATTCGAGTGCAAATTCTAGGAAATTTTATTTTTTCATTAAATAAAGACCCTAAAGGTATGCTGATCAATTATAGCCAATTCACAAACCAACACAAAAAACAAACTCATTCTTATCACAAACACATTAACAAATTTAATAAACACACACATAGCATTGTATAATTTTATGTATGTGTTAGTAGCAACTTTAAATGCAATTTACTCAAAATAAAGGAAAAAATTTAAAAATCTGTAAATCTGCAAATCGGCTAAAAAAAAATACCTTTCAAATTATATACGTTTGGTCAAAATCGGGATAAAATGGTAGAACAAAACATCGGTCACAAGAAATGGCCTAGCCTATTAATACTATAGATTTTGATATTACCATGAATTTTTTGAATCGTAAGTTCTTTACTACCAATTATTTAAAATATTTAATTTTATAAAGTTTATATTTTTAATTTTGATCATAAATATAACCAAAGTTTCCAAAACTTTTTTAAAATACATATTTTGTGATAAAGAGTTGGAATGTTTAAAATGGGTTTCTGTTCAAAATGAATGAAGTCGTGAGAATTTTTTTCATGGTTGTATCTTTCTAAATACAATGCGCATTTAAGGGCTAAAACAATACTATGGCCTGAAAATGAAGAAGAAATTGACACTTTAGTATTTTAAAATCAAAAGGTATAAGAAAACTTTAACGTATGTTATTTTTTAACTATTGCTATACCTTTCAAAATCTCCATTAACTACTAAGTGACCTCAAATTTACAAAAAAATATATAACTTTCTGAAAACTAATTAAGATTATTTTATTTTTTTACAAACATATATTTAGTGCTTTTTAGCGCTTTTACTTTTATTCTAATTTGTAGCCTTTTAGCACATTTTGGGGCACTGTTTTGCGCTTTTTCCTTGTAAATAGTTGGCATCTCTGAGTTTGTTCCATAGACAATATTAAACGGACCTCACACTCTACAACAACTTCGTTATATGCTAATTTGATGTAAAATTGTTGTTTCGCCCATAATAAGTAATTGTCAAATTAGATGTTTACATTTGATTTGTTTACATAAACAACTTGTTTACATAAAATCAAAAAAAGGAAACAAATAAATAAAATTAGTATTGTGTGGCAAATCTTCTGTTTGCAAATGTGAATGGTTTGGGGGATTTATATTTTCGAGTTTGCACTTTCGGCATAATATATCTTCTAAAATACGATGGTCATATCGATAATTCAAATCGATTGTCACCACTTGTGAAATTTTGTTTTATAGTACAGCGCAATAGAAAAAATTAACGTTATAAAAACAAGTAAGAGTGTTAAATTCGGCTGTGCCGAATTTTTGATACCCTCCACTTTGAAACTGTTACCGTTACTGAAACATTAAATACGAATACCACTTAAATTTAAAGTTAATTGGTTTTCTTGTTGACCAATTTCTATTACAACAAAGAAAAGAATTAATTACTATTTGAAAATTTTCATTATTTTTCTCTTACTAAAGAGAAAACCCCTAAGTACTCCATAGAACCCCAATGAAATTCATTATTTAACGCAGCCGGCATCATAATTATACCCAAAGTTTGATCCCTATAAGCCTGTTTTAAGACCTTAGAAGTCATACGATAATTCAAAAAAAAAAAAACTAAATATTCTTGGTTAAAAATTTCCAGATATTAATATTAAAATAAGTGATTTTTTAAATATTTTTATCTAAATTGGCTAGTAATATTTAATTTTTAATTTTAAATTAAAAATTTTTAATTTTAATTTAATTATTTCGGACCCAAAAATGAAGTTTGAGTTGTATATTTCTAAATACAATACGCATTTAAGGGTTACAACAATACTATGGTCTGAAAAAGAAGAAAAATACAAACGAGAAAATTTTTAATTTTAAATTCTTAACTTTTAATTTTTAATTTTTAAATCTTAATTTTTAATTTTTAATTTTTACTTAATTTTTAATTTTTAATTTTTAATTTTTAATTTTTAATTTTTAATTTTTAATTTTTAATTTTTAATTTTTAATTTTTAATTTTTAATTTTTAATTTTTAATTTTTAATTTTTAATTTTTAATTTTTAATTTTTAATTTTTAATTTTTAATTTTTAATTTTTAATTTTTAATTTTTAATTCTTAACTTTTAATTTTTAATTTTTAATTTTTAATTCTTAATTTTTAATTTTTACTTTTTAATTTTTAATTTTTAATTTTTAATTTTTAATTTTTAATTTTTAATTTTTAATTTTTAATTTTTAATTTTTAATTTTTAATTTTTAATTTTTAATTTTTAATTTTTAATTTTTAATTTTTAATTTTTAATTTTTACTTTTTAATTTTTAATTTTTAATTTTTACTTTGTAATTTTTAATTTTTAATTTTTAATTTTGATTTTTTATTTTTAATTTTTAATTATTAATTTCTAATTTTTAATTTTTAATTTTAAATTTTTACTTTTTAATTTTAAATTTTAAATTTTTTATTTTTAATTTTTAATTTTTAATTTTTAATTCTTAATTTTTAATTTTTAATTTTTACTTTTTAATTTTTAATTTTTAATTTTTAATTTTTAATTTTTAATTTTTAATTTTTAATTTTTAATTTTTAATTTTTAATTTTTAATTTTTAATTTTTAATTTTTAATTTTTAATTTTTAATTTTTAATTTTTATTTTTTAATTTTGATTTTTTATTTTTAATTTTTAATTATTAATTTCTAATTTTTAATTTTTAATTTTAAATTTTTACTTTTTAATTTTAAATTTTAAATTTTTTATTTTTAATTTTTAATTTTTAATTTTTAATTTTTAATTTTTAATTTTTAATTTTTAATTTTTAATTTTTAATTTTTAATTTTTAATTTTTAATTTTTAATTTTTAATTTTTAATTTTTAATTTTTAATTTTTAATTTTTAATTTTTAATTTTTAATTTTTAATTTTTAATTTTTAATTTTTAATTTTTAATTTTTAATTTTTAATTTTTAATTTTTAATTTTTAATTTTTAATTTTTAATTTTTAATTTTTAATTTTTAATTTTTAATTTTTAATTTTTAATTTTTAATTTTTAATTTTTAATTTTTAATTTTTAATTTTTAATTTTTAATTTTTAATTTTTAATTTTTAATTTTTAATTTTTAATTTTTAATTTTTAATTTTTAATTTTTAATTTTTAATTTTTAATTTTTAATTTTTAATTTTTAATTTTTAATTTTTAATTTTTAATTTTTAATTTTTAATTTTTAATTTTTAATTTTTAATTTTTAATTTTTAATTTTTAATTTTTAATTTTTAATTTTTAATTTTTAATTTTTAATTTTTAATTTTTAATTTTTAATTTTTAATTTTTAATTTTTAATTTTTAATTTTTAATTTTTAATTTTTAATTTTTAATTTTTAATTTTTAATTTTTAATTTTTAATTTTTAATTTTTAATTTTTAATTTTTAATTTTTAATTTTTAATTTTTAATTTTTAATTTTTAATTTTTAATTTTTAATTTTTAATTTTTAATTTTTAATTTTTAATTTTTAATTTTTAATTTTTAATTTTTAATTTCTAATTTTTAATTTTTAATTTTTAATTTTTAATTTTTAATTTTTAATTTTTAATTTTTAATTTTTAATTATTAATTTTTAATTTTTAATTTTTAATTTTTAATTTTTAATTTGTAATTTTTAATTTTTAATTTTTAATTTTTAATTTTAAATTTTTAATTTTTAAATTTTAATTTTAAATTTTTAATTTTTAATTTTTAATTTTTAGTTTTTAATTTTTAATTTTTAATTTTTAATTTTTAGTTTTTAATTTTTAATTTTTAATTTTTAATTTTTAATATTTAATTTTTAATTTTTAATTTTTAATTTTTAATTTTTAATTTTTAATTTTTAATTTTTAAATTTTAATTTTTAATTTTTATTTTTTAAATTTTAATTTTTAATTTTTAATTTTTAATTTAATAACTCGGGTCGCGAGTTTGACGATTTTAAATAACAGCTCCTTTGCGGTGTTAATAAACGATTTTATACAAAAACAAACGGTCTAGCTTAGATAATGACGGCGTGATTGTGATTTCCAAAGATAGACGAACAGACGTACAGTCGGTCATCGCTAAATCAACTTCCCTTGTTATAATGATCAAGAAAATATATGGTTTTGGGGTCTCCGGAATTGATTTCGATGTGTTACAAATGGAATGACAAACCTATATATACCCTCTGCCACTGAGGTGTGGAGGGTATAAAAATATTTTTTTTTTTCATAAAATATCCACACAGAAAAACTTGGAATATTTATGTTTGTTCTATTGAAATATTGAAGAACATTTTTATTTATTATTTTTATTTATTTAATAAAATTTTAAAAAAATATTTCGAATAAAACACGTGAAAAAATTGAAAATTTTTTTTAATCACACTTAATTTTTTTTACCCTATACCACTATGTGGTCAGGGTATACTGACTTTGTTCTGATTTTTGTAACTAACAAAAATATTTGACATAGACCCATCTTTTATTATTCGGATCGACTCAAAATCACTTTCTGAGTAGATTTAGCGATGTCCATCTGTCCGTCCGTCCGTTCGCCTTTGTGTTCATGTAAACGTTGTAATCAAACTACATGTCGCAAATATGAATATATTTTAATGAAATTTAGTCGGCCATAGGATGAACGCCATTAAATTGGTGAAAATCGGTTCAGATTTAGACCTTCTCCCCATAAAAATGACCCCTATGAGATCGACTTAAATTGCCATAATATCCAAATTATTATATAGATCTCGGTCATATTGGATTTGTGTATGTTTATTACATCCATTTATCAGTAGTTCCTATAAGACAATTTTAAGTCATAGCCCTGTTGTAAATCTGATTCGCGATCTTCACTTAAATCTGCATATCGTAAAACAAAAATATTGCAAAAATTTTTCTCAAATTTGGTTTGTAATAAAATAAGTGCCCTTACGAAATATGGTCAGGATCGGTCCATTTTTGGACCTAGTTCCCATATAAATATAGTATCCGATATGAACTTTTTCATATCCGAAGGCAAAAAAATTAATAACAATGCCACTCAAATTTGGTTTATGCTTATTTTGTATATCTAATTACAGAAAGGGTCTCTAAACGCATGGTATAGGGTATCGTATGGTCGGTCTAGACCGACCATAATTTTATTACTTACTTTAATTTGGAGAATTGTCTTGAGTATTCTTCCTCGTCCTGCATATTAAACCACTGATTTTCGAAAAAAATTCTTACCATATCAGTGATTGCTATCGAATAAAATATAAAAAAAAAATTAAATAAAAATAATAAAAATAATATTTTATTAAAAATAAAAAATATAAAATAAAAAAATAGGATATCGAAAATTTTTCCGGAAAATCGGAAATTCTTCATATTTCCAACAACGGATTTTGAACTCATCAGATCGGTAGAACATTATTCGATGATTTTTGAGATATTTTATATTCTTTAATTTATCAGTATATTTAATTTTAGAATTTTATAAAACAATTTTATTGTTTTTTTTTTTTTTTTTAATTTGAACTTTTCCATTCTCTGTTATTTATGTCTAATAAAGCAATTCAGGCAAACATTTCCAACATGTTTCGCTTTTAAAATATCCATAAATCGTATCAACTTTATGATATTAATATTAAAATAATAAAATTAAGTTTTTGTTATCGTTACATTTGCAATAAAATAGATTTCTAATTAAAATACGCATAAATCTTGAACGGCGTCTATATATACCGCTCAGGGTAAGATTCAAGTTTTTTTTTATTCGTTGAAGGTTAAGAGCCTATTTAACATTTTGTCAGCCACTGTATTACTTATAACATACATTTATGTTTCACTTAACTTATTGAGACTGATCATTAATAAAGAAACCAACAAACAAACAAACAAATAAACAACATAATTATAACAGATTCTTAAGAAATGCGTAAATATTTCATGAGCTTTATATCGCTTGGTTTATTTTTTGTTTGTTTTATTATTGCATGGTGTAAAATTTACAACGAAAAATATATATGTACGTATAAAAAAAAACATAATTATTCATATTCTAAATTGGGGGCGATTGGGTTGAGAACACATATAAACTTATAAAAATATGAAAACAGATATTAAAAAAATTCAACATAATTATGAGACAATAAATTTTTAGCTTTAGTTAAAAGATTAAATTATAGAAATTTTTTCTTGCAAAATTTCAAATTTGTTTTAAAACCGTCTCTTATTTTTAACTGCTAGAAAGAAATCTAAATTCTTGGGACCGGATTCAATGTTTCAATTTCGAAAAAATTTAAATAAAAAGATCTTGAAATTATGAATAATTTCACGAAATGTATCTTAAATTTAATTGAAAATACAAGGGCGGTCCCAGAACAATCCGACCTGCCAAAGAAAACACAGCAAATTTGGCAAAAATTTTATATATTTCTCAACATAATCTCCTTTTAGCTCAATACACTTTTCCCAGCGATATTCTATAGCTTCGATACCCAATTTACTAGGTAGCTCCTTAAAATAGCCATCAACCGCAGACTCCACATCTTCATTGCTGGCAAATTTTTTTTATCACCGAGCCATTTTTTTCAAGTTTGGAAATAGAATATAACCCGAAGAAGCTAAGTCTGCCAAATAAGGTGTGTAATGAAGTATCCAAACTTTAATTCATGGATTTTGGGTATGGAAACACTTTTGTTAGCATAGTACTCGCCGTTGATTGTTTTTCTTTGTTAATATCATTAATAAAAATTACCCCATGCGATTCCCAAAAACAGACGTCGTAACCTTGCCTGCAAATGAAACTGTCTTCGCCTGCTTTTTTTTTTTTTTGGAGACTATTTTCCTTCTTCAGTCTACTGTTTTGAGCATTCCTTTGTCTCAAGTGTGAAGTGGTGGACCCATGTCTTATCCATGGTTACGAATCGACATAAAAACTCGGCATTATTGTGGCGAAACATCACCAAACACTCTATTGAAACATCTTCACGAACCTATTTTTGTTCTATTGGGAGCAAACGCGGCATCCACCTTGCAACCAGCTTTCTCAAAATTTTCTCTCCTAATTTTCGGGCAATGTATCATGTATAGCACTCATTTCAGCTAGCTCACGCAGCTTCTGCCGACGATAATCCAATACCATTTTGTAGATTTTTCTTAGCCGTTTCTGGCATGGCAACCTCAAGTGGTCGACCAGAATCACTTTCTGAGACAATTTAACGATGTCCGCTTGTCCGTCCGTCCAACCGTCTGTGTGTCCATGTAAATGTTGTAATCAAACTGAATATATTTCGATAAAATTTAGTATATAGGCTTCTATCGGCTATAGGATGAACGCGATTGAAATTGGTGAATATCGGTTCATGTTCAGGCCTAGTTCCAATACAAATGACCCCTATGAGATCGACTTAAATTGCCATAATTAAATTATCATATAGATCTCAGTTAAATTGCGTTTGTATATGTTTATTACATCCATTTATCCACTGTCCTATAGGACAATTCTTAGTCATAGCCCCCATATGAAGCTGATTCTCGATCTTCACTTAAATCTATAAAAAAAAAACAAAACCATTGCACAGTTTCTTCTCAAATTTTGTTTCGAATATGTTTTTGCAAAAAATAAGTGATCTTATCAAATATGGTCAGGATCGGTCCATTTTTCGACCTAGTCCCCATATAAATACAGCATTCGATATAAACTTTTTCATATCCGAAGTCAACAAATTAATAACATTGCCACTCAAATTTGGTTTATGCTTATTTTCTATATCTAATTTGTTGGACCTAAGATATAAGGTCTCTAAACGCATGGTATAGGATATCGTATAACGGCAGTGCATCGATGCTGTATGTAGAAATTAATTTCCGAAATCTTTCTAGAGGTATGGAATTCCATGCCTTTTGAATTTCCTCCCACAACAGATTTAAATTTGTAGCTTTAGTACGGACTAGTATAGCCCACCACTCAAAATTCGAGTGCAAATTCAAGGCAATATTATTTTTCATTAAATTTTTGTCTTCCACTGTTTTTTAATCTATATATATAAATGAGCCTAAAGGTATGGTAATCAATTTTAGCAATTCACGATTCAACACAGAGCGTGTGATATTTAATTTAAATCATTCGCATTGACAGGGTGTAACGAGTTATTATAAATATTTTATTTTATTTTATTTAATATATTTTTAAGACAGATGAAACATAAATTTTATCATTCTCTGCTTCTCCTCCATATGAACTATAACTATGCCAATTTTCACACTCCTCCGTGCCCGCATATTGCTTAAAATGGGAACTAAAAATTTATCTTCACGTATTTATATATAGATTCTCGATTGGGCTTATATCTGAGCACTTATAGGTATAGACACAAAAAAAATGTTGGCTTTTATTAATTTCTTAAAATTGAGAAAAATGCCATCAAATGTCACGACCTAGAATTTTTTTGCACAAAAGTGGTCTGGGGCATTTGCTATTTCTTGGCGAGTTTTTATTCGATTTTGAAGCTATATAGCTTTTTGCAAAGACAATTTAGTACCGATATAGATTCACATAAGAGCTTGTCGATAAAATTAATCTTTAGAACAAAATTTTCGTAAAATCTGAAAAAAAAAGTCTTATTTTCCCCATATAAACACACTTGAAATTTTCAATCGATTTCCGGCACGACTTTTCTTTATCCGATTGTCCCCAAACATCAGATTTCTAAGTTTTATATAGAAAGGAAACAAACTGGACCCCGATACTACCCAAAATCGCATTTTTATTTTTTAAGAACCACTCTAGTGTCCATGTAAACCTTGTATCCTTCAAGTTACAGGTCGCCAATATTAATATATTCCGATGAAATTTGGTATATCGGATTTTATCAGCCATATGACGAACCCATTTGAAATTGCTGAAAATTAGTGCATGTGCAGACCTAGTCTCCTTAAAAATGACCCCTATGAGATCGTCAAAATTGTCCTAACAACCATATAATCATATAGACCTTGGTCAAATTGGGTTTATGTATGTCTATTACACACATTAATCAGTAGTCCGAAAATAATAGCCGTAGGACAACTGTTGTCATAGCCTCATATAAACCTGCTTCTCGACCTTTACTAAAAAAAAAAAAAAAATTTTACTCAAATTTTTCTCAAACTTGGTCTGTATTTGTTTCTGCAGAAAATAAAGGACTTTACCGAAATTAACCAGGAACGGTCTATTTTTCGACCAATCCCCATATAAATATAGGAATCGACGTGGACTTTTTCCCACTCAAATTTGGTTTATACGTATATTCTATATCCAATTAGTTGGACCTAAGACTCTTTCTCGCAACGCATGCTGTAGTATATCGGTCCAAACTGACTAGAATTAGCATGTTTTTATACTCTACTAGTATAGCCCAGCTTTAGAAATTCGAGTACAAATTCTAGGAAATATGTTTTCATTCAAGTTTTTGTTTCAATGTTTTTTAATCTATATATTAAAACAATTTATTAATATTTAAATGAGCCTAAAGGTCTGCTAATCAATTTTCACAATTCAACACAGGGCGTGTCATATACAGTTTTAAGCATTAACAGGGTGTAACGAATTATTAAAAATATTTTATTTGATTTAATTTAATATATTTTTAAGACAGATTAAACATAAATTTTATCATTCTCAGCTTCTCCTCCATATGAACTATAACTATGCCAATTTTCACACTCCTCCGTGCCCGCATATTGCTTAAAATGGGAACAAAAAATTTACCTTCACGTATTTATATATAGATTCACGATTGGGCTTATATCCGGATATTGGGTGAGATATTGTACAGGATCGATGTTATTGCCACTAAGCAATTTTTGTACAGACTTTGCAGTATGTTTAGGATCGTTATCTTGTACCAACTTCCACTTAAGAGTCATTTCTTCCTCTGCATCAGGCATCATAGTGTCTACTAAAATGTCCTTGTATACCATCTGGTCAATAGGGCCCTATATACACGTAATAGGAGTCATTCCATACCGAGGAAAGCTTTCCCAGACTAATATACATCCTCTTACATGTTTCAATATTTCTAATGTGTGGATAGGATCGATTTCTGCGTTTCGATTACGTCTCCCACCTTTTTCCATCTGATCCGAAGCGATTGAACTTTGGTTCAACCGTATGACAAATATTATTTCACCATTTTGCAGGTTTTTTTTAAACGATCTTTAGTAAAGTTTCGTTATGTTTTTTGACCCTATACCACTATGTAGTTCGGGTATAATGACTATGTGCTGCTGTTTGTAACTACCAAAAATATTTGACCTAGACCCATCTTTTATTACACCGATCGACACAGAGTCACTTTCTGTGTGTTTGTGTTTATTATATCCATTAATCAGTGGCTTTAAAATAATCCCTTTAGTACAATTCTTATTCATAGGCCCCTTAAGAGCTGCTTCCCGATCTTCTCTAAAATCTATCAAAAAAACAAAAATATTGCACAGATTTTTCTCAAATTTGGTTTGTATATATTTTTCAAAATATAAGTGACTTTGCCAAATATGGTCAGGGTCGGTCCATTTTTCGACCAGTCCCCATATATATATGGCACCCCATATGAACTTTTTCATATCTGCAGGCAAAAAAATTAATAACAATGCCAAATTTGGTTTATGCTTATTTTCTATATCTAATTAGTTGGACCTAAACGCATGGTATAGGGAATCGTATAGTCGTCTTAGACCGACTATAATTTTCTTACTTTTTTTTTTTAGACATGTGTGGTTTTTCTGGCAATGCGCCCAAAAAAATTATTTTCATGTGCTTCTGGATAAATTAATGTAAAATGTTTTTCTGAGTTTGTTCCCTGTTAGATAGCAATATACAGTTTCTTTCTGGAACATTTCATTTTCTGAGTCGATTTAGCGATGTCCGTCCGTCGTCTGTGTTTCCATGTAAACCTTGTAATCAAACTACAGGTCGCAAATGTGAATATATTTTGATGAAATTTGGTATATAAGCTTTTATCAGCTATAGGATGAACTCTACCGAAATTAGTGAAACTCGGTCCGTATTCAGACCTATACAAATGACCCCTATGAAATCGACATAAATTGTCATAAGATCCAAATTATCATATAGATCTCAGTCAAATTTGGTTTGTATGTGTTTATTATATCCATTAATCAGTAGTCCAAAAATAATTCCTATAGGACAATTCTTAGTCATAGGCCCCATATAGAGCTGCTTCCCGATCTTCACTAAAATCTATCAAAAAACAAAAATATTGCACAGATTTTTCTCAAATTTGGTTTGTATATATTTTTTCAAAGTATAAGTGACTTTACCAAATATGGACGATCGGTCCATTTTTTGACCTAGGCCCCATATAGATATAGTACAATTGATTTAACATCAACATTTTTTTGAAATAGATCCTTTCTTTTCGTAAAAAAGAATTAAATGATAAAAACAAAATAAACAAGTAAGAAAATTATAGTCGGTCTAGACCGACTATATGATACCCTATACCATGCGTTTAGAGACCCTATCTCATAGACCCAACTAACTGGAAATAGAAAATAAGCATAAACCAAATTTGAGTGGGATTTTTATTAATTTTTTTGGCTGCAGATATGAAAAAGTTCATATCGGATGCTATATCTATATGGGGACTAGGCCCAAAAACGGACCGATCCTGACCATGTTTGGTAAAGTCTCTTGTATTTTGCAAAAATATATACAAACAAAATTTGAGAAGAATCGGTGCAATATTTTTGTTTTTTGATAGATTTAAGTGAAGATCGGGAAGCAGCTCTATATGGGGCCTATGACTAAGAGTTGTCCAATAGGGATCATTTTTGGACTACTGATTAATGGATGTAATATATACATATAAACCCAATTTGACTAAGATTTGTATGATAATTTGGATCTTATGGCAATACATGTTGATTTCATAGCGGTCATTTGTATGGGGGCTAGGTCTGAACATGGACCGATTCTCACCAATTTCAATAGCGTTCATCCCATGGCCGATAAAGGATGAAATGCCAAATTTCGTCAAAATATATTCATATTTGCGACCTGCAGTTTGATTACAAGCTTTACATGGACACACAGACGGACGGACGGACGGACATCATTAAATCGAATCAGATAGTGATTCTGATTGGATCGGTATAATTAAAGGTGGGTGTAGGTCAAATATTTTTGGTTATTACAAACAGCAGCACAAAGTCATTATACCCAAACCACATAGTGGTACAGGGTATAAAAATGTTGCCATAGTACTAGTAGTAGTAGTAAACGGGCTATTTAAAATCCCGCCACTGTACGTCAGTACAATGTTTTCCAACCGTAAAGGATTTTTGTTTCAAACAAATAGACAGATAGAAATTTGGAAAGAAAAATTAAAAACATTTTGACAATTGTCAAAATATTATAAATTATCTTTGAAAAAAAAAAAATACAAAACTATAAAATATCAGTCAGTCAGTTTAGTTTTAAAAATTTCAACATGTTTCGTAAATTATCGTTGGCCTTATATCAAGCTACACAACATCAATTGCTAAGTTCCTTAAAAAGAACACAACAGCAACGAAGTGTTCATTTTAGAAATTATCAGAATAATGTCAAAACCTCCCTTGCTAAAAACTTCTTACTTTACGAACAGCCCATGATAACTTCTGGTAAGAAGAAAATCACTATTGTGGGTTCGGAAAAATCAAGTTTGCCAACGGCCTTAAAATGTTTAGATCGTGATTTATGTTCACAAATCTGTATAATGGATTGTCAATTTGATGGCCACAATACGAACAAGAAATTTAAAATTTCTGACAATCCTCACATCAAGGCCACCCAGCATTTTCATGAAACCAAGGATTCCGATTTGATTATACTAACCAAGGACATACTCAATCCTAAGGATAAATGTGATTTTGGTGATTCTTTGCAAAAGAATACAAATATAATGAAACAGTTTATACCGCAACTGGTGAAATATAGTCCGAATACTATATTCCTAATAGATACCGAACAAGCTGAAGTTATGACTTATGTGGCCTGGAAATTGTCGCGTCTACCCGAGAATCGTGTTTTAAATCCGCGGCATAAACTAATACGACAATATTCAAAACAAGATCTACATGAAAAACCCGACAATTTTTACTATACGAAGCAACAGCAACAGGAGTATCTATTAGATCTAAGTACAGCTGATGTGGCAGCAACTATTATTGAAAATTATCATCAAATTTTATTGTCGACCTTATCGCCAGCTGTTGACCGAAAACCCAAAATTCTGGATGTTGCCACTTCTAACATGAACGCCAATTTTCTAGTTCGATCATCATTTTGTAAAGTTTGCGCGCCATCAAGTTTTAAAACCAACAATTTTGTAAACTTTAGAAAAATTATCGTGTAAAATTTCTGCATGTTTGTTTTTATTTTTATTTTTATATTAATTATTTTTTTCATTTACATTGTTACTTTAAATTATTTAAACATTTGCTGCTAACATTGTAAAAAAAAAACTAATTATCATTGTTTGAAATTTTAAATTTACATTGTAAATTACATGTTCGAAAGTTTTTAATTTACATTATGTCAAATTTTCCAATTTACATTATGTAAATCTTTTTAATTTGTGTAAATTTTAAAATTAGCATTGTATATTTTTTTAATTTACGTAGCTTAAATTTTTCATTTACATTATGTAAATTTTTAATTTACGTTGTGTAAATTTTGAATTTTCATTTTATAATTTTCAGTTATATTATACATATAAACATTTGAACTCATTATCTAAATATATTACTTAGTTCAATTTTTTTTAATTATATTTGGTAAATTATGTAAATTTTTAATAAAAAAATTTTTGATATTTAAAATTTTTGCGGTGCAATTTGAAGTAATTGTTATAACCCTTATTGCTGTCGTGTCTGTTCTAGAATAGTGTAACATCTATAATATTAATAGGCTAGGTGATTTCTTGTGACCGATGTTTAGTTCTACCGTTTTATCCCGATTTTGACCAAACGTATATTATTTGAAAGGTATTTCTTTTTAGCCGTTTTGCAGATTTACAGATTTTTAAACTTTTTCCTCTATTTTGAGTAAATTTCATTTAAAGTTGCTACTAACACATACATAAAATTATACAATGCTATGTGTGTATTAAATTTGTTAATGATTTTGTAATAAAAATGAGTTTGTGTTTTGTTGATTTGTGAATTGGCTATAATTGATTAGCATACTTTTAGTCTTTATTTAATGAAAAAATAAAATTTCCTAGAATTTGCGCTCGAGTTCCGAGGGGTGGAATCTGCTAGTTTTAATTAATCACAAACCTTGAAAAACCACAAACCTCTATTTTCAACTAAATCAATAAGTTGTATAAGTTCTGCTAATGCAATTTAGATTCTAGCCCGCCCTAATAAATACAACACCAAAATAGTTTAAATTATAAAACACTTTTATCTATATATTAATAAGTGAAGGAACATTTTCTATTCCCTTTTTAAATAAAATGCGGGCACGGAGGTGTGTGAAATTTGGAGAATGATAAAATTTATGTATAATATGTTTTAAAGTATATAAAAATAAATAAAATAAAATATTTATAATAATTAATTCGAACGATTTAAATTATATATCACACGCCCTGCGTTGAATTGTGAATTGCTGAAATTGATTAGTATACCTTTGGACTCACTTAAATATTCATAAATTTTATATATGTATATATATAAATTAAAAGAACATTGAACGAAAAAAATTTTATGAAAAGATAATATTTCCTAGAATTTGCACTCGAATTTCGAGTGCTGGGCTATACTATGAGTAGTATTCTTTAATTTACGTATTTGAAAGAACTTACTCTTGTAGCATAAATCATATTCGTTATTACCCACAAGAACATTTTTGGCTATCGAATAACAAAACGATCAACAATATTTGCATAGTACTGCGAGTTGTGTGGTTACAGGAGCATAAGCTAGATATTCCCAGGAAACCTTCTACAATATCCAATGTAACAGTCAGTACTTTTGGTGTTGTGCAATGATCGTTGTGTTGTACTTATAAATCTAGCTTAAGATGTTCTGTCCATTGCTACACTTTCCACTTTATATGAAATTGCTATGTAAGTCTGGATTCACCCAAGGCAATTTTTGTTGCGCAACTTTTTTTTAATTCTCTTTTAAAGTTGCCTTAATGTTCACACAGAGAAATTTATTGCCGCAACTTTTCGTTTTCTTTTGCTTTCAAATTCTCACATTTTTGACAGTTCACTTTATTAGCTTGTGTAAAAAGAATTTATTATTTGTCCAAAGTGAAAAATCTATTTGTGTGAAAAAATGGAAGTCAAAGAAAAAATTAAATAATAAAAAAAATAATAAAATAAATGAAATAATAATAATTTTTCACAGCGAAGCAAAGAATAAAAAGAAATGTGAAATAATAAGCTGCAGCTACTTCGTGTTTATAATTACGAATTGCACAACAAAACGAGTTGCCGAGTACAAGCAACTCCGTACCTCTTCTTTCCCCTCTCTCCAACAAACTCAAGAATTGCGCAACAAAAGTTGCCTTGTGTGAATTCGGACTAAGCATTTATGTATGTACTATAAATTAAATTAGTTTTTACTCAATGAACACACTTTGCTTACCTTATTAATAGAGCATGAACAATAGTTGGTTAGAAAAAAATAAATTAAAAATAAATTAAAATATACGTGCTAATTTCGGAAAAAATTTTTTGGCAAATATAAAAATTATTTGAATTTTTCATTCAACAGACAGATAGGTCAAAAGCCGGGACATCAGAATTCGATTTAGAGGTATAGCTCCTCGGGCAAAGTTTCTTATTTTGATCCCTAGAATACGATTTTCCTTGTCCTGGGGCGATTTTTAAATCGACCCGCCTTATTATATATGTATGCTATTAATTGTGGAGTAATTTTTACGAAAACTACACCCGTACCGTTACTCTTTCATTAACTGCAGTCATCATGATCTTACCAATGCAGTTCATACAGGATATTCCTCTATAATTTCATGGCTGGTTAACATCTCCCTTTTTATGTACTGGAAACACATGTTGAGCAAAGAAATTTAAAATTAGATTGTGTGAACTCAATTAACTTGTATGTGATTTAATTTTTTCATTAAGTACATGATCGATCTCATCCACCAAATAATCAAATTGACTCGTAGGTGCAACTGTCCCATTTGTTAAACTTTTTAATAACCAATATAAGTTTCGTGTGGTCCGCATTTTGGACTTTGAATGTCAGATTCATTTTTTTTACTTCTGATAATATTAAACCAAAGTACGTTATACAAATAAAGTTTTTGGAATCATTGTACGTGTTATGCATGAAACACATAGACGACAGCGGCTACACGACTACAGCCTGTCAAAAATAAAATACACACGTTTATATGAAAACGATTATTTTCACACCAACACAGCTACACGGCGACATGGCAACTTTTGTCGATGTAGTCAACTTAGGATAATTTCTATTTTTGTTGGCTGCAAAACAAAAATAGTATTGACAATATAACAAAATATGTAAAAGATATTAGTGCTATGAAATATTTTATTTTGTTAAAAAAATTAATCGCAAAATGAAATGCTATAATAATTCTATTAATAATCAAAACGGATTAAATAAATGTATTTATTTATTTTTAAATTATAATAATGCATTATAAATGAGTAATTTTGCATTTAAGTCAAGTTTATTCAGAATCTTGCATGTTTTTCAATTTTAATAAAGTAAAAAAATATTATTGGCACTACTGAAATATAAATGCATTTGTATAAAAACAGCTGTTTATATTGTTGTTATATGTTACTGTCGTTTTCAAAAAAATTAAGTAGCTGACTACACGACTACAATTGCAGCCAGCAGCATTTGTAGTCGTGTGTTCGTATAGCCGCTGTCGTCTATGTGTTTCATGCATTATTCTTTAACAGCGTCGTCTCAACGATTTTTTAATTAACAACGTTAAAATTATTGTCAACTTTATCCGCTCTTTCTATAAGTTATCTGATAGGTGCTACGATTTGAATTTTTCTTGACGTAACGCAATCTTTGTTAACCAACTTATCTTTAATATTAATAGGCAAGGCGATTTCTTGTGACATATTCTACAATCAATCACCAAACGAAATATACCATGTGAATACTATTTCTTTGCTGATGTTCACCATATATACAGATGGTACATTTTTTTTTTTTTTTTAAGTAAAATTTATTTAAAGTTGTTACTAACAAATAAAAAACTATACAATGCTGTGTGTGTGTTTATTAAATTTGTTTTGAATTGTGAATTTGCTATTGATCGATTAATTGATTAGCATACCTCTTATAAAATTATTTATGAATGAAAAAAATAAAATTTCCTAGAATCTGCACTCGAATTTCGAGGCCTGGGCTCGCTATATTGATATATGATTATTGACGAATTAGAGAACCATTTATAAGTTTTTTGAACCAAAAAGCAACGGTCCTCGCTTAACGTGAACTGTAGTATTTAAAAGGCGCAAAAAGCATTGAAAAAGTAGAGCTAATTTTTGAATAGCTAAAAGGCGCTAAATCTAGTGCGCTCCGCCGTTTAGTTCTGTATGATTTTTTGTATAATTTTCAGTGCAAGTTTATTAGACTTATTTTATTTCATTATCCTCGTATATAAAAATTTTTGGAAAAGAGTTCCCAGCGAACGTGAACGTTGTGCACTACTGAGTAACAGTTCATATTCACTATAAATTGGGGTTCTAAAAATTAAAAAAAAGGGTTTTTCGTAACAAAACAGTTTTAAAATATTTCTACTTGAAAATTTTTTAGTATTTTTGAATTTTCTTAAAAGGTACGAATGAAAACATTTCAAGAACCTGTTTAACAATTAAAAAAGAAATCATAATTTCTTCTTCAAAGTTTAATGAAATAGTTGTTATTGTATGAATTTCTTATAATCATATCGTCATGAAAAACAACAACTACTATCTGTACTACTTCCTTTTCCCGGAAAATAACAACACATCATAGAAAAAAATAATTAAAAGAACTAAAAAAACAAAATAAGAATTTATGTCCATCATTCACTTATGCCTGTGCAAAAAAAAAAAATATATAAAAAAAAAAATAAAAAATATTTTTTTTTTGTAATTTGTGCCAAAGACATTAAATTTCAATATTTCTCAACTCTTTAAATAGTCAACATGATGAAGAAAAAATGATCATCATGTTGACTATGTGCCGTCCATCCATCCGTCCGTTCGTTCGTTCTTTCATTTAAGCTCATAAATTATCTTGTAATTTACGCATTATTTAATTGCGTAAATGAGTCAAACATTTTATTATATTGTTTATCACATGCTGCAATGAAAACAAAAGAAATTTACGAAAAAAAACACTGTTTTGTTTTTTAAATTAAAACTTGGCATCATTTTGTGTTTACGAGAATAGAGTAGTCATACCACACCATCATTATTATTATCTTTAGGTCATTTGCATTCCTTTATGATGATGATTATTTATTGTGAAGGTTTAACAAATACTAAAATTAAATGCCAAATAGAATAATTTAAAGTAGATTATTACATACTTACATATATTTTATTGGTTTTGTTTTGTTTATTTTTGTTTTTTTTTAGGCTGCCGCCCGTCATCAATGTCCTTATTTGGTTAAAATGTATGAAAAGGAATTCATCAATCAAGGCGGTAATCCGGAGTGGTTCAATGGTCTAGACTTTATACCACCCAAATTACGTGCCATATATGAAATCAACAAAATTTTAGCACATCGGCCATGGTTGTTGCGTAAGGAGCATATAGAGGTAAGTAATAATACTGAAAACTATTATTATACCAACAAATCTGAAACCAAATTTTCTTAGAAACTCTCTCTAAATCTCCAAACATTTTTATTAGAAAGCTTTTTCAGAAACTGAACAAAATTTTGACGCTTTCAGATCTCTCAATGAAACTTGGATATTGTTATAAAACTCGTAAAAATAAGTGACCCATATTTTTTTAGCTGCCCTATATCATATTAAAGGGGTAATAAAGTACCAAAAATAGTTATTTTTCGTTTTTTTTTATATTATAAACCATCACTCAGGGCACGTCACCAACAATTTTAGTGCATTGTGTTAATCTAAGGAAAATTGATTATGGGAAAGAGGATAGAGGGAGTAGTTTGTTTGTGGACATTTGACTTAAATTTTATTAAAAATTAAAAATTAAAATTAAAAATTAAAAATTAAAAATTAAAAATTCAAAATTAAAAATTAAAAATTAAAAATTAAAAATTAAAAATTAAAAATTAAAAATTAAAAATTAAAAATTAAAAATTAAAAATTAAAAATTAAAAATAAAAAATTAAAAATTAAAAACTGAAATTAAAAATTAAAAATTAAAAATTAAAAATTAAAAATTAAAAATTAAAAATTATAAATTTAAAATTAAAAATTAAAAATTAAAAATAAAAATTAAAAATTAAAAATTAAAAATTAACAATTAACAATTAAAAATTAAAAATTAAAAATTAAAAATTAAAAATTAAAAATTAAAAATTAAAAATTAAAAATTAAAAATTAAAAATTAAAAATTAAAAATTAAAAATTAAAAATTAAAAATTAAAAATTAAAAATTAAAAATTAAAAATTAAAAATTAAAAATTAAAAATTAAAAATTAAAATTTAAAAATTAAAAATTAAAAATTAAAAATTAAAAATTAAAAATTAAAAATTAAAAATTAAAATTTAAAAATTAAAAATTAAAAATTAAAAATTAAAAATTAAAAATTAAAAATTAAAAATTAAAAATTAAAAATTAAAAATTAAAAATTAAAAATTAAAAATTAAAAATTAAAAATTAAAAATTAAAAATTAAAAATTAAAAATTACAAATTAAAAATTAAAAATTAAAAATTAAAAATTAAAAATTAAAAATTAAAAATTAAAAATTAAAAATTAAAAATTAAAAATTAAAAACTAAAAACTAAAAATTAAAAATTAAAAATTAAAAATTAAAAATTAAAAATTAAAAATTAAAAATTAAAAATTAAAAATTAAAAATTAAAAATTAAAAACTAAAAATTAAAAATTAAAAATTAAAAATTAAAAATTAAAAATTAAAAATTAAAAATTAAAAATTAAAAATTAAAAATTAAAAATTAAAAATTAAAAATTAAAAATTAAAAATTAAAAATTAAAAATTAAAAATTAAAAATTAAAAATTAAAAATTAAAAATTAAAAATTAAAAATTAAAAATTAAAAATTAAAAATTAAAAATTAAAAATTAAAAATTAAAAATTAAAAATTAAAAATTAAAAATTAAAAATTAAAAATTAAAAATTAAAAATTAAAAATTATAAATTAAAAATTAAAAATTAAAAATTTTAAATTTAAAATTAAAAATTTAAAATTTAAAATTAAAAACTAAAAATTAAAAATTAAAAATTATAAATTAAAAATTAAAAATTAAAAATTAAAAATTAAAAATTAAAAATTAAGAATTAAAAATTAAAAATTAAAAATTAAAAATTAAAAATTAAAAATTAAAAATTAAAAATTAAATTTAAAAATTAAAAATTAGAAACTAAAAATGAAAAATGAAAAATGAAAAATGAAAAATTAAAAATTAAAAACTAAAAATTAAAAATTAAAAATTAAAAATTAAAAATTAAAAATTAAAAATTAAAAATTAAAAATTAAAAATTAAAAATTAAAAATTAAAAATTAAAAATTAAAAATTAAAAATTAAAAATTAAAAATTAAAAATTAAAAATTAAAAATTAAAAATTAAAAATTAAAAAT
The DNA here is from genome assembly GCA_963682025.1 of Cordilura impudica. Taxonomy (NCBI): domain Eukaryota; kingdom Metazoa; phylum Arthropoda; class Insecta; order Diptera; family Scathophagidae; genus Cordilura; species Cordilura impudica. The sequence goes on from OY821521.1 coordinate 60,765,432, forward strand.
TAAAAATTAAAAATTAAAAATTAAAAATTAAAAATTAAAAATTAAAAATTAAAAATTAAAAATTAAAAATTAAAAATTAAAAATTAAAAATAAAAAATTAAAAATTAAAAATTAAAAAATAAGAATTAAAAATTAAAAATTAAAAATTAAAAATTAAAAATTAAAAATTAAAAATTAAAAATTAAAAATTAAAAATTAAAAATTAAAAATTAAAAATTAAAAATTAAAAATTAAAAATTAAAAATTAAAAACTAAAAATGAAAAATGAAAAATGAAAAATTAAAAATTAAAAACTAAAAATTAAAAATTAAAAATTAAAAATTAAAAATTAAAAATTAAAAATTAAAAATTAAAAATTAAAAATTAGAAATTAAAAATTAAAAATTAAAAATTAAAAATTAAAAATTAAAAATTAAATATTAAAAATTAAAAATTAAAAATTAAAAATTAAAAATTAAAAATTAAAAATTAAAAATTAAAAATTAAAAATTAAAAATTAAAAATTAAAAATTAAAAATTAAAAAGTAAAAATTAAAATTTAAAAATTAAAATTTAAAAATTAAAACTTAAAAATTAAAAACTAAAAATTAAAGATTAAAAATTCAAAATTCAAAATTCAAAATCCAAAATTCAAAATTTAAAATGAAAAATTTAAAGATTAAAAATTCAAAATTCAAAAAACCAAAATTAAAAATTAAATTTAAAATCATTGGAACCGATCTCAGAGTTCTATATGTGTTTCGATCTTGGAGTAAGTTTTCCATTTGCTGGTTGTAGTCACTTTTATACAATACTACCATCATGTTACAGCTTTTATAATTAAGATGTCTTTGTGTTCTCTTAAAAGCTTTTTTATTTTTGCAAAAATAGTGAGTATGAATGTTTCTCTGGGTTTATTTCTAATATTTCTTTTGGTAACTACAATTTTTATATTGGTCATAAGAAATCCTCTTGCCTATTATTATTATAGATTATTATAATAAAATTCTCAGAATTTTGCAATATTTTTTAGTTGTTTTTTTTTCAAAATTTCTATATTCAGAAATTATTTTCTTAAATTTTCTTTCGGCATCTGGTCTCTATTCCCAGGTTCTGTTAGAATTTGTACTTTAAGAAATTTAAGAAAACGTTTAAGCAAAAGAACCATTGCGTTGTAATCGAATGAAAATTTTTTTATTAGTAAATCTAAGAAATTTTTCTAGAGAGATCAAGAGTTTCATTTTTAAGGAAAATTAATCCCAAATTCTATGAAAATATTTATCTTAATGTTAACAACAAATTTTTATTTTTTCTATTCATAATAAAATTATGATTCTATTAATGTTTCTTGTGGTTTTTTATTTTTCTATTTTATTTATAGAGTCTGACTAGGGGCAAGAACAGTTGGTCTCTGTCGGAAGTTGTTCATGCTATGGTGTTGTTATCGCATTTCCATTCATTATCATCATTTGTGTTCTCCTGCGGTTTGACACAGAAACTTGATGGTCTATCTAGTCCCAAATTGAAAACACCACCCGCAACAGTGCTGCAACAACCGCGAACACCCACAATTGGTGAAACTATGGGGTTACAACAGCAGCAACAGCAACAACAACCTGCTGCTACATTATTACCACAAAATCATCAACAACCGCAAAAGACTGTATTAAGTGAAATAACTTTAAAAAATAATAACAATAACAACAACAACAATATGGATCATCATAATAATCATCAAGTGTATTGCAATAACAATGCTGCCGCTGTTAATGTAGCACACAGTAGTGGTGGTGGTATCAGTGTTGTTGTTGCTAGTGGCGGAGATATTTTGGGTGGTGGTGCATCTGCTAATGTTGTTGTTGCGAATGGTGTAAATAAGATTAATGGTAATTTTTTTTTTTTTAATTAAAAATAAAATTTTTATTAGTTATTGGTTTTTACAACAAAATTAGGAAAAATTTTAAAACTTCCAAATTCTTTAATAAAATATCAATTTATATATCTGTCTATATCTCTTTTCTCTTTCGTTTTCTGTCTCTAGCTCAACCCAGTGTTACCGTTGAAGCCATTATGGAACGCATGAAAGTGTTATCGCAGAAACAAGATGAATGCAGTGAAGCCGAGCTAAGTAATCGTTTTAAAAATGTTGAAATGCAAACCGCTGAACTGCCTGCCGCAGCCACTGTTGTACCCGTGGAAATTCCACCAGTTATCTCGCACTACATTGAAGATCCTAATTTTACGTATCAAGATTTTGCTCGACGTGGTGCTGAGAATATACCAAATACATTTCGTATACAGGATTATTCATGGGATGATCATGGTTATTCATTAGTAAATGGGTGAGTTGTACTAAACTGTTGTTAAACTATAAATTCAGAATAAAAATAAATTTTTGGTTTCTTTTTTTTTTTTAGATTATATGAAGATGTGGGTACGTTGTTGGATCAGAAATTCCGCTGTGCTTATAATTTGACATATTTTACCATGGCTGGTGTGAAAAATGTCGACACTTCCAAATTTCGTCGTGCCATTTGGAATTATATTCAATGTATTTATGGTATACGTCATGATGATTACGATTATGGTGAAGTTAATCAAGTGAGTACGATTTCAAATAATACTTGAAACTTTTCCCAATCTAATATTTCCATGAGGGTGGAAAATCTAAATTTTATTATTATTTATTTATTTACATAGCATAAGAAAATATTTACAAATTAATAATACAAAAAAATTTAAGACTACAGTCATTTAATTGTGTTTTCTAATTAGAAATTATTACCAGAAATTTGTGATTAATGAGTTGGCGTGGTCACTTAAGTTTACTGATTCAATTCACATTTCTCTTGTCCAGTTGAGTAACGAATGCTCCATTTTATCCCCTAGGTGGCATCGCATGGGTACTTAATCCAAAAATTATATAATTAAATTTTTTCATGGAGAATATTTCATCAACAGTTAGCACCACGACCGGTGTCTACAGTTGAAGTCAAAGATTATTATTAGTACAATGCGTAAAATTATTCTTCTTAATGCCATCGCAACCTGCAATATGGAAACGGGACCGTGGGATATTTTTAATTGTAACAATTAACACAATTAACACTGTGCTTACTATTTGTACTAATATGTGACGTGTGGATTTTTTAACAAAACTTGCTACACCTCCACCTCGTGTATTCTCTCTATCATTCCTATAGCAATACAAATCATTATTTCTGATAGACACATCTGACGATAACATTGTTTCTGACAGCAAACAGATATCTATTTCCTTACTGAATAAAAAATCAAATACCTCTTTTTCTTTTGTCGGGGACCTCTAGCGTTCCATATCATTATTTTTATTAATCTAGACTGAGCCATTATGAAGAAATTTACACGCAATATGGTGGCAACTCTGCGTACATGGCACAAACAATATGTGACCTGGTCTATGAAAAGGGGCTTACCTGCGAAAACAAGTTATCGAGACAACAGCTGAAAATGAAAGTGACAATTTAGCCACCTTTTCATACACCAGGTCGTTACATGTATTTAAAATTGTTATACCCTACACATGAGTTTGTAGAGGGTATATATAAGTTTGTCATTCCATTTGCAATAATTACAACAAAAATCTGTACCCCATAAAAGTTAGTTAGTCAGTCAGTGACAATACAATGGAAACTTTTAACAAAATATATTTTTTACGACTTGAACGGTCAATACCAAAAAATTCGATCATAAAATTAAAAATCCTTTATTAATTTGAAAATTTCTATGTTTTATTTAATTAAGAAATAATAAATCTGTGGTTTTCTGGAATAACCGCGCATGTCCATTTTTGTCAGTTTTGAGTTACCGATGTGTTTATTTTTTTTTTTTTAAATATTGCCCACTTCTGTGTTTTTTCTTTAAATAACGACGTAACTTAAATGTTTATTAAATTAATTTGCAGCACTAACGACGTATGTCAACCTACGTTTGATCGCTGACAAATTATTTTATCAGAAAACGACACATAGCGACATACGTTCTTATTAATGAAAAAAAAAAAAAAATGCAAAATTATTTTGGATTAGTTTTCAGTTTGTAACCACTTGTGAAAACTTGTGTGTTTATTTCTGTTATTTTTTGTCACTATTATTCTTGATACGTTACTATATTCTCATCCCAAGCAACAACAACTTATGTCTACATGGGTGGTTGCATTGGTAGTTTTTTTTTCAAAGAAATCGACGTTTGTCGACATAAGTTGTTTTATCTGCACACACTTAAGTGTTATTTACATATTGTTTTTTCGTCCTCTAGGATCTATTCCTCTGAAGATATTTAACTCAAAATTTTTTTTAAAGTATTTATTGCCCATATCTACAGGACTGTTAAATAAAAAGCTCTAAAAACTTTATATCGAGCCCATAATTTCAAATATAACGTTTTTTGGCTCCACTGAACATTTTGATTTTATGACATACGCGGTTATTCTAGAAAAACACAGAAATGTTAGCATAAAATAGATTGACTTCAGCAAAATATAAAAAAAAACTTGAAAGTATTAATTTTTATGCAGTTGACAAAACATTGGAAACCTTTACTATAAACTAATTGAAAACGTTCCCTCTATTTCTGGTTTCATTATTTTGTTGCGTATTTATTATTGTTTACTAGTGCTTCAGCACGCCAGGGTATGGAGTCAATTAAATTGTTAATGATATCCATTGAAATATTTTGTCATTCTGAATTAACTGCTTCAATGAGATCTGTCTGGTTTTCGTGACCGTATTTTTCGATCTACAATTTCCTATAGATTTTCTCTGGGATTAAAATCAGGTGATTGGGCCGGTCATTCCAAAATATTAACTGCATTAGATAGTAGCCATTCGGTTACAATTTTGAGGTGTGTTGTGGAACTTTCAGACCAGGGGCATATTTTCCTCCGCGTATGGGTACATTACGGCATTTGGAATTTGCCTGTGTCCAATTCTAGTTAGACTATCTTTTACTGCATGAATGGGACCCATTCCTTAGCTATATTGTTGCCACTGCCAAACTTGACAGTTTTGTTTGCATATTTTGGGTCTAGTATTTTTCCCTTTGGTCGTCGTACAAACGATATTCCATCATGACCTCTTAAAGTGAACTTGGACACATCTGAAAAGAGAACAGATAACCAATTACGTCTTGACCAGTCCATGTGCTCTTAGCAAAATTTATTCGAACAAGATGATTTTTTGCTGATGTCAGTACTTACTCCACAGGACGATAACAACCGAGATCAGCCCCAGTTGCTCGTTGGGAAACAGTTCGAGTACATATTTATTCCATATACCACTATATGGTTTGGGTATAATGACTTTGTGCTGCTGTTTGTAACTACCAAAAATATTTGACCTAGACCCGTCGTTTATTATACCGATCGACTCAGAATCACTTCCTGAGTTGATTTAGCGATGTCCGTCCGTCCGTCCGTCCGTCTGCGTGTCCATGTAAACCTTGTAATTAAACTACAGGTCGCAAATATGAATATATTTTGATGAAATTTGGTATATAAGCTTTTATCGGTCATAGGATGAAAGCTATTGAAATTGGCGAAATTCGGTCCATGTTCAGACCTAGTCCCCATACAAATGACCCCTATGAAATCGACATAAATTGCCATAAGATCCAAATTATCATATAGATCTCAGTCAAATTGGGTTTGTATGTGTTTATTATATCCATTAATCAGTAGTCCAAAAATAAACCCTATAGGACAATTCTTAGTCATAGGCCCCATCTATCAAAAAACAAAAATATTGCAAAGATTTTTCTCAAATTTGGTTTATATATATTTTTTCACAATATAAGTGATTTTACCAAATATGGTCAGGATCGGTCCATTTTTCGACCTAGTCCCCATATAAATATAGCACCCGATATGAACTTTTTCACATCTGCAGCCAAAAAAATTAATAATAACACTCAAATTTGGTTTATGTTTATTTTCTATATCCAATTAGTTCGACCGAAGGGGGGGGGGGGGGGTCTCTGACCCATGGTATAGGGTATCGTCTAGACCGACTATAATTTTCTTACTTGTTTTAGTTTCAGATTGTTAATTACCTCTTTGGGCCTACCGCCTAAATATTGAGTTGTCACCGTTCCTCTTTCCTGATGTTGAGACTCTCACAAATTTTCTTCTGCTTTAGACCAGCAGTAAGTTCTCCTATTAATTTGGTTTTTAACTCTTCCAAAACTTTTCTTGCCATTATTTTTTAATAATTAATTATAAGATAAAGCATTGAAAAACACAATCGTGTTTAAAAAACAGTTGAAGGAAATATTTAAATAAAGGTTAAGATTTTACACATTTTCTTTCGTAACATCTTCCATTTTTATTGTTTTAGTCAACTCTCGTACAGCAGTTTACAAGTTGCCATTGATTTAATATCTATTTATTTATTGTATTTTTTGTAAAAATTTTGTTATTAACAAAGGTGGCAAATTTTAAATTTTGGGAAAGTTTTCATTGTATTGTCACCCACTAAACAGGCATGTCACGGAATAAAATCGAAATTGATTTGATTCCGTATTACCAAATCGATCGACTTCAGAAATTTGTCGCTTTCATTAAATCGAAAAAAATGAAAAAGTTATTTTTGTGCATTAAATATGACAACGTAACGAAAAATACACAGCGTATTGTTGTAAAGAAAAAGTAAATAAAGAGAAATTTGAAGATTGTTTTGTGTAAAATAAATAAAAAGTATAAAAATGCCCGGCATATCCATTGTTGCAGCAATAGAGAAACTAAACCAACATTCCGTTCGATTCCTCAATATCACTCAAAATGTATTGGTTGTACCCACCTCCACCAGTTTTTTGGGTTTATTTTGTGTTGTTACTCATATTTTTTCTAACATGGCATTTCCAATCAGCCCAGGATTTCTTCCAACTATTAATATCTTTAGATGGTGGGCCAGAAGAATTTAATTTACCAGCAAGTCTGCCCAATGACTTACCACAACAACCCGAACTCCCTTCACGAATCCCCAGCCATCTTGATGGCACTCCATGAATTCAAGAAAAATTCGTTCTTGTGCTGAACTACGATGTTTTTCCCTTTAACAAATAAATAAATTTTAAGTTCAAATCTAATACATATTTTCTCAATTGTTTTTCTTTCCGTTTATTTTGCTTCGCCTTTTTGCCATCATTGTTGTATTTTGTTAGAAAAAACTAATATTTTGCACTAAACAAAAAGTGGTTTGTATGAAATAAAAAGGTGGCACCAATAAGTTTACGACGTTTTGTATATTTCGTCATCTAAAAATGATTTTCTCTTAAATTGGTAATACAATTTATTTTAAAGATACACTATGTGTATTTGACTTAAACCCATCTTTTATTATACCGGTCTACTCAGCATCATTTACTGAGTCGATATAGGATTGGCCGTCTGTTTGTCTGTCTGTCGGACTTGGACGATCGCTATTAAAATTGTAAAAAAAATTGGTCCATGTTCAGAGCGACTTAAAAGTTTGTATCAAATTATTGATACAAAGTATTTAGAAAGAGTACATTTACTCAATAATTCACAAAAACCTAATTTTTCTCGAAATCCGCAAAAAAAAAAATTCTTTGTAAAAAAAATTTTGGTAAAGGAATTTACTTAAAAATTCACACAGTTAATCTCTAACATATATTTAACAAAACTTTAAGGTGTCAGATCCATTTTTTGAAATTTTGTTAAAGAAAATTTTTTAAAACTTAAAAAAGGAGTTTTCAAAATTTTATTCCATTTTTGATCTTATTGCGCAATAGGTTAGAAACGTGGTAATAAAACAATACTTCATATCTGAGTACTTATAGTTATAAAGACCAAAAAAATAATGGCTTTATTCAATTTGTTAAAGTTGAAAAAATGTTTATCACATTTCATGACCTAGTGTTTTTTGCACTAAAGTGGTCTGGGGTATTTGTTATTTCTTGGCGAGCTTCTATTCGATTTTAAATTTATATAACTTTTTGAAAAGATAATTTAGTAAATAAGAATAAGAATAAAATAATAATAATATGAAATATAAAATTAGTATAATAATATAAAATAAAAGAAAAGCAATACTTATTGCAGGTCGTAAGTGATTACAGAAAACAATTTGAATCGCACACTAAATCATCCTTAAATACACCAAAATAAATAGAATTAATTTTATATTTCATATTCTTTTGAATAAATTGTCTTTTATTAGCTTTGGGTCATTTGTGGATCTTCTTATTTTATTTTTAAAAATATAGATAGTTTTTATACATAAAATAATTTTATAACAAAATTTGTTAAAAGTTATTTTAATTTGTATTGGCGAACAATAAGCAGATAATTGCACCAAAGATATATCACAATGGATTATTTGATCCCAGCAGCACTGAAGCCTTAAATAAATAAAAATAACCGAATTATTTTTTTTTAAGCTCGAAATAGTGGTTTCATCGAGTTTAATAGAAAAACTCGTTTTCCGTAATTTTTATTTAAAAATATCTTAAAATCCAAAGCTTGGCCTTGGCAAATAAAGGGGTAATGTTCTCGGATTTATCCCAATTTTTAGGAACGGAAGTTCTACACATTTGGTTATTATATTTTAAGCATCGCATCTATAAATTCAACAGCACTAAAAACTATTTGAATTTTTTGAATAAATTGTTTTTTATTAGCTTGGGGTCATATGTGACCCCAATTCCAAAAGGGTTAATGGGGTCATATTATTTTTTGACTATTAAGATAAAATATAACATTTAAAAGTAAACAAGTGGTGAATTTTTGATACAAAGTATGTAGAAATAGTACATTTACAGAATATTTTACAAAAATCCCATTTTTCTCGAAATCCGCAAAAATAGAATCCTTGTCAAAAAATTCTGGCATAGGGATTTACCTAAAATTTCACGCAGTTAATCTCTAACATGCTTTTAACAAGACGTTAAAGGGCTAGGTCAATTTTTTTTCAAAACTTGAAAAAGGAGTTTTCAAAATTTTATCAAAAAAAAATTCCATTTTCGGTCTCAATGCTTAATAGGTTAACAAGGTGGTAATAAAACAATACTTCATATCTGAGTAGTTACAGGTATAGAGACTAAAACAAAATGTTGGATTTAATTAATTTTTTAAAGTTGAAAAAAATGCCACCAAATTTCATGACCTAGTTGTTTTTTGCACAAAAGTGGTCTGGGGCATTTGCTATTTCTTGGCGAGTTTTTATTCGATTTTGAAGTTATGTAGACTTTTGGAAAGATAATTTTATGCTGATCCCGAATTTTATAACAAATTAAACTATAGAACGAAATTTTCGTAAAATCTTAAAGAGAGTCATATTTTCCCCATATAAAACACACTTGAAATTTTCAATCGCGTTGAGCCACCTCTAAATGTTTTTTGATTAAATGAACAACATATTTACTTTTTTTAGAATTTACATATTTCTAACTATCCAGTTTAATGTAATTAAGCGAAATATTCTAATGTGTGTTTCTTTACAATTTAGCTATTAGATCGCCCATTGAAGTTGTTCATCAAAACAGCCTGTTGTTTTCCAGAGAGAATTACCACTAAAGATTATGACAGCATATTAGTTGAACTGCAGGACAGTGAAAAGGTAAGCAATAGTTTTCTATATTTCAAAATTGGATTTTTTTTGTTTAATTTGTGTATATCTGTTTTTTTTTTAACAGGTTCACGTTAATTTAATGATAATGGAAGCTCGTAATCAAGCTGAATTATTATATGCTTTACGCGAAATAATGCGTTATAGGACATGATCTCATTAAATTAAAAAAAAAAAAAACAAAAGTTATAATATATAAATTTTAAAGAAAAATAACTATAAATATTAACAATATTGATAACTTATATTAAAAAGAAGATAATCTTTTTTTTTTACAAAAGAAAACTAATTTACATATATATTAAAAAAAAACGAAAAAACAACATTTATACAAACATTTATACATGAAGATCTTATACAGAAAGAAAAAATATATATTAAAATGAAAAACCTTAAAAGTAAAGTGAAAAAGCAAAAATTTAAAGGTTAGAAAACCAAATGTTTTGCTGAAACAAAAATTATGTAAACTAAAGAGAATCAAGTCCTTTTTTTATCCAAAAATTGGGAGACTGTTTTAAAAATATCTTTTGTAAAAAAAAAATGTTTTAAATAAATACAAATACGTACTTTTTTATCTAAACATACAAATATAATTTAAATATGAAAAAGAAACTAAAACAAATTTTTTTTATTAGATATTTAAATTATTACGAAGAGAAAATAATGTTTTAGAAAATTGTTATATTTTTTATATAATATGTGCAAAAAGTGTTAAGTAATTGTTGAAACAAAAAAAAGTATATATATATATGTATTATAAAAACTAGTTAAGGCCCAACTGCTGATTTATATACCCCGTTAAATGTGACCTCAAGTGTCTAAGTTATATGTTCAATTTGTTATTAACCAAAGTTTAATTTAGCAAAATTTTTAAATCCAGTAGAATAGGATTTAAGGTTGTCCTCACGGTGCTAAGGAGAAGCTATTATTGATTCAAATGATGAGCTGTGAAATATTTGAAAATAATTTCTTCGACTTTAGACTTTGTATTCGATCTCGAAATTTCATTTTCTTCTAATCATAACGAAAATTTTAATACTTTCAAAAAATTTTAAAAAAAATATTTTTTTTAATTTCAAAATCTATGGTAAAGCTTGCAATATCAGGGACCGAAAATAACAGTTATATTTTGATTTTTATTTTTTTGAGCAAAAATAACAGTTACCTTTTTTATTTTTATTTTTTCGAGCAAAAATAGCAGTTATTTTTTTATTTTAATTTTTTCAAACAAAAATAACAGTTATTTTTTTATTTTTCGAGCAAAAATAACAGTTATTTTTTTATTTTAATTTTTTCAAACGAAAAAAACAGTTATATTTTTATTTTTCGAGCAAAAATAGCAGTTATTTTTTTATTTTAATTTTTTCAAACAAAAATAACAGTTGCTTTTTTATTTTTCGAGCAAAAATATCAGTTATTTTTTGATTTTAATTTTTTTCGAGCAAAAATAACAGTTACCTTTTTTATTTTTATTTTTTCGAGCAAAAATAGCAGTTATTTTTTTATTTTAATTTTTTCAAACAAAAATAACAGTTATTTTTTATTTTTATTTTTTACATATTTTCTATTAGATTTTCAATTATACTTTCATAAATTTATTTTACTTTTATTGAATTTCACATTCACAAATAAACAACAAAATCCGATTAGCTGTCATGATGTCTATCTACAACATTAGAGAAAGTTGAAAGTTTTTTTATGTAACTACCTCACTCTGTGAAAATACACTGCTTCAACTTTTTTGACAGTAATCCAAAAAGCGTTGAAGCGTATAAAGCATGTTATGTACCTTAACTTTAAGGCCCTTAGAATTTTTTTAAACATTATTTCAATTAAACATTACAGTTTATGAAATCCAAGGCCTATTTTTTATGAAATTCTGGTGGTAAATTTGAGCAGATTCAATGCTATCATCGTCATCTGTTTAAAAAATTTTTGGTAGAAAAGTAAACTCTCAAAGTTAATCTTTAACTATGGAGTGAAGTTTTGGGACACAAGGTGGAAACACAACTGGGACGAACGACGAATTTCGCACAGCTCAGCGAATTTGTCGGCAACAATTCGCTGCGTAAATTCGTCGAATTAAATACAATTACGACGAATTCACATAACAGCTGTAACGTCATTTGAAATTGTTTGTTATTTATATAAATAAATGTTGGAAAATTATGAATAAAAGAATTTTTAACTTTGTGCGAGTTATTACAATTGCAAACATCATGTTCACGATGGTAAAAGCCTTTATTTTTGCACGGCAACGTTTAATTTTTTAATTTGAAAAAATTACATACATTTTCATTAATAAATTAATTTTAAGTCATTTTTGTTTACATGTTGCAGCTGATAAATAAAAGAAGCACTAAACGAAAAAGAATAAATATTAACAAAAAACTATGCAAAAGAAACTTATATAATTAAAAATATATTTTATTTAACTTATAAGTAGTAAATAAAATATAAAACAATTGTTAAAGACAAAAAAAAACTATGTGAGTCCGATCACAGGGGAGATGTGTAAACATCTATTTACACATCAATTAAAATCAAACAGTAAGCGCCATCTATGTATAGCAAGCAACTGCTATGGTTGTTATACTTGATGCTTGCAGTTGTTTGTTATACATTCATTGCGCTTTCTGTTGGCTGTTGAATCAGCCAAATAAATTTAAATCATAATCTTTGCACCAATACACTTACATATAGCTCACACCGATTTTCCCTTACGCTGATTTTGTGATTGTATTGTGAAATAGATTTTTACCCCCCTGAGCGCATATGTGTTTACACGTCAAAAATAACTTTATTTACTAAAACATTTGAAAAACTAAAATAAAATACGGCCACTCTACACCAATTTATTCGTCGTTCGCCGGCGTAAGTAATAGAAATGAACCTATCGCAGAGTTCGTTACGCACTACGTATTTCGTTCGACGCACTGATTGTGTGCATTTTCATATACACAAATGTGTTTTATTTCTGACGACGAATATTCGGAACGAAAAATTCGTCGCTCGTCCCAGTTGTGTTTTCAACTATAGTCAGTGACGTGGTAAATTTTACCCCTATTAATTTTATTAAAAAATTGTTAATAAAAAACATTTGTTCATAATTCTTTTTTTTTTTTTTTTATTAATTTGAACAAAATTTGCACTTTCTTTCGCAAACCTTTTTTTATACCAAAAAAAAAAAAAAAAATAAAAACAATACGAGAGGGTAAAATTTACCACAGATTTTTTTTTATAATTATAAAATTTTCTAAATTTAAAATCTATTTTTTTACATTTATAAAATTTTCCGGATTTAAAATAAATCTACAGAAAAATTTTAAAATCTATAAATATTCCTAAATCATTTAAATAAAAACTATTAAAAATAATAAAATTCTCAAAACTATTAAAAATAATAAAATTCTCAATTATTTTTTCGCAGACGGCAAGAAATATTTGAATTAAAGAAAAGCGAGATACATGCAGAAATCCGTTACGATGCTAAAATTATTCGAAATCACTCAGATGATCATTTATTTAGAATCTAAAGTCTACTATTTATAATAACTAATGATATTTGAGAATATTTAACGATTTAAACATCCTTTGTTTTTTTAAATTTAAAACTCAAATTTCTTATTCAGAATCATTTCAAATTTAAATTAAAAGTTTACCTCAATAAATTTTTAAAATCTTTTAGAATTTTTTGTTATTTAATAAGACCCTCAAAATATAAATTTAAATTTCATTTAAATAAATTTTTAATTTAAATTAAATTAAATTTTTTTTTAATCCGAAAAGAATTTAAACTAAAATCTTAAATAAATTGCTAAAATCAATAAGAATTTTTTGTTATTTTCTGATAAGAACCTCAAACTTTTTTCATTTTCATTTATATAAATTTTTGGTTTTAATTTGAATTAAATTTAAATTTAAATATTTTTTTTTAACCCGAAACTTTTTTTTCTTTATAACAAAAAAAATTTCAATTCAAATCTCTTAAGAATAAGAAAATTTTTCAAATTAAAGTATTTTTGTTTTCAAATCTGCACTTTAATAGCACTATATTTACTTTAAAACTAAACTATTATCCAAATATATTGACAAAAAAAAAAGGAAAAGAACTGGTTTTTGTCTGCATCTATAAAAACGCCTAAATCTTCGTAAAGCGCAAGATTTTTTAATATAATTTATTTTAAAGGGATCTGGAATAATGTTATTTTTTGTTCATAATTGTGTCGTTAAAAAATTGCCTTTATTATCATTAATACAAGCTATAATATGATACGTGACGTGCTATTAAAAGCGGCAAAGGCCTAAAATCAATTTTTCAGTCAGTTTTTTTTATCATGGTTTAGCTTTAAGATCTTTAAAATAATGAAATTAAAATACATTTTCTTCAAATGCCCATATCTAAATCTGTAAAGAAACATTTTAAATTAAAATTCTGAAACGATGCAAGTAAAATGTTTAAAAAAAAGAAAAGAACTTTCTCTTTTGGCATAAAATAGCATTATTTGAAAATAATTTATTTTCCTTTTCAAGTAAGAAAAAATCTAAAAATTATATTTTTTAAACTTCGAAAAAAAAAATATCGCAACTGAACTCTGTACCGATTTAAAAATGGCCCTAATTCAGTTACGAGTTTTTTATAAGAATTTGTCAGAAGTAGGTATTTTTTTTTATTTGGAAAAAATTTGATAATTTTATTGAAAATCAAATTTCATAATTGTAAAATTACAAAAAAAAAAACAGTATTTATTTATGAGTCAGAAGCTGAAATTGTTTTGTTTTAAAAAATAAGCTGAGAATTTTAGAAGTTTTTTTTTGAATATTTGTTTCTTAAAAAAATTTAAAAAAAAAAGTTGTTTCATAACGAGGGCTGATATTCAAAAAGTGCTATCTGCATCAATAATTATTTTAAAGAGAGCGTGTAAAACCAATTTATTAATAAGATGTGAAAGTACTTTTCGATCGATTTGCTACAATATCTATTAAGAAATAGTCGTACTAATCATGTATGATATCAAAATTAATATTAAATTTGACAGTTATAGCAGACAACAGTTTGAAATCAAAAATTAATATTGCTGTCAAATGTAGATAGCGCTTTTTGAATATAAGCCCTCGATAATTAAGAATTTGAAATTATTTTGTTATAAAAAATTAGCAGATAATTTTTTTTTGAAAATTTTTTTCCAAAAACATTAAAAAAAATTTTTTTTTTTGTTTTTTTAAAAAATTACAAATTTTTCAGAGTTTTAGCAGTTTTTTTTTATACAAAATTACTCGGAAAAATTAACTGATTTATTATACTTCCTTTCTTTGTAAATTAAGTTTACCATCATGTGATTACATAAGCGGTTGTATCACGGGAAAAGGGTCAAAAATCGATCCCAGGTTTTTTCGGTAGACAAACAGTTAAGCAGACAAACGGATAAGCAGACAAACAGACACTACGAGTTAAAAAAAAGAGTATTAAAATACGTCTAAAGCCTGGTTTTCACTATGTCATTTTCAATGTCAATTCTTATCAATTATTGTCAGTTGTATGAAAACGGGTTGTAATATATTGTCACCTGCAACATCTGGCAACAATTGTCATCTGAAATGAAATTACCACCATATTAGTAATTTGTTTTTGTTTGACAACCAGATTTTTCGTTAGATTATAAGTTGTAATGCAAACGTAATTAATAGAAAATTACGAGATGTCATAGTGAAAACCAGGTATAAGAATCTAATATAGTTTCGAAGATCCAAAATGCAAACAGACATATAAATTCTGAAATTTTTTTATATTTAAAATTAATAATAATTAATTTTTAAATAATTTTTTGAAGTAGCATTCTGTAGCGTTACAAAAATTTCTTAATTTATATCAAGAGATTGAGTAAAATCACCGCATTCGTTATCGAAATTTTTCGATCGAAATCATTTTTTATTTCCCAAATTAAAATTTTAAAAATAATTTTTCTTTCTCACAGTTGAAGAATTATGGCATCTGGTTAAGAAAAAAAGCGAATCGCGGTCGAGCGTTTGTCCGTCTTCTTCAAATATTAAACCAAAATATGGAATTTCGATTGATTTTACTCGATATCGAATGCGGTGATTTGGCCCCAGAATTGGTGCGATATTTTTTTTGTTTTTAATAAAATACCAGGGACCGAAAATAACAGTTATTTTTAAAATTTTGACACAAAAAAGCATATAGAACTAATTGTCGGAAAACTGATTCAAGTATACGATATTCATCCTTATGAACTATTATATGATAAAATATATTGATTTTTAACATTTTTTTTTTTTTATTTTTTCGAGCAAAAATAACAGTTATTTGATTTTTATTTTTTCAAACAAAAATAACAGTAATTTTTTGATTTTTATTTTTTCAAACAAAAATAATAGTTATTTTTTGATTTTTATTTTTTCGAGCAAAAATAAAAGTTATTTTTTGATTTTTATTTTTTAAACAAAAATAACACTTATTTATGATTTTTATTTTTTCAAACAATAATTACAGTTATTTTTAGATTTTTATTTTATCGAGCAAAAATAAAAGTCATTTTTTATTTTTATTTTTACGAGCAAAAATTAAAGTTATTTTTTATTTTTATTTTTTCAAACAAAAATAGCAGTTATTTTTTGACTTTAATTTTTTCAAACACAAATAACAGTTTTTTTGATTTTTATTTTTTCAAGCAAAAATAACAGTTATTTGATTTTTATTTTTTCAAACAAAAATAACAGTTATTTTTTGATTTTGATTTTTTAAACAAAAATAACACTTAATTATGATTTTTATTTTTTCAAACAAAAATTACAGTTATTTTTAGATTTTTATTTTATCGAGCAAAAATAAAAGTCATTTTTTATTTTTATTTTTACGAGCAAAAATTAAAGTTATTTTTTATTTTTATTTTTTCAAACTAAAATAGCAGTTATTTTTTGACTTTAATTTTTTCAAACGCAAATAACAGTTTTTTTTATTTTTATTTTTTCAAGCAAAAATAACAGTTATTTGATTTTTATTTTTTCAAACAAAAATAACAGTTATTTTTTTATTTTAATTTTTTAAACAAAAATAACACTTATTTATGATTTTTATTTTTTCAAACAAAAATTACAGTTATTTTTAGATTTTTATTTTATCGAGCAAAAATAAAAGTCATTTTTTATTTTTATTTTTACGAGCAAAAATTAAAGTTATTTTTTATTTTTATTTTTTCAAAATAAAATAGCAGTTATTTTTTGACTTTAATTTTTTCAAACGCAAATAAATAACAGTTATTTTTGATTTTAATTTTTTCAAACAAAAATAATAGTTATTTTTTGATTTTGATTTTTTCGAGCAAAAATAGTTTATTTTTTGATTTTTATTTTTTATACAAAAATAACAGTTATTTTTGATTTTTATTTTTTCAAGCAAAAATAACTTTTATCTTTTAATTTTTATTTTTTCGCGCAAAAATAACACTTATTTTTTATTTTTATTTTTAAACAAAAATAACAGTTATTTTTGATTTTTATTTTTTTTAAACAAAAATTACAATTATTTTTTTGATTTTTGTTTTTTCGAGCAAAAATAAAAGTTATTTTTTGATTTTTATTTTTACGAGCAAAAATAAATGTTACTTTTTATTTTTATTTTTTCAAGCCAATGTCAATGCTAATATCAAGTATATTTTAAACATCAGAATTTAGTTTAACTAACATTAGTGCTTCCAAATTTTCCACTGACAAATTACACTGCAACTCTCCTAGAATAAGTATGAGGGCTGAAAATGATCTCTACACTAACCTGTTAAACAGGTACAGAATGCCAGTCTGCGTAGCCAGGGAAATACATATTTCTTACTGTTTCAGTATTCCATCAAATCCTCATCGACATCCATTCGTTTTTCTTTATAGTTATCAATTTAATAGAATGCTTTGCGAACACTGTCATTAATTATTATGCCATCATCGTCATTATCAGAGGAAGAGTTTAAAATTTCCATTTCCCGCAAACCACTTTTTAGTAAAGAACATGATCTTTTAACACTACTTTCATCTACTAAAAATAGTTCATCTTCACCATGTGTTGGTATGATAGACTGATCGTTTTGCTTGAATTAAGAAAAACATTTACTAATGTTTGATAATACAAGCAGTGTCTGACGGACACTTCAAAGATAAAATACCAGTTTCAAATTTTGAATTTGCTGAAAAAATTTTTTTAGGTGCCGTTTTGGAGCTTCTTTTTTCTGACGTGTTAGCAAACGTCTGAAACCAAGAATAGTTTAGCATATATTGTGTCATTTTCCAATACCATAATTTGTCTTGATTATATCTTTTTACTTATTTCGGTGTTTATATTTTTCAACAATATAAATTTTATTTTTGTTCGAAAAAATTAAAATCAAAAAATATCTGTTATTTTTGCTCAAAAAAATAAAAATCAAAAAATAACTGTTATTTTTGCCCAAAAAAATAAAAAAAAAAGAAATAAATGTTTGAAAAAATAAAAATCAAAATAACAAAAAATAACTATTTTTGCTCGAAAAATAAAAATCAAAAAATAACTGTTATTTTTGCTCGAAAAATAAAAATCAAAGAATAACTGTTATTTTTGCTCGAAAAATAAAAATCAATAAATAACTGTTATTTTTGTTTGAAAAAATAAAAATCAAAAAATTACTGTTATTTTTGTTTGAAAAAATTAAAAACAAAAAATAACTGTTATTTTTGCTCGAAAAATAAAAATCAAAAAATAACTGTTATCATCTGACTTTTATGAAAAAAGGAATAATTATTACGGTCCCTGTAAAAAAAACAAATACAATTTTACAATTTTAAAAAACAACTGTTATTGATTTTTCCTTAAATCAGTTGATTTTTTATTTTAAAATCTGCTTTTAATTGATTTTTCTAAAAAATGGGTCTAGGAATCGCGAGTAGTTTTGCAAATCCAGAATGGTTAATTTTATAATATTTTTTAATATTATAATTTTTCTAAATATAAACTTTTTAAATATTAAACTTATAACTTTTTAAATATAAGTTTTTGAATAGTTTTTTAAAGCACAATCTTCTAGCGATGCAAAAACTTCTCGAATTCTGTGAAGATTTTTCAATAAAAATCAGTCACAATTTGTTAGGTATTTTTTACAACTACATAAATTTCTGCCTAAAATAAGGTTCTGTCAATAATTTTCAATAAAAATCAGTCAATTTTCTTAGGTATTTTTTATAACTACATAACTTTCTGCCTAAAATAAAGTTGTTATTTTAAAATATGAAAAATGTTTATCAAAAATAAAATTGTAAAACTTAAAAAAATTTTTACTAACAATTTTCTTCTTCAATCAGGATTTTATACAAACATTTTGAAAATCTTCTAGGAATTTAAGGAACTTTACTTTATTCGAAAAAATATCTTTAGTTGAAATTTTTCTATAGAAAATTTCTCTGAAAAATTAAGCGATTTTATAACAATTGAATAAAAAATAATCTGAGAATTTTTTAATTGAAAAAATACAGAAATTTAATTTTTTGAGATTAAGTTGCTAAGAAATATAATCATTGTTTTCTCTATAGACAATTTCTTAAAACAAGAAGTAATACAAAATATTACAATTTTAAAAATCAAGATAAATAAATTTAAATTTTTAGTCATAAATAAAAATTCTCAAACCAGAATTCTAGAAATTTTTCCTTGAAATGTTCTATAAATCCAAAAATTTTTATCGACCATGAGATGATATTTCTTAAAAAATCTTAAAAAATCACGACAATTTTATACTGTGAGATTTATGGAACGAGAAAAAAAATATAAAAAAAATCGATCTGAAAAATTCTTCATTTCCACCAAAATAAAAATTATTAATTTTCCGGCTCGAAAATTCGAGATATATATGAAAAATTTAGCAAAAGGCAAAAACATTAATTAATCAATCTCGATTGAAGTTGATACTCTCGATGAAATCTGAATAATTCGAAAAAATTTTTCTAAAGAATTTTTTTTTTTTTCTAAATTTTTAAATCGAAAAAAATAAATCTCTTATTATGTTTTTTATATCTTTAAAGAACTTAGGTTTTTCGTTGAATAAATGCTATTACGATTTTTTGTAATAAGAATCCTTGAAAATGGAGAGACTTTTAAAAGATTGAAAAATTTCTAGTGAAATACTTTTCTTTAAAAAAAATTTTAATTACATTTTATTTTCTACATTTAATGTTTTGTTTATTTTTTTTTTTTGGGTACGGAAAATTTAAGTCAATTTTTTTCATAGGGCCTTAACAATATTTTCATAATTTCCCATTCGTTCTCAATACTTTTTGCACATCTCGTATTCAAATAAATTAATTACAAAAATTAAAATCTATGTCCAAAAATGTTATTTATAAATGTGTTGTTAAATGTAAAGTCAACAAAGTAAAGTATGTATTTCAAATTATATTTTTAATTAAAAAAGTAAAAAAGAACTTTTTTTTTAATAAAAACAAATAAATGTTTGAAATTTTTATTCATATATCCTTAATAATTTTTATTAAACTTTTGTAATACCAAATTACTACCATCTAAGCAAAAAATTGTTAATCCAAAAAAAAAAAAAATTCCTGTTTTTATGTGTTTTGATTTGTAACCAGAAATTATGATTTATATATTGTTATCATTTTTAATTTTGTTATTATTGCACTGTAAATATTACGTTTTTAGATTTTTTTTATTTTATATGATTTTTTATTTTAAAAATTTTTATAATTGTGCTTCCTCCTCAATTCAATGTTAAACATTGGCTAGAACATATTTTTTTAAACTATTACAAAGAAAATAAAGGAAAAATTTTAAACAAAAAAATTAAATATATTTTTTTTTTATCCCTACAACTAGTTGAAATATATTGATGATGATAATATTCTCTTTTTTATGATTTTTAAAATATGCCAAAATTCAAAGTTTGGCCTCGGCGAGGAATGGGTTCACGCTATTCGATTTATTCCAAATTTTTAGCATGGAAGCCTTGCACACTTGGTTATTATATTTTAAGCGTCACATCTAAAAATTCAATAGCACTTACAAAATATTTAAATTTTTTGAATAAATTGTCTTTTATTAACTTGGGGTCATATGTGACCAAAAGGGTTAATGGGGTCATATAACGTTTTTTCGAAACCCTAGGCTATTAAGATAAAATATGACATTTAAAATGTAGAAAACTGATAAATTTTTGATACAAAGTATTCAGAAAGATTACATTTACTGAATATTTCACAAAAAAACAATTTTTCTCGAAATCCACAAAAAAAAAAAAAATTACTTGTAAAAAAAATTCTGGCAGAGAAATTTTATTAAAAATTCACACAGTTAATCTCTAACATATATTTAAAAAAAACTTTAAAGTGCCAGATCCATTTTTTGAAATTTTGTTTAAGAAAATTTTTTATAACTAAAAAAAGGAGTTTTCAAAACTTATTCAAAAAAAAATTTTTCATCTTTGGTCTCATTTCGCACTAGGTTAAAAACGTGGTAATAAAACAATATTTCATATCATATACTTATATGCAAGTATAGAGATCAAAAAAAAAATTGTGGCTTTAATTAATTTCTTAAAGTTGAAAAAATTTCTGTCAAATTTCACGACCTAGTTTTTTTTGGCACAAAAGTGGTCTGGGGCATTTGCTATTCCTTAGCGAGTTTTTCTTCGATTTTGAAGTTATATATCTTTTTAAAGAGATAATTTAGAACTGAAATAACAACTTGTCGAAAAAATTAAACTATAGAACGAAATTTTCGTTAAAGCTGAAAAAAAGTCATATTTTACCAATATGAACACACTTGAAATTTTCAGTCGCGTTGATGCACTTCTCAATTTTTTTTTGGATTTACCCCAAACTTTCTATTTCTCAGTTTTTTTTTTTGCTATTCGCATATTTCTAGAGGTGAGACTTTAAATTCGAACACTTTTTTGGTCATATTGATGAAACAATTTATATGAAAGTTCCTGCTGAAATTAAAAGAATTGTAAATAAAAATGAACTACGTTAATATGAAGGTAAAGTCTCTTTATTAAAAGAAGTTTTATATGGACTCAAACAGTACGTAAGGCACTGATATAAAAAGTTAGATGAAAAATTTAAACAATTAAAACGGAAACCACTGAAGTCTGATCCATACATTTGTCTATTGAGGAAAGGGGAAGCCATTGATTTAGTAATCATTTATGTGGACGATTTAATTATTGCAATGAACAATAAAACAATATGGAATGAATTAAAACAATAATTATCCAAATCGTTTGAAATGAAAGATTTAACACAGTTGAAATTTTGTTAGGGTATCGAAAATATGTAAAAAATATATTAAACAAATTTAATATGGAAAATTGTAAACCTGTTAGTACTCCACTTAATCCAAGTATTAAATTATTAAAAGAAATGTGTCATAAAAGTGCAAAAACTGAATCTCTTTCCTACCAGAATCTTGTTGGATCTCTTACTTATTTGGCAGTTTCGACAAGGCCCGATATATCTCTAAGATAACAGTAATTATGGAAAATAATATTGGATTGCTGCAAAAAGGGTATTACGTTATTTAAAATGAAAGAAGAATTATGGTTTACATTACAAATTATCTGAGGATGAACTTACTGGTTTTTCCGACGCTGAGTAGGGAGCGAACATAGATGATAAAAGATCGTATACAGGATATATTTTTAAGTTGGCCAATGCTACTATAAGTTGGGATTCACGTAAGCAAATGACAGTAGCCATGTCAATCGTTGAAGCTGTATACTACATGGAGTGAAAACTCCGTGGCCTAACATTGAGATGGCGTGACAAGTCTTGGAAAAATTGTGTCAAAATGTCATGACATTTTATTACTTAGAAAAAATGTTCTAAATGATGCTGCTTTTAAAATTTGAGAAAAAATGGATTGTAAAGAGTTTCGTGCTTTTGATTAAACATTGTTTTTTCGTGGGAAAAAAATACCAAAAAAAGGCAAAGAATGGATTGATAAACATATTTAATGTTTTAAAGGTGGTATTTCGAATTTAAACGTGGTCGTACGAGCACAAATGATGCAGATCGTCCTGGTCGTCCAAATGAGGCAGTAACCCAAAAAAATGTAATAAAAGTGTATCAGGTTGTCTTGGATAAACAAAAGATTAAAGTGCGTGAGATTGCTGACATCATAAAGATATCAACTGAGCGAGTTCGGCATGTATTACATCATCATTTAATATGAAAAAACTTTCTGCTTGATGGGTGCCGCAATTTTTAAAAGCTGATTAAAAACTGAAGCATGAAACTTTAAAAACTACTTTGTTGACAGATCGTTCTCTATATGGGAACATTCAATATCTTCCCCGATGATGACATTCGAAGAATGTTGAGTATTTTGATGTGTAAACATCTATACGCGCAGGGGGGTAAATTTCTATTTCACAACAGCGTAACAAGTGAGCGTAAGAATAAATCAGCGTAACATGTGAGCGTAAGTAAAAATCGGTGTGACTTATGATTGTATTGGTGAAAAAATTATGATATGTAATAACCTGTTTGAAAATGCAAAACGAAAAATAAAAAATTAAAAATTAAAAATAAGAAATGAAAAATAAAAAAGGAAAAATGAAAAACGCAAAATGAAAACTACTAAATGAAAATTGAAAAATAAAAAATTAAAAATAAAAATTAAAAAAAAAAATGAAAAATTAAAAATAAAAAATGAAAAATAAAAAATAAAAAATTAAAAATGAAAAAATGGCAAATGAAAAATAAACAAGAAAATTATAGTCGATCTAGACCGACTATATGATACTCTATACCAAGCGTTTAGAGACCCTATCGCTTAGGCCCAACTAACTGGACATAAAAAACAAGTAAGAAAATTATAGTCGGTCTAGACCGACTATACGATACCCTATACCATGCGTTTAGAGACCTTATCTCTCAGGCCCAACTAACTGGATATAGAAAATAAGCATAAACCAAATTTGAGTGGGATTTTTATTAATTTTTTTGGCTGCAGATATGAAAAAGTTCATATCGGATGCTATATCTATATTGGGACTAGGCCCAAAAATGGATCGATCTTGACATTTTTGATAAAGTCTCTTGTATTTTGCAAAAATGTATACAAACAAAATTTGAGAAGAATCAGTGTAATATTTTTGTTTTTTGATAGATTTAAGTGAAGATCGGGAAGCAGCTCTATATGGGGCCTATGACTAAGAGTTGTCCCATAGGGATCATTTTTGGACTACTCATTGATGGATGTAATAAACGCATACAAACCCAATTTGAGTAAGATCTATATGACAATTTGGATCTTATGGCAATTTATGTCGATTTCATAGGGTTCATTTGTATGGGGGATAGGTCTGAACATGGACCGATTCTCACCAATTTCAATAGCGTTCATCCCATGGCCGATGAAAGCTTACCTACCAAATTTCATCAAAATATATTCGTATTTGCGACCTGCAGTTTGATTACAAAGTTTACATGGACACACAGATGGACGGACGGACGGACATCGTTAAATCGAATCATATAGTGATTATGATTCGATCGGTATAATAAAACATAGATCTAGGTCAAATATTTTTGGTAGTTACAAACAGCAGCACAAAGTCATTATACCCAAACCACATAGTGGTATAGGGTATAAAAATGAAAATGAAAGACGAAAAATTAAAAAAAATGAAAAATATAAAATAAACAAGTAAGAACATTATAGTCGGTCTAGACCGACTATATGATACCCTATGCCATGGTTTGAGACCCTATCTCTTCGGTCCAACTAAGTGGACATAGAAAATAAGCATAAAGCAAATTTGGGTGGCATTGTTATTAATTTTTTTGGCTGCAGATATGAAAAAGTTCATATCGGATGCTATATTTATATGGGGCCTAGGTCGAAAAATGTACCGCTCCTGACCATATTTGGTAAAGTCACTTATATTTTGAGAAAATATCTACAAACCAAATTTGAGAAAAATCTGTGCAATATTTTTGTTTTTTTGATAGATTTAAGTGAAAATCGGGAAGCGGCGTAATATGGGGGCTATGACAAAGAATTGCCACATGGGCTTTAATTTTGAATAACTGATAAATGGATGTAATAAACACACACAAACCCAATTTGATCGAGATCTATATGATAATTTGGATTTTATGGCAATTTAAGTCATTTCATAGGGGTCATTTTTATGAAGACTAGTCTGACCATGGAGCGAATTTCACCAGTTTCAATACCGTTCATCCTATGGCCGATAAAAGCTTATATACTAAAGTGCATTAAAATATATTCATATTATATATTCATATTTTAATTTGATTATAAAGTTTACATGGACACACAGACGGACATCGCTAAATCGACTCAGAAAGTGATTATGAGCCGATCGGTATAATAAAATATGGGTCTAGATCAAATATTTTTGGTAGTTACAAACAGCAGCACAAAGTCATTATACCCAAACCACATGGTGGTATAAGGTATAAAAACGAAAAATTAAAAATTAACCGGTTCAAATAATAATTCTTTTTATATTAGCAGAGCTCCTGCAGTTGATTGCTATAAGAGATATATAGATAACGCTTTCTGTTCGATTTTAAAAAGTGCCATAAAAAACTTTAATTGCTAGATGTTTACACATCTCCCCTGTGATCGGACTCATATGATTTTTTTTATTTATTAACAATTGAAAGGTCGAACAACTAAAATCTTAAAAAAAAATTTAATTCTCCCCAACTAGAGAATTTTGGTTTACCGCCAACTACTTCTTTTATTCCCAATTAAAGTTCAATAATTAATTATTTGAATAATAATTTTAACACATGTTTTTTTATTTGTTTATTTACAATTTTATTTACTTTTTAAATTATTAATTTAATAGTTGGTTAATAATTCTAAAACTAAAAACAAAACTCCCATTTAAATAATGAATCACACAAAGAAATGTGTTTTACAAATAAAATAATTTTTTTTGTTTGTTAATAAGAGTATTTACTAAAAACAATTGAAGGAAAAAAGTTAAATCATTAGTATTTATGGCTTTTTAATGAAAGCGTTTAAAAAAGTATTTATTTTGAGAGCAAATTAATTATTTTTAAAATAAAGCTAGGAGTAAACATAAGTATGTTTTAAACTGGTCCACTTTAAAAAATTTTATTCGATTGCTAAATACATTTTCTTATATTCTTAATACATAAGTAGTTACACGTTATTTCAAATTTGTGACAATTGCTTTTTGGGATTCATTCATAAAAATCGTAATTCAAATAAATTGACGTATGCTTATGTTGCCTTAAAATACTTGTGTTCAAAAAGGAACATAATCGCATAATTTTAAGAATCACGTTAAACATCAGGATTTACATTCAAGACAGTTTTTCATGTCATCAATTGAAAGAAGAGATTTAAGCTACAATAATAACAGTTTAAGGTTTTAAAGCCAACTAAGAAGAAACAATTTTGTAAACTTTTTAAGACGCGACCATATTTATAGGTTTTTTTTAATAAGCTACAATGTGCTCTTGAACTTATTTAAACTACAGTTTAATTTGAAAGCTTTTAAACCGCGATTTAATGTGTATGCTTTTAAATCAAAATTAAATACGAGAGCTTTTAAAATACTATTAAATGTGTGAGCTTTTAAATCAAAATTAAATACGAGGGCTCTTAAACTACTATTAAATGTATGAGCTTTTAAATCAAAATTAAAAACGTGGGCTTTTAAGCTATTATTGAATGTGTAAGCATTTAAACCGCAATTAAATTGTAAGCTTGTAAGGCAGGTAAATGTGTATTTAAATATCGATTAAATCGGGTAGCTCTTAAACTACGACGTTTAAATATGTAAGCCTTCAACCCAGATTACTGTATAAGTTTTTAAACAACGTTTAAATATATAAAAAATGATTTGATATATAAGCTTCTAACCACTATTATATATGGAGCTTTCAAACCGCTATTAAATATGTGATCTCTAAACTCACGATTAATTGTGTAAACTTCTGAACCACGATTAAATATGTAAACTTCTAACTCACGATAAACTGTTTAAGCTTTATATCAGATTTAATGTATAACCTTTAAATGACGATCAAATAGGTGAGCTCTTAAACGGAGATCAAGTGGCTAAGTTTTTAAACCACGATTTAATGTGTAAGCTTTCAAACCACTATTACGTATGTGTTCACTTTTAAACAACGATTTAATATGTCAGCCATAATAGGATTAAATGTGTGAGCTTTCAAGCCGCGATAAAATAGGTCAACCACAGTAAAATATGTGAGCTTTTAATCTAGGATTAAATATGTCAGCCACAATTAAATGTGTAAGCTTTTAAACCACGATTACATATGTCACCCACAATGAAATGTGTAAGCTTTTAAACCACGATTAAATATGTGGGTTTTCAAACCATTATAAAATATGTAATTTTTTAACCACGATTTGAACCAGCAAACTACGTTTATATATATCAGATGTGATAAAAAAATCATCTAAAATATGTGAGCCTCGCGATTAATTGGTAAGCTTTCATAGAACGATTAACTAAATCAGTTGCGATATGGTATATTACCACGATAAAATATATCAGCTATTGAAATGTGCGCTTCAAAACCATGACACAATGTGTGATCTTTTGAACCAAGATTAAGTCTGCGATTAAATATATCAGTTACCATAGAATGCGTGAGCGTTTTAACCAACATTTATTTCAACCTTGGATTTAAAAATTTGTATACACGACACATATATCCTGATGTTAATAGAAAATGTTTGACTATTTTTAAAAACAAATTTTCGAACTTTTAAGTCTACGATTATAGTGGATTCCTGGTGCAATGATTCAAAAATTATCCGGCTATTTCCAAAAGAACCCATTTTACGTATGTATTTGCAGATGATTTTAGCGATATGTTCAACATTAGTTTAAATATTTTTTTTTTCAAATTGGTTTTTATTAGTAGGTATTTTGTTTAAGATTTCTTATATAAATTTATAATGAATAATAATATTTTGTTTAATTAATTATAATATACCTTTACAATTACTATAATTTTTTAAAAATTATAAAAAAAAATAAAACAGTTATAATAAAAAAAATAATATTAATAGTTTTAATGGGAACAAATTATCAGCCTTACCAAGAAAAAATAAAAAACAATTTAAATGAAATAATTATTTTAGTTTTAAAAATATTCATACAATAGAAAATATTATGCAAATTATACAAACAAATAGTTTACATACGTATTGATTTAAAATAATGTAATAATAATGTATGGAAAATCACTGTAACCTCCGTTTACATCATACGTTTTGTTCGTCTAGTATATAAACTAATCTTGTTTTTAATATTTTGTCATAAAAATTTTCTAGAAACGAAAAGTGTTACTACGAGTATAATTTATTTCTTGCTAAGCCCCACATATTTTATTTTAATAACAGTAAACACAAAATAAAGGAATTATTTGATTGTATTTGATTCTTTCAATTGAATAGATAATTTTTGTTTTTGTATTTTGTTTAAATAATATTTAGCAATAAATGTTCAACATTTAGGCACATAATACAATATTGCTTAATTTTTTTTTTTTAGTTTCCTGCGGAAAAAATAATATATAATTATGTAAGTGATAAGTGAAAAGAAATTACGAACATAAAAATATAATTAATAATTATTAAATAAATCAGTATTTTATGTTTGTTTTTCAATAATTAGGAATCATTAATGTGTTATGTTTTTTAAGTTTCTTTGTTTTTTTTTTCTTTAATTAATTTTTTGTTTTTTTTTTCAAAATATCTTTATGAATTATTACGTTTTGGCGATGAAGTCAACACTTTTTCTTTGGCCTTTTCATGTTCATCTTCAAATATAATTTTTGTTATAACGATGTCTCCTGTACTTAAGGTTTGTGAAGCTGCATCGATCAATTTCACTTGACCTTTGTCGGAATTTACCATAGCTGACCGTGCTGTTGTGGGTGTAGTACTGCGTACCTCACCATGGCAGTTGCAGTTTTTCGTGCTAGAAATAAGGAAACCATTTTAAATAATTATAGTTTTTTTTCATATCATGCATTACTTTAAAATTTAAAGACTTAAAAACAATCATGCTAAATGATATTCATATCTTAAACATTTATAAATTTAAAAAATATTTTAAACTTTCTGTCTTTGGAAATCACAATCACGACATCAATATCTAAGGTTTTTGTATAAAATCATTTATTAACCTTTAAAATCGTC
This sequence comes from Cordilura impudica, assembly GCA_963682025.1. NCBI lineage: Eukaryota > Metazoa > Arthropoda > Insecta > Diptera > Scathophagidae > Cordilura > Cordilura impudica. Next base: position 60,794,274 of record OY821521.1, read on the forward strand.
AAAATTGGTCTAAGGGCTCACGAGTTTTGAAAAACTATAGAGAAAATAAATTTTTTTAGTGTGTTTGTTGTTTTTATTACGATATGTTGTATATGTTGCAATTATTCTTATTGTTGAGGTCAATACAGTTGTGTGTATATTGGCCTAAGCAAGTATTACCAATTTTTTATCGTTAAAATTAAAAAATAATTATAAAAAATAAAAAAATAAAAATAAATGAAAAACGAAAAATGGGGAATGGAAAATGAAAAATGAAAATTGGAAAATGAAAAATGAAAAATGAAAATTGAAAAATTAAATGAAAAATGGAAAATGAAAAATTAAAAATTGAAAAATAAAAATTAAGAATGAAAACCGAAAAATGGAAATTAGAAAATGAAAAATGGAGAATGAAAAACGAAAAATGGAAAATGAAAAATAGAAAATGAAATATGAAGAATGGAAAATGAAAAATGAAAAATGGAAAATGAAAAATGGAAAATGAAAAATGGAAAATGAAAACTGTAAAATAAAAAATTGAAAATGGAAATGAAAAATGAAAATTGAAAAATGGAGAATGGAAAATGAAAAATGAAAAAATGAAAAAAGGAAAATGGAATATGAAAAATGGAAAATAGAAATGAAAAAATGGAGAATGAAAAGTGAAAAATGGAAAACGGAAAATTAAAAAAGAAAAATGAAAAATGGAAATTGCAAAATGAAAAATGGAAAATGATAAATGGAAAACGAAAAATCGAAATTGAAAAATGAAAAATGGAAAATAGAAAATGAAAAATGGAGAATGGAAAATGAAAAATGGAAAATTTAAAATGGAAAATAGAAAATGAAAAATGGAAATTGAAAAATTGAAAATGGAAAATAAAAAATTAAAAATTAAAAATTAAAAATTAAAAATTAAAAATTAAAAATTAAAAATTAAAAATTAAAAATTAAAAATTAAAAATTAAAAATTAAAAATTAAAAATTAAAAATTAAAAATTAAAAATTAAAAATTAAAAATTAAAAATTAAAAATTAAAAATTAAAAATTAAAAATTAAAAATTAAAAATTAAAAATTAAGAATTAAAAATTAAAAATTAAAAATTAAAAATTTAAAATTAAAAATTAAAAATTAAAAATTAAAAATTAAAAATTAAAAATTAAAAATTAAACATTAAAAATTAAAAATTAAAAATTAAAAATTAAAAATTAAAAATTAAAAATTAAAAAATAAAAATTAAAAATTAATAATTAAAAATTAAAAATTAAAAATTAAAAATTAAAAATTAAAAATTAAAAATTAAAAATTAAAAATTAAAAATTAAAAATTAAAAATTAAAAATTAAATATTAAAAATTAAAAATTAAAAATTAAAAATTAAAAATTAAAAATTAAAAATTAAAAATTCAAAATTAAAAATTAAAAATTAAAAATTAAAAATTAAAAATTAAAAATTAAAAATTAAAAATTAAAAATTAAAAATTAAAAATTAAAAATTAAAAATTAAAAATTAAAAATTAAAAATTAAAAATTAAAAATTAAAAATTAAAAATTAAAAATTAAAAATTAAAAATTAAAAATTAAAAATTAAAAATTAAAAATTAAAAATTAAAAATTAAAAATTAAAAATTAAAAATTAAAAATTAAAAATTAAAAATTAAAAATTAAAAATTAAAAATTAAAAATTAAAAATTAAAAATTAAAAATTAAAAATTAAAAATTAAAAATTAAAAATTAAAAATTAAAAATTAAAAATTAAAAATTAAAAATTAAAAATTAAAAATTAAAAATTAAAAATTAAAAATTAAAAATTAAAAATTAAAAATTAAAAATTAAAAATTAAAAATTAAAAATTAAAAATTAAAAATTAAAAATTAAAAATTAAAAATTAAAAATTAAAAATTAAAAATTAAAAATTAAAAATTAAAAATTAAAAATTAAAAATTAAAAATTAAAAATTAAAAATTAAAAGTTAAAAGTTAAAAGTTAAAAATTAAAAATTAAAAATTAAAAATTAAAAATTAAAAATTAAAAATTAAAAATTAAAAGTTAAAAATTAAAAATTAAAAATTAGAAATTAAAAATTAAAAATTAAAAATTAAAAATTAAAAATTAAAAATTAAAAATTAAAAATTAAAAATAAAAAATTAAAAACTAAAAATTAAAAATTAAAAATTGAAAATTAAAAATTAAAAATTAAAAATTAAAAATTGAAAATTAAAAATTAAAAATTAAAAATTAAAAATTAAAAATTAAAAATTAAAAATTAAAAATTAAAAATTAAAAATTAAAAATTAAAAATTAAAAATTAAAAATTAAAAATTAAAAATTAAAAATTAAAAATTAAAAATTAAAAATTAAAAATTAAAAATTAAAAATTAAAAATTAAAAATTAAAAATTAAAAATTAAAAATTAAAAATTAAAATTTAAAAATTAAAAATTAAAAATTAAAAATTAAAAATTAAAAATTAAAAATTAAAAATTAAAAATTAAAAATTAAAAATTAAAAATTAAAAATTAAAAATTAAAAATTAAAAATTAAAAATTAAAAATTAAAAATTAAAAATTAAAATTTAAAAATTAAAAATTAAAAATTAAAAATTAAAAATTAAAAATTAAAAATTAAAAATTAAAAATTAAAAATTAAAAATTAAAAATTAAAAATTAAAAATTAAAAATTAAAAATTAAAAATTAAAAATTAAAAATTAAAAATTAAAAATTAAAAATTAAAAATTAAAAATTAAAAATTAAAAATTAAAAATTAAAAATTAAAAATTAAAAATTAAAAATTAAAAATTAAAAATTAAAAATTAAAAATTAAAAATTAAAAATTATATATTAAATATTAAAAATTAAAAATTAAAAATTAAAAATTTAAAATTAAAAATTAAAAATTATATATTAAATATTAAAAATTAAAAATTAAAAATTAAAAATTTAAAATTAAAAATTAAAAATTAAAAATTAAAAATTAAAAATTAAAAATTAAAAATTAAAAATTAAAAATTAAAAATTAAAAATTAAAAATTAAAAATTAAAAATTAAAAATTAAAAATTAAAAATTAAAAATTAAAAATTAAAAATTAAAAATTAAAAATTAAAAATTAAAAATTAAAAATCAAAAATTAAAAATTAAAAATTAAAAATTAAAAATTAAAAATTAAAAATTAAAAATTAAAAATTAAAAATTAAAAATTAAAAACTAAAAATTAAAAATTAAAAATTAAAAATTAAAAATTAAAAATTAAAAATTAAATATTAAAAGTTTTAATTTCTATATTTAGATTCTTACCTATTATTATTAAATATGTAGTTCTTTTTTTTATTAAATGTATCCTTAAATTAAAATATTACTAGCTAATTCAGATAAAAGTATTTTAAAATTCGCTTAATTTAAATATTAATAATTTTTAGCCAAGAATCATTTGCATTTTTTTAATTATTGTATAACTTCTAAGGTCTCAAAACATGCTAAGAGGGGTCACTCTTGCTATTATAACGCCGGCTGTGTTAAATAATGAATTTCGTTAGTGTTCTACTCTAGTAATCAAATAAAAATTAATTCTTTCTATAGAACACATGATCATTATTTTTTATAAAAATAAATTATAATAGAAACTGACCAAAAAGAAAATACAATTAACTTTAAATTAATTGGTATTCGGAATTAATGTTTCAGTATCGGCAACAGTTTTAAATTGGGGAACGTACCCAAAATTGGCTGTAATATTGAGTTTAAGATGCAGGTGGAGGGTATCAAAGATTCGGCATAGCTGAATATAATACTCGTACTTGTTATTACTATTAAATATATCAGTACTTAAAATTTCGATTAAATATATCACTATATTTAATTTTTACACTGGGATAAAACATTTCAATATTTAAAATCAAAAAACTTAAAAAACACTTTTAAATATATTAGTTTTTTAATAAATATTAACTTTAACTTTAAATCCGCATTTAAGCTTCCACTACAACTTCTAATACCTTTGAAAAGCGATTAAATTCTGAGGCTTTTGAACAGTCTATAATTATCCATTTAAGGCTTTGAAACCATGATTACACTTTGAAGAGTTTTAAACCTCGATAAAATTTTCAGACTTTTAAATCATTATGTTTTTGAAACTTTTAAATCACGATGAAATATCGATCTTAAAAACCACCATTAATATGTAGTTTTGACGCCTTTTAAATGATGATTTTAAATTTAAAAATTTTAAATAAATTTCAATTATAGGTTTCATATACTAGGTTTTATGTACTAAAAAAAACAAAGTTTTTTAAACGACGTTAAATATCGTTTAAAAATGGAGTTTTTAAACCTTTTAATAGTGAATCTATTTCCGATAAATTTCTGTATTAAGATCTAAAATTAAAAATGGATTTTTTAAATTACTCTTAAATAATTGGGTTTCACGTTTAAAATCTTATTACTAAAGTGTTCTTAAGAACACTTAGTAATTATAATACGAAATTTGACTAAGGTCGAGTTTTTAGGCTGCCACATAAACTAAGTTTAGTTAAACTGTATTTTTTAAAACGAATAACTTTCAGCTATTTGACCGAAAAGTTATAATGGACATTCCAAAGTCTCGGGCTGGTAACTTTATACTATTTGACTAAAGGTGGGGTTAAACCAAACTTAGTTTAACTTACATAATAAAAACTCGATTTTAATTTACCTTTTAAAGCAATGGTCGGTCATTATCCGAATAATAATATTATACCTTATCTAAAAAATTTTACTTTAAACTCACTTTTTCGTTTTCTCTCGGACAATTTGTACGTTATCTGTAGTAGCAATAGTAGTTCCCAACTGATCTTGCATGGAGTTTGATGTAACAATCTTGGGAGCGAAAAAATTATATATAAAAAACAATCAAAACAGACCCATTTAGTTTAACTGTACTAACTTGATCACTTGGTAATAAAGTCACAGCCGATAAAATAGCTTCTAATTTATCAATTTTAGCAACACGATCCATGGATTGATTTGATAATATTTCATCCATCATTTGCATGGATTCAGTAAGACTGGGTGGTTCACTGCTAAAACGAGGTGAAAATGTGCCAGTCAATGAGTTATCTGATGGCACCGAATCTAAACTAGGGAAGTTATCATTTTCATTAACTTCCTGATCATCATCCGAGTCACTTTGATCTCTGTAAAGAGAAAGAGAGAAAAAGAGAGATAGAGAGAAAATAAATAACTTTAGTACTTAATACAAAAGACAAAAGGAAATCTCACTTGTTTTGTTGGCCAGACGATTCCATTTTCTCTAATTTCTTGGCTACCTTGTAGTAACCCTTTAATCGCTCCTTTTCATCTTCAGTCAAATCCATATATCTTCAAAAACAAAATATGTGTAACATTCAATGCCATATTTTCTTTGCAAAGTTCAACTTACCTCAAGAGTCTAATTTCCCGATTGGACAATACAATACTTTTGTTTGTTTGACCTAATTTATTTTTGAGATCAGATACTTCCGTACTAATTTTACGTTGTTTCTTACGTATTTTAACTTCATTCGGTTTGATATGCATTAATATTTGTTCGGTACAAAGTTCAGAAAATAATAGTAAATTTTCTGGCTTTATTTGTCTGAAAATGAACCACAAACATAAAGAGAACGATATGAGTACAACATAAAAAATAATGAGTAAATTTCTGGTAACCTTGTTAAATTTCCATATAATTGATCATTAATTAGTACTAATACATCTCCGGCAGCATATAGTAACATTTCGCGGGTTAAGGGTCTTTTGGACCAATACTTTTGATCACGTCGATAGATTTGTTTCAATTGTTCTTTGATGGGATTAATGGGTGCATTGTATTGTTCACATAATGAATTCAATGATATGTATTTAGCTTTGTACACCTGCTTGCCATTTTCCTGATATTGTACAATAGCATGGGCAGCCTGAAAGGAAAATAAGAAAGCGTATTTAATAAATATATGAAAATATTAAAAATTTATTTTCATTTTTTTCACCTGTGTATCGAAAACATTACGCAAGAGTATACCAAATTGCAAATACAAATTAACCGCATCATTACGACAATCGTGAACGACTTTAATCACATTCTCATGTTCCAATAGAGCTTTCAGACCACCATCACCTATCATCTCTGGACAGGAGCGAACATCAAAGATAAATGCTTCGCCTCGAGTCGTACCAATTTCGATAAGAGTTATCTCACCCTTTAAGCCCAAATTAATGCCTTCGCAATCCAGCGAAACGACAATGGATTGATTTTGATTTTGTTGAGCAAACTTCATCATGGCCTCAGTGACAAACAGTGATTGTTTGATATTGGCAATCACACTGGTATTTTGTAACACCTTAATTTTCCAGGTATCACCAACGAAATAATTCTGACTAGGTGCATTGGTGTAGGCGGAATTGTTGGTGGCATTATGACCTACGGAATTGGCATTATTGTGACTTGGACTATTATGGGGGGTATTTTGGGGATTATAGCCAACAGAACCAGCCTGTTGATTGGCTAACGACTGTTTATCTTTTTCATAGTTTTCGGCCAAAGTACGTATAACCAAATTGTTAATGCGCTGCTTTAGCGTCTGATTGGCACTATTCAAACGTTCCGTAGGTGGTTGAGGTGGCAGCGTTATAACTGGTGACGTTTGTATATTATGATTTTGTTGGTTAGATGATTGTTGATTGGTTGTGCCACTGCCATAGGATGAACAATTATTGGGTGTGGGATAATTGCGTTCGCATAAATTTTCTAATTTCATTTCCGATATGGGTATATAACTATCAAAGCCAGAATTGGGTTCCGAACGATTTTGTGACAACTCCCCGTTACCCGAAACATGCAAAGACACAGGAGCATTCAATTTGAAATTGGGAGAAGCAATATTGTTATTATTGTTATTGTTATTTATATTAGCATTTTGCTGAGAACTATTATTGTTGTAGCGCAAAGCCGGGGAGAGTAAACGTTGCTGCACGGCACTTACTGCTTGACCCGGTTGTGGCGCTGCAATTTTCTCTGCTTGCAGCTGATTGTTTTGCTGAGCATTGCGATTATTGTTCATAGCATTGTATTGTTCTCGAGATTTAGCTTGAGACTGTTGTATATGAGAATCACTTAGTTTGGGCTTTTGTAAGAGCGTGACTAGATTTGCGTGTATATGAAAACAATCCGAGAATAATCTTAAGAATGTCATCAAATCACTGGGTGTTTTAAACATTTTCAGCCATTGTTCCTGTGGAAACTTGGTGGTAACCAAGTGAAAGAGTTGATCCACCAAAATGGGTCCCTTAACCTCTATACACTGCGCAAAAAAATCCAACATTTGTTGGGTTCCTCGCGTATCGATATTAGTTTGCGGCAAATGTAGCCTATCGCCGACTGGTAAATCAGCCATATCTTCGCAGCCCACTACAACTACATGATCATCGACCACCTTAAAGGTATCCGTATGTTTTGACAAAAAATCAGTAAACTCCTTAATATGTTGACCTGAAAATGAATATTGAATAAAAGGAAACAGTTTTAATTTAAAAAGTGCTTTCAATTTATTTTTAAATTTGCTCAAAATACTTAATAACAAGTAGCCCCTTATAAATTGGTGTTATTATTTTTTAAAAGAAACTTTTTTAGAAAAGCAACTTTTTTCAGAAAAAATAACTTTCAAGAAAAAATATGTTTTTAAGAAAAGTGGCTTTTTAAGAAAAGGAAGGTACTTTTTAAGAAAAGGTACTTTCTGAAGAAAAGGTACTTTTTTAAGAAAAGGTAAATTTTTTAAGAAAATTTAGTTTTTTAAGAAAATTAGTTTTGAAAAAGGCACTTCTTTAAGAAGGTAATTTTTAATTATAATTGTACATTGACTGAATTTCCAAGCATTTGGTAATAATTGAACACAAACACTTTTTGGAAATTTAATTTAGTTTAACTAAAGATACTTGTAAATAAATGTACTTTTCAAGAAAATTTACTTTTTTACAAATATGTACTTTTTTAGTAAAGTAATTTTTGAAGAAAATGTACTCTTTTAAGAAAAGGCACTTTCTTAAGAAAAGGTACTTTTTTAAGAAAATTTACTTTTTAACCAAAGGTACTTTTTAAAAAACAAGTCCTTTTTAAGAAACAGGTACTTTTTAAGAAACAGGTTGTTTCAAACGAAAATTTAATTGAAAAAAGTTACTTAAAAAAAATTTTTAAAAAATGGTACTTTAAAAAAAGATATTTAAAAAAATTACTTTAAAAAAGGTACTTTTTTAAAATCACTTTTTGTAGAAAATTTACTTTTTTAAAAAAATGTAAGTTTTTAAAAGATACTTTTTAAGAAAAGCTACTTTAAAAAAAGGTACTTTTTAAGAAAATATACTTTTTCTTAAGAAAATATACTCAGTTTAGAAAAGGTATTTTTTTGAATAAGATCCTTTTTTTTTTAAATGTACTTTTTAATTCAATTTTCAAGGAAAATGTACTTTTTTATTAAAAAAAATATTTTGAAGATAAAATATTTTTTTTTTTAAATAAGATATGTTATCAAGGAATGGTACTTTTATAAAAAGGCACTTTTTTAAAATAAATTTTACTTAAAAAAAAAGTACCTTTTAAAATTAGGTACTTTTAAAAAAATTTACTTCAAAAAAGCACTTTATAAAAAGGTACTTTCAAAAATGAACTTTCAAAAAAAAGTTACTTTAAAGAAAGTGGTAAAAGGTAAAAGGTTCTTTTTCAAGAAGATGTGCTTTTTTAAGAAGATGTGCTTTTTTAAGAAGAAATGCTTTTTGAAGAAAATGTACTTTTTAAAGAAAAAGTACCTTTTGAGGAAAATATACTTTTAAAAAAAAATATACTTTCAAGAAAATTTATTTTTTTAAGAAAACGTAAATTTTAAAAACGTACTTTTTCAAGAAGTAAATAAGACGGGAATTTGAAAGGAAATGTACTTATTTTGGAAAAGTTCTGTAAACGCGTTCCAGAATCAAAGAAAATGTACCTTTTTATTAAAAACAATATTTTGAAGATAAAATAATTTTTTAAAAACAGGTATGTTTTAAAGAAAGGTACTTAAAAGAAGGTACTTTTTAAGATAAGGTACTTTTTTAAAAAAAATTACTTTCAAAAAATGCTTTATAACAAGGTACTTTAAAAAATTTTACTTTAAAAAAAGTTACTTTAAAGTACTTTAAAAAAAGATATTTTTTAAAAAGCACTTTTAAAACAAGATACTTTAAAAAAATACTTTAAAAAAATTTACTTTAAACAAATTACATAAAGAAAAATACTTTTAAAAAAGATACTTTTTTAAAAAAGGTACTTTTAAAAGAAATTGCTTTTTTAAATAGACTCTTTAAAAATGTTATTTTTTGTAGAAAATTTTCTTTTTTTTTAAGAAAAGTTTAGTGTTTAAAACATACTTTTTCAAGAAGATGTGCCTTTTTAAGAAGAAATGTTTTTTTAAGAAAACGTACCTTTTGAAGAAAATTTATTTTTTAAAAAAGATACTTTCTTAAGAAAGTGTAATATATCAAGAAAATTTATTTTTTTAAGAAAACGTAAATTTTGAAAATGTACTTTTTCAAGAAAGAAATAAAATGTGCTACTGAAAGAAAATGTTCTATCTTTAGAAAAGTTCTGAAAACGTGTTCCAGAGTCAGTGAGACAATGATATATTATAATTTCAACGTTTTATTAAGTGATGCCAAATAGTATTAAATATAATATGCCATATTTTCTTTCTCTTAATATTGGATGCGCTAAACGGAAGCACCAAAAAATAAATTAAATTATACTAATTTTAAAAAATAAAACTCACTCACCTGATATGTGTCTCACTTGTGGCGATGCCTGTGATCTATGACCTAATAGACTGCGCACTGGCACCTCAACGCCCACACCGTATTGCAACAATTTATTTTTGAAATAGTCTTTAGCCTCTTTAATGTAATCACGTCTACCGCCATACCTACCATCATCGGAACTGGCGTGTTGGTAACAATTCACTTGCACGTAATCACCGTCCACAAGAAATATGGAAGGATATTGAGCCAAAAATTTTTTCAAACCTGCAACAAAACATCGAAAAAAACACATAGAAGATGAGAAAAACGTAATCTTATACGGTTTATGTGCAACAAATTGCCACACAGACATAATAAAATATGTATACAATTTTGTTAAAAGCTTATGAAAATAAAATTGAATCTTAAATAAAAATTATATAAGTTTAAGACCTTGTATATTTACGAGAAGCATTGGATGTAATGAAGCGAAACGATCCAAATGATGAAGTATTTATTAAGGAAAAATTAGATTTGAAAAGGTTTGCTCTTTCCAATCATTGGTTAATATACATATAACTATTTGTTTGAGAATCAGCTAAGCTGTGGCATATAATTTTTTGTTTAAGATCTGTTAACTTATCTCTACTTTAACTGAGGTTAAGTTCGGTAAAATTGTCAATTGCCTGTATTTGAGAGCTTCGCCGAATTTAAACTCAGTTCAAATAGAGATAAGTTAACGGGCTTAAATAACTATTCTAAACAAAACATATAATAACTTTTCAAAGAACCTACGAATATTGCCGTTCCCTGTGTGTGCATGATGTTTGTGTGTTCAAATAAAAAAAAAACTATTTAAACATTTCAATTAAAACATTTTAATTTACAAAGCACAACTAATGAATTTCAGCTTTTAATCACAAAGTAGGGCATTTGTCTGAAAAATAATGAGTAATCAAGATGAAACAATAGAAACAAATATCAATATTAACGAAAGTTTTTACAAAAAAATAATGGCAACAGAAACAAGCACCAGCTAAAAAAAAAAGGGGGTCATTCCAAAAGCTTCACTTTTATATAGCTTATATAAAGAAAAAACTCATTGGACATAGTTTTAAAGATGTTAAATACAGGTATCCCTCGTATAACGCGGTACTTATACAACGTGATACAACGCGATTTGAAAAAAATTCGGTTTCAGTACAAAGCGAAATTTCGACTTTTATAACGCCAAGTTTAAAATATGTATAATATTAATACATACTAAGGCCCAATTCACACGACGATTTCTGACGACGTGCTTTTTCTTAATTTTCTTTTGAAGCTGCTACCAAAAACCAATTGCATCCATACGATGATTTTTAAGTTTCAAGCCTTTTTTTTAAATCTGCTTTAGTTTATAATTCACATTAAGAAATGCGAAATGCGAATGTAAATTCAAATTATCTTTATTTTTCAATTCAATTTATTAACTTGTTAAATATTCTTTACATTATTTCATTATAATATCATAATTTTTCACACCTATTTAACGTTTAAATGTTTAGAATATCTAATCAAATAACAGAACATATCAATATTTAACGGGTTTAAATTAAAACATATTCAGTTTAAAGAAATTATACATAGATATTAAATAAAATATAAATTAAAATGTAAGCGATTCATGATCTCACTGAAGTGGCCACTTCAAAGTACGAAAAAGATTAAAACATAACAAGAAAAAGAGAAATGAGTGTAAACAGAAATATGAAAAAAGTCTTGAAAAATAAAAATCGTGTCTTTCTGTTTACCCCTCTTGCTTCTCTACACCGTTCGCCTACAAACAAAACAAAAATAGGCGTCGAAAAACGACGTCGTCATAAGTCGCCGTGTAAACGCTAATATGTGTATGTACATTTAAAACTTTTTTTTTAATAAAAAGGGAATTACCCATTTTTGCTTTCAAAACATCTGTTATCGTAAAACAATGAATGGTATCGTAAACATGTGAATGGAAACTATCATTACAGTGTGAAGTTTTGTGCATATAAGACGTTTAATTGGAAACAATTTTTTGAATATTTTTTTTTATTAAAAAAAACTATTAAATTATGAATACTAAAGTTTCAAATGCCCAAAAACCTACGCTAAAGCGAAAATATATTACGTTAGATGACAAAATTAAAGTTCTAGATAGATTGTGCTGTGGTGAAAAAGCTGGATTAGTAGCAAAGTCTCTCGGTTTAAATGAATCCACAATACGCACCATTAAACAAAATGAAAATAAAATAAGAAATTCTGTTATGGTTGGGTCATCAATAAAGGCAAAACGAGTTGCACGTGTGCGGAATGTTTTAATAGAAAAAATGGAAAAAGCTTTAATGTTGTAGATAGACGACTGTGCTACAAAAAAATGCCGGTCAATACAAATGGCATTAAGGCGAAAGCTCTTAAAATTTATACACATTTAAAAGAAAGTAATCCAGATGCAGTGCAAGTAACCAAAACATGTGAGCATGAATTCTTAGCTAGCAAAGGCTGGTTCGAAAACTTTAAATCACGATTTGGATTACATAATATTAAACTTCAAGGCGAAACTGGATCGGCAGAGATAGAATCTGCGAAGGCTTACCCTAAAACTCTTGCTAAAATTATTGAAGAGGGTGGTTATAAGGGAGAACAAATATTTAATGCAGACTAAACAGATCTAAATTGGAAAAAAATGCCGCGTCGGACATTCATCTCGAAAAATGAAAAAGTTGCACCAGGTTTTAAGGCCGCAAAAGACAGAATTACTCTACTTCTCTGTAGTAATGCATCAGGGGACTATATAACAGAACCTTTACTTATAAACCGCTCGTTAAATCCACCAGCTTTGAAAAACATTGATAAATCCAAGCTACCTGTTTATTGGCGAGCAAATAAAAAGGCTTGGGTGACAAGCAGTATTTTTTGCGATTGGTTTCTTAATTGTTTTATACCTGATGTTGAAAGTTATCTGAAGAAAAAGAACATCGATTTCAAAGTGCTGTTAATACTAGATAATGCACCAGGACATCCAAGAGACTTGAACCATCCTAATGTAGAAATAGTTTTCCTACCACCTAATACCACGTCTATCATTCAACCGATAGACCAAGGTATAATATCTACGTTTAAAGCATATTATATTCGGCAAACATTCAAACTTATTCTTGACAAAATGGATTCTAATGCTAACATGACAGTAACAGAATTATGGAAAACTTTTTCAATTTTAAACTGCATTGAAATCATATATTAAAGAATTAAAACAGTCCACGCTAAATGCCGCATGGAAAAACATATGACCGGAAGCAGTTGCTAAAGATAACGCAGTACCACCCTTAAATGTGGAAGTGAGCCGAATATTAACGGTAGGTCAACGTTTCAGTGGAGAAGGCCTTAATGATATGAACGAAGATGACATTTATGAAATCATAAACGAAGCTAAAGATCTCACAGAAGGAGAGTTAATTCAATTAACAACTGTATCTCCAACCGCGCCAAATCTCACACATAAAAGTGACAACATCACTTCGGAAGAAGATATCTGTGAATCAATTCCAGATTTCACACTAAAGCGCATACGAGAGGACTTAAGTTTGGCTGAAAAAATTAAATCTTTCTTTGCTAATAATTATCATTCACTGGAAAGATCCAGCAAAATAATAAGGCAAATAGATATTAATTTAGCACCTTATTATGAAATTAATAAGAAACTTGAAAAGAAACTGATTATGCGATTATAAAATCAGTGCAAGAATCACAAGGTTCTACAACTAGTTTTGTATCCAATAGCGGTTATATTGAAGAAATATCTTTTGATGAAGCTATTACACACCCAACATGTTCAAAATTTGCACGAAATATGATGTTTGAAGACAGATTAATTACTGAACAATAATGAAGTTTGAAATATATACACATTTAATTTTTTCAGTTTGTTTTTAAATGTTATAATACGATTTATTTTGTTTATTGAATTTTGTGATATTATTATTTTTATTTTGTGTTTTTAATTTTATAACAAAGTCTGAATTTTAATTTTAAATTTAAATATACATATGTACGTCTGTTATTTGGTATGAATTTTATTTTACAAAAAACCTATTGGAACATAACCCTCAAATTTATATGAAAACTAAGTCTTACATAACGCGAATCATATAACGCGGAATTTTCCTGGAACGTAAGTACCGCGTTATACGAGGGATACTGTATATGTTATTTTGAAAACCTACACTTACAAATATCTAATAAAATAGCAATTTCCTCTGAAAAACAATTTTATTAACAGAGTTCTTAGAGCTGAAGTTATCCGGCAAAAAATGTGAAAAGTATTAATAAGAACAGGTCATTTATAAAAGACGTTTCTACTTACAACCAATTTGACTATACGACACTACACCATGTATTTCGGGAAAGATTAAGCTCAACCATACTAGGTAAGATCATGTATGGATATAGAAAACTATCATGAAAAATTGCACTGTGCAACAATTTTCAAAAAAAAAAAATTTAATAATAATAAATAAATCAAAATCCCGTAAAATTTTTTTTTCATAGTCGCTTTTATATTTCTGGTTTCACGCTCCAAATTTAAAGAAAAATGTTACCTTCGAATAGAAACTGACAGAAAACCAGAAATACAATAGAAATAAAAAAAAATCTATTTAACTAAACTAAAATAAAAAATTTTCTATAAAGATGTACAAAAATCCTAAAATTTTTAAGGCAGTTCCCATAAGGACGATCCGGAGGGGGATAGGTCCCAAAGGAAAAAATTATCCTGGAGATCGCTCATATATATTAAATCCCTCCGGCTTTGCCTATTGATTTAGTTTACAGTGGGGGGCTAGGACTTGCCCCTCCCTTTAGCACAAAAACTTGACGAGAACCGAAAAATATGACTTTAAATTGGAATTCAGCGAAAACCTTAAAAAGACTCATGAAACTCTACGGGCTTTTCGGACTGTTGTACAATGTTATAATAGAATGTTCAAGTTCATATCGGATGTGAATATTATATAGGGACTAGGTCCAAAAAAGGTTCGATTGTGACCATATTTTGTGAGGTACATATATTTTATGTTTTATATTTTTTTTAACACATCAATTAAAACAAATCTATTTTGTTGAAATATCTCCTGATAGATTTAGTTGAATACGGGTAAGTAGCTTTATATGAGGACTATGACTAAAAATTGTTCTATATAATTTATTTCTGAACAAAATGCATTAGGACCAAATGGTCCAGGATCATAAATGCCACTAGGGGCTTTCCTCAGGGAGGCGTTTTATCGCCACTGCTGTGGAACTTGGTCATAGATGAATTATTGGGGATCTCAACAACCTAGGATTTAGAACTTTCGGTTATGCGGACGGCCTTGTGATCTCTGTCACCGGTTTCGACGAGAACACAATATCGGAGCGCATGCAGCAAGCTTTGAATTATACCCTCAATTGGTGTCAGAATAAAGGGCTATCCATGAATTCATCGAAGACCATACTGATACCCTTCACTAAACGTAGAAAACTCAACCTTATAAGACCAAGTCTGAACGGCTTGACAATAGGAGTCTCGGATGAGATCAAATATCTAGGGGTAACCCTGGATAAATACCGCACATGGAACAACCACTTAGACCAAATTACCAAAAAAGCCACCAGGGTTCAATACGCCTGTCAAAGACTATTTGGTATAACGTGGGCCATAAAGCCCCACATAATCTACTGGTTGTTTATGACTATTGTTAAACCAACAAACGAATGCTAAGGCAATCCTGAGCAAAGTGTACCGCATTGCCTGTATTGGTATCACCGAGGCAACTGATGCCATCGCCGCCATGCTCAACGTCACACCACTGCATATTTCGGTCATCGAAAATGCATGCATGAGTGCTGCACGACTTCAGGAATCTGGCAGCATGAAAGACGGTGACCTAAAGGGTCACAAGAGAGTAGCTAGACTTTTCTCCAACGACCCGGTGACGAGGGTCACGGACAGAATGCTACCAAAGAAAATATTTGTCAGGGAATTTAGGACAATGATATCGGAATGGAGCATGTGGAACAGTAGGACCTGGGAACCGGAATAGGGTTCTCATGTGTGATTTACAGATGGTTCAAAACAATCAAATGGGGACACGAGCGCGGGAATACTAGATTCCAATTTCCAACGAGCCTTACCCATGGGAAAATACAAATCCATATTCGAAGCGGAGGTTTTCGCTATTTATACATGCGTGACTAAATGTCTTACAAGAAAGACAAAAAGGCACTCATGTATATACTATGCGACAGTCAGGCTGCACTAAAGGCATTTACATCCTACAATGTGTCGTCTAGACTTGTTTTGGATTGCATCGAAGCGCTGAACCAATTAGGTAAATGCAACAAATTAACCTTATGCTGGATTGAATGACACGAGATCAACGAAAGGGCGGATTGCGTAGCCAATCCGGGGGCTCGTCGTCCTTTCCTCGTTTCGGAACCATTCTTTAGTGTTGCAACGGGATACAACAAAGAAAGAATGAAGAAATGTATGGAAAAACAATTTGCCGAACACTTGGACAAAAGTACCGGCCAGCGGCAGTCCAAGTGATTTATTATTCCATCCACTGGCTTAATCAAAAAGACTACTCTCCCTTGACAAGAAGGTCTTAAGGATCTTGACGGGATTCTTTACTGGACACTGTAATCTTAGATACCATCTAAGAATAAAAGATCAGTCTGTTACGAACACATGTAGGTTCTGCGAACAGGAGTTGAAAACGGTAGAACACATTCTCCGTGAATGTCCGAGACTAAGTGGCAAGGGAACCCTCGCACTTGGATGATGCAATGTATCCCCCCACGACATATGGCGTCTCATGCCAAATAGGATAATTGGCTTTATAAAAAGCCTTAATCTTTAGGACAACCATAGGCTGCACAAAAGATCGGATTGGTTGTGGTGCTGAGAGCCTTCTTAATCTAATATAATCTAATTATAGATTTATTGAATGAAAAATATTTATTCTTTCAAATCAATATCATCGCCTTCAAAGTAAAGCCCCTCCGATATCAACACATTGGCACAATTTTTTCAATCATCAAAACAGTTGTTAAAATCGATTTCCGGAATGGCTTTCATTTCATACCACCTTTATCTTCCGCATCGATTCAAAACGTTGTTCCCGCAGTGGTTTTTCGACTTTTTGGAATACCCAGAAGTCACACGGTACGAAGTCAGGATTGTTTGAGAAATAGGCTCGAAGAAACAATGAAATATGAAACGGTGCATTATCGTCGTTACAAAAACCAAGAGTTTTCTGGCCATAATTCTGCTCTTTTTGGGAATAGCTTCACGCATATGATGCATACAAAAATATTCCTTGTTAACAGCTTGGATCGGCTGAAGGAATTGCTGATGCACCAAACCATGCTAATCGAAGACAATTGTTAACATGACGGTTTTAATTTTTGAACGACTTTGGCATCATCATTTCGATCTTGCTGCACCTTTTGCAAGATATTCACTAGTTTGGTCGGCTGTTTTGGGGTCATCACCCGTAATGATGCATTTCAATTCGTTTTGATAGTCAAAAAGCATTGTTTCTTTATAAAAAAATATGAGTGTTTTCGCAAACCATTGAGATTTGACGCGTCCCAAAATATATCTGAAATGGTGTTCACCGTTTGATATGGCAACAATATCAACTAGATTTCTGATAGTCATTCTAACAAACATACCAATCGTTATTTTTAAATTTTTAGATTATTGATGCATTTATACTTCTAACTTCCACTATTCTCAGTTTCGCAACAGTTGCCACATGTGATGTATGATTTTATATATAATATTAATAGGCTAGGCGATTTCTTGTGACAGATGTTTTGTTCTACCGTTTTATCCCGATTTTGACCAAACGTATATTATTTGAAAGATATTTCCTTTCAGGCGTTTTGCAGATTTACAGACTTTTAAATTTTTTCCTTTATTTTGAGTAAATTACATTTAAAATTCCTACTAATACAACATAAAATTATACATATGCTATGTGTCTTTTATTAAATTTGTTAATGAGTTTGTTATCTTCATTCACAATAATAATAAACCATAAAAGTGTTGGTTTGTGAATTGGCTAAGTTGAAAAATAAAGGTGCCTAGAAATTGCACTCGAATTTCGAGCGCTGGAATCTGCTAGTTATTATTAAAATCTATAAATAGTTATTTACATTTTTTCATAAATAACTAGGTATTTTTTTTTCCGAAAATTTACATTTTGTATTCATTTCGTGATAACATTAAAAAAGGAGTAGCAATATCAGACTAAATTAATATGACACGTAAAATACAACGATACATACACAACGACCACAACTGAAACAACAATTACTGCTAGCACACACAAATTACAAAAAGTAGAATAACAACCATAACAAGAACAACAGTGTTTTTACATTTCTCTTGAATTCTGGGGACCTATTCAACCTGCAGGACGTCGATGAATCTTTTTAATTAAAAATTATCAAACCATGGCGTAATCGTGATTACCACAGATGGAAAGCGCTATATCAATTCCGCTTGTTACAAGGGTTAAGAATATACTCGTATATATTATGGGGTCTTGATTTTTTTTCTAATTAATAAAAATGGAATGACCAACTTACATACATACGTATATATATATATATATATATACCCTCTGCACTCTGATGAATAAACAAAATCATAAACTTATGTCGATCCAACATGAATATCCCAATATTTCCATGAATAACATACATATAAATTTTTTACATATTGATCAATGACATATTTACAAAAACCCTATACACTTTTTTTAACAATGTAGCCATATAAGTTATTTCGACAAATGGTTCTTGAACGTTCAGAAAAAAAAATGACATCATTATGTAGCTTTTTTAGAGGCATAAAAAATGCAAAATAAGCACAATTGCACTTTATCACAAAGTAAATATAAACAAATCATTATTACAACGGAATCGCTGGCAGCTGTAACATTTTGCAAATATAAACATAAATCTTGGTTTAATGAAAATTTGAAGTATTTGATTCACAGATTTAACTAGAAATACAAGCAGATCTCACATCTATCTTAATAATTTTCTTGTCATTTCCATGTCATAAACATTATCACTGCCTTTTTAAAATATTTCAATAGTGAATATGATTTGATGTGACATTATATTGTCATCGACTATGCCATTATGTAGTTGTCTGCTCGTACGTTCACAATTAAAACTACAGTTACTCACAGTGAAAATGATCCAACTTTTATATAATTATTTTTGTGTTATACAATTTCTATAAAATAAATACAAAAAGTTAGATTTATTTCTAATTACAACAAAAGAAAAATATGTACTAATTTATTAAAAAAAAAAGCAAATAAGTTAAAAGAAATCAATAATTTATTTCATAGTGAAAATGACCCATCAATGTTTAGATGTATAAAATATATTTTACAAATGAAAATTTGAAAATTTGTAAAATATATTTTATATTTTACAATAAAATTTTGTTGGGAAGCCCATCTGCTGTATAACGAATTTTAATCGATTAAGAATTGATTGAAAAAGTTTTTTTTTGTGTATTCAGGAGTATTTGTTTCCATTCCACTCATTCAAGTACATTTTTTTGGTGGGGAAATTTTCTATAACATTTAGATCTGGAGATTGTGGGAGCGCTAGGATAAATCTTGTACACTTATAGAGCAGCCATACTCTCACAATTCCAGCAGTTCATTTGGGATCATTGATTTTATGGAAATTATATGTCTCTGCAATTCCCAGTTTTTTAGCACTTTGTTTTAAATTTTCTCTTAAAATATTTAAATATTTGTGCTTGGTGAAATGAAGGTTACCGATCCCAGCTGCTAAACATGCACCCCAATAATATAACCGCCACTGTGTTTTACTGTGACGTTAGTCTTTCTCTCATTTGAACCAAAAAGATTAAACTTACTTTCATCAGTAAATAAAACGTGTTCCAGAAGGAAATATCTTGTGCGAAAGTCGATCAAATATGTTTGTTCCTTTTTAAATGCATAGCATTTTATGTAAGACTCTTCGAACTGTCTCGGTATTATAATTATTTTAAAGATGTTCCTCCACCATATCCCTTAGTTTGGGTCCATTCTAGATTTGTTCACAATCCATCGCTCATCTCGGTTAGAAAATAATTCTTTTTTGCTAATTCTTGGCTTAACTCTAATAACTATTTTTTCATTATTTTTATATATTTTTTTATAATATTTTTTGTTGTTAAGCGAAATTTTTTTGCTATTTACGATATTTCTCTTTGACTTTTACCATTTTTATAGTGTTTTACAACCAATTTTCGCATCTCAATCGAGATGTGGGGATCCTTGTTCTCAAACTCTTTTGAAGTGAGTAGAATGCTTACGACTAAATAAGTTTGATTAATTTAGAGAAAATATTGGAAAAAAAAAATACGGAAAGAAATTTCATAAAAAGCTTGGAAAATTACCTTTACTTGAGCTAGTTTTGTTGAGCGGGTTGTTGTCCCTGTGAGATTAATTATCATGTTCTCTTTACTTATTTGTTATTGTTTTGTAATTGTTAATGTATTAGCCCATATTTTTATACCCTATAGCACTATGTGATCAGGATATAATGATGTTCGTAACTAGCAAAAATATTTGGCCTCTGCGTTGATGTAAACCTTTTAATCAAACTACAGGTCGTCATAAGACGAACGCGGTTGAAATTGGTAAAACTCGGTGCATCTTCAGTCATAGATCCCATACAAATGACTCCAATGAGATCGACTTGAATTGCCATAAGACCCAAATTATCATATAGATCTTGATCAAATTTGGTTTGTATGTAGGACCTTGTAGGACAATTTTTAGTCAACGCCTCCATCTAATGCTGCTCCCCGATTTTTATCCCTAGAATCGTTCTCTAATTTAATTTGGTGAAATCCGGACAAGAAAAATATTTTGCCCTGCAAAGTTGATCCGAAATATTGTCTATTCTTGGCAGTGGGAATTTATCCCCCCCACTAATTTCTTATTAATTTGTCTATAGTCTACAACAAGTCTCCATCTATTGTAATTGTTATTCGGAAGTGCTTTTTTCGGAACCAACAGAATTGGACTATTATATTCGGAACATGACGGTTCGACTATTTTGTCATCTATAAGTTTCTCCACCTGTCTTTCGATTGCTTCTTTATGTGTTTGTGGTATACGGTAGTTCTTAATGTATACCGGTTGTGTATACTTAACCTTTAACTTTTGCTTATAAAAATTTTTAGTTGTAATTGTTTCAGACTCTAAACCGAAGATATCACTGTATTCAGAATAAAGTTTAGTTAATGTAGAACTAAAACGTTCTGGGAATTTTTCCCTTAAAATTTTCATTACCTCAGATTTTTTATGTTCATAGCGTGGTTTACCCATGAATATGTCGTAATCATCGATATCTTCAGTTTGTATCTGGTGTTGTTTTAGTTTAACTGTGCAATTATTAGTGTTAAGTATACGAATTAATGCTCTGTCTGCTTTCACCAAAGTGCTAGCTATAAACACTCCTGGGTGTGGTTCTTAGTTTGGGACTAACACTTCAGAACAAGAGGTTAAAAGTTTTACTTGACGTACTACTTCAGATCTTGCTGATAAAGCTAAGTCGTCATTGCATGTATGCGTAATGGGTATTTCTATGTTTTGTGTAATGTTATGTGGGCGTAGGAGAAGGTATTCGTTATTTTTGTTAAACTCCAGTATACAGTTATATTTTTTAAAGAAATCCATGCCTATTATCCCATCGAGTGGTATTGGGAAATTATTATGTACCACGTAAAAATCATGTAGTATTAAAAAATTTTTGAATTTAATATCAAAAAATGTTGTACCAATTGATCTAATTTATCCTGTCATATGCCCCTTAATGTTGTTATTCTGTTTCTATTTATTTTATTTTGCGAAGAACGGTAATCTTTGATTAGTGATATGTCAGAACCTGTATCTACGGGTAATGTTATTGGGATATTGTCATTATCTATGTGGACTTCTATAAAAATGCTTAAGCTATGGTTAAGGTTATAAAGTTACTGTTTATGATCTTAGGGGATAGCTCGGGTTTTCCGAACTAATTTCGTCTATATTTGTCATTCTTATGTTGACTCTGTTATTATTATTATTATTATTATTAGGACCTTTGAAATGCCTACGACGCACTGTGTGACTTTCTCCACATTAAGGATGCCAAAAGTCCAAAAAAAAAATGTCCCCGATCGCTATGAATTTTTAGCATACGGTAAACAAGAGTACTTATGTTACGAAAATGTATTCAAAACAAAACGAAAAAATAACAATTAACATGATAACAGTTATCAAACTTGTGTCACTGTGGCAAGTGTAGTAAATCTGTTTATAGTTTTAGTTTTTTGTTGAACTTTGCGGTGGCATAACTTTTTTTGGCAAAATATTTTTACAAAAGTCTTTTTGCTTTAATTAAGTTGGAACCTTTTCTATAAAGACTGGTAAGTTTCTGAAGCTTTAACGTTATTATTTTAATTTTTAATCAATACAAATATGCAATTACTAAAAATTGAGTGATTTCCAAAAATGTTTGTTTTTCGATAGAGAAAAACTTGCATGATTCCGTAGAATTCTGTTAAGTGATTATATGGAGATTGAAGATTTATATATCTAGT
Organism: Cordilura impudica; assembly: GCA_963682025.1. Classification (NCBI taxonomy): domain Eukaryota; kingdom Metazoa; phylum Arthropoda; class Insecta; order Diptera; family Scathophagidae; genus Cordilura; species Cordilura impudica. The sequence goes on from OY821521.1 coordinate 60,816,721, forward strand.
TTCAGATTCAACAATAAGTTTTTGCTTCTTTTTGCTCCTTTTTGCGATATTTTAATTTTTCGCAAAAAAAACATGGCAGTTCCACGAAATGCGCTCTTTGATGTTTGCCTCACAAGCAAGAAAGAAGACAAAAATGATGCCGTATATAATCACATTTGCAGCACAATTGGAAAAGAAGTGGACCACCATAAATTAAAAAAGTTTGTAATCAAACGTTCTTTTGATTTTCGGTCAAGATGGGAACATGCTGCTCGAATAAATAGCCGTTTTTGGCAACAAAATTCAAAATGGTTGTCAAAAGAACTGAACTTTTCAGATTATATTCTTGATGTTGGGGCAAGTACATCTCGCGATATATCGAAGACAGGAAGGCCTGAAATCTTCTGAATCTTCTTTGCGCTCAAAGAAGCGAAAAGCTAAAGAACTTATGAGCAATGCTGATAATGACCAATTGTTAATGGCAGCGGAAATGACACTGAGATCATCTGGAAAAAGAAATTCTGCAAAAATACTACAAGACTTGGCCGTGACTTCTCCATCAAGAGGCACTGCATTAAAGAAAACTCGATTATCTAATGAGAACATGAAAAGTTTGTCACCAGATCAAGCACTTGCGATGATTATTGATACAGGTCTTTCAACAAATGATTATAACCTTATCAGGCAGCATTATATATACAAAAGAAACACGAGACAATATTTTAAGGGAGGTTAAATATGTCCAAGAACAAATTTCGGATCTGCAACCTACGACAATTCAAACAAAGAAACTAAACTTTAAAGTGAAAAGTACACTTATCTTGTGCATGATTGACGGCAAAGTTTGTAATGCCCTGTCGGCATATACATCGTCTCAAAAATGTTATATATGTGGGGCTTCACCGAAAGAAATGAATAATTTTAGTGCCTAATCGGAACGATAAGTTGACGAAAGCATGCTTGCTTTCGGAATTTCCCCTTTACATTCGTGAATACGATGCATGGAGTGTATGCTACACATCGCTTGTCGAATGGAAATGAAGACATGGTGTGTACGGGGCGAAGAAAATAAGGAGAAGATGAAAAAGAAAAAAGAATATATCCAAAATAGATTCAGAAAGGAAATTGGTCTTTTAATTGATATGTCAAAACAAAAAGCAGGCAATACAAATGATGGTAACACGGCGAGAAGATTTTTTGGAGATCCTGAAATAACGTCCGACATTACAGGAATAAATATAAACCTGTTGAAAAGGTTTCACACAATACTTTCCTGCATAGGTTGTGGATTTCAAATTAACAACAAAGATGCAAGAAATTATCGAAAACTCTATACCCGAAAAACATCTAGAATTGAAAGTAATTTGGATTTATTTCACAGATTACTGATATCGTCAGACCCCTTTATATGCAGCTTGCGGAAAGCGACTAAGACAAAGCGACGAGCATTGCCAAAAGAAGTTATTGGCTTATTATCCGTACCGGATTATGGAAACGATATTGACCCGGAGTAATTATTTTTATTTCCAGATTGCTTTTTTTTTTAATATGAAATTTAAATTTGTTTTCAAAAATATAGATTAATCATCTCAAAACAACTACTAATGTGTATCTAAAAATTTAGTGAAATTAAAATTATTTTTATTTCTTTCCGCCCCAATAAGTGCTATTAAATTAGAAATTATGGTATTTTGAAAATACACCTTATATGGGGGGTAGCCAAAAAAGTGGGCGGACCATGCCCATTTTTTGTGTCCAATTCTATATCGATCTCATCATTATTATTCCTAAATTTCATTGTCATACCTACTTTTATTTGACTGTTACGACTTTTGGCATCCTAAAAGTGACAAAAGTCACACTGTGCGACACGTCGGTCTCTATTGTTAATGTTCGTATTCCTATAGTTGTTATTATTGTTAACATTGTTCCAATTATTTCTTTTTCTACCAAGAAATTGCCATCTGTTCCCGCGATAGTAGTTATTAAGTGGTCTTTGACTATAATGCAAACGGTATTTTGCTGGCCACTGGCCTCAGTACAGCTATTGTCTTACTTGCTAGGGCACATGACAACCCATCCGATATATAGGAATTCTTCAAGGATTTTGTAAGTGCCTCTATTTCACTCCAAAATTGTTCTAATGTTTTTCCAATCCTAAGGAGAAATGTAAAAAATATAAAAAATCATATAAAAAAGTTTGGCCTGAGAACGACAAACCGTTTTGAGGTTTTACTATTCTGGCCTAGTACTTTCACCCTCTACAGTGAAATTATCATTAATTTTATAGATATTTTAAACCGAAAATATTTTCGCTGTGGGTAACTGTATATAGTAAATAAGTTTGACAGTTACTTAGTAATAGTAAAAACGAGTGACGTTGACATTATTTTTAATGTTTTATGTTGACGTTGACTGTTCATAATATTATTATTGCTGATGAGAGATGTTAGTACAACAATTTGAAATTAATTCAATTACTTGCATAGCAAAACAGCATGCATAATTATGTGAAACGAGAAAAAAATCTCTTTATTGCTATTGTAAACAAATTAAGACAAAATTATGTGAACAAAAAAAAAAAAAATAGATTGTGAATGTGTTTAAAAATTAAAATTGAAGGGGAGCATGTTATCGACAAAGGGCTATATTACTTAATCTTAAGTAACTTTTACATATAATTTAGTAGAGAATTGTATAGAAATGTTCAAGTTTACTTGAGTTTCGAAAAAGGTCCAACAATGTTCTTGGCTGGTCATAAAAATTAAACATTAATCAAATTAAGGTGATGTTGTCATGAGTGTGTTAAAGTTCACTTGTAAAAACATTATAAAAATATTTTTATTCATATTAAACACTTTATCCAACGTTTCTTAATTTTTTTTTTTAACTTCCAAATAGGGTTTCTCAAGAGCCCCAAGATAGGCTTCAATGATTTCATCGTTGGTGCTAAATCTCTTTCCGCTAAGCTATTTTTAGGATTTTGATATAGAAAATAGTTACTGAGGGCTAAAACCGGAGAATAAGGCGGTCGAGCCCAATTCATGATATTTTGTAATGACGACTACACGCATTGGCACCCGTGCATCGTCTTAATGAAAGAGCACCTTCTTCTTGGCCTTAAGCACTGAATTTTATATTTTAAATCGTCCTTGAATCTGTCCAATAAGTTGGCATAATATTCATTGTATATGGTCTTTTGAAGGTCATTAATGTGGATCACCTTCTTCGGTGTGCTCGGAGAAGCCCATTGTTTAGACTGCCACAATTTGTAATCAATTTTCTGCTTTAGATATTGTAATGACATGATTACGTCTACAATTTAAGCGTCTAAAAATTGAACAACTCAAAAATTCCTTAATAAATGTATAAAATTTTGTATTTCCCATCAATGTCTTTGCGTCTAGTAATAATTTGAATATCTATATAAAAGTATATATTCGAGTTCCTGGAAAGTGGGTTGAGTGCCAATTAGGCAGCCATATAGGCCGCATAGATTTCCTCCCTCAGGCAGTAATTTGAGGCAACTAATCCTTCTTTTGTTTTACAACCATATAAGAAAAAGTTACAACTTACACCTTTATAGCTCAGGCCCTTATTCCAGCCTTCTTCAGATATAGTCGGTCGTACAAATTTTCTTGTTTATCTATAATATTAATAGGTTAGACAATTTCTTGTGAATGATGTTTTGTTCTACCGTTTTATCAAGATTTTGACCAAACGTATATTATTTGAAAGGTATTTCTTTCTAGCCGATTAGCAGATTTACAGATTTTTAAATTTTTTCCTTTATTTTGAGTAAATTGCATTTAAAGTTGCTACATAAAATTATACAATGCTTTGTGTGTGTTTATTAAATTTGTTAATGTGTTTGTAATAAAAATGAGTTTGTTTTTGTGTTGACTTGTGAATTGGCTATAATTGATTAGCATACCTTTAGGGTCTTTATTTAATGAAAAAATAAAATTTCCTAGAATTTGCACTCGAATTTCGAGGGCTAGAATCTGCTAGTTTTCATTATTGGGTTAATGTTATAGGAATTACAATCCATGTTTCCCAAAAGTTAACTCTTATCGAGAGGTCCTTATGGCAACAGGATCATGGTTAAAAGATGTATTACAGATTTGAGGGATACGCAAGGACTGAATACAAAAAAAATATTCAACCAAGAAATACATTTTATTTTTGTATTCAGATGACGTATTTTTTTCAACTTTGCTTCACGACCTTTTCAATATGTATATTAATATGGTCACGGTCCCAATATACTGGTTTTCTTATGTGTGAACATCTATACGCGAAGGGCGTAAATTTTCTATTTCACAATACAAACGTAAAAACAGCGTAACATGTGAGCCGTAAGACAAAATCAGTGTGACTTATGATTGTATTAGTGAAAAAATTATGATATAAAATTTTTTCAACTAATTCAACAACCCTTTTCTGTAAAACGTTAAAAATTTCACAATATAAACGTATAACATATACATAATTCAACAACCCCACAAGTATAACCAGAGCCCCTGCAGTTGTTTGCTACAAGTTTGCTAGATGGCACTTGCTGTTTAATTTTACAAAATTGCAGTTGGAATAGTTTGTTATTCTATTAATTTTGTTAAATATATTCGTGATGACGTGCAAATTGTAAATATTGAAACTTAATTTTGAGAGCTGGTTGTTTGTTCGAAAGGAAAAATGAAAAATGAACAACGAAAAACGAAAAACGAAAAATAACAAATGAAAACTGAAAAATAAAAAACGAAAAAAAAAATAAAAAATGAAAAATTAAAAATAAAATATAAAAAATAAAACAAAAATGAAAGACGAAAAATGAAAAATGAAAAATAAAAATTAAAAATAAAAAATGAAAAATAAAATATGAGAAATGAAATATAAAAAATTAAAAATAAATAATAAAAAATTAAAAATAAAAAATGAAAAATGGAAACCGAAAAATTAAAAACAAAAAATTAAAAATGATATAAGAAAAATAAAAAATGAAAAATTAACAAGTAAGAAAATTATAATCGGTCTAGACCGACCTATACCACGCGTTTAGAGACCCTATCTCTTAGGTCCAACTAACTGGATATAGAAGATAAGCATAAACTAAATTTGAGTGGGATTTTTATTAATTTTTTTGGCTGCAGATATGAAAAAGTTCATATAGTTCGGATGCTATATCTATATGGGTACTATGTCCAAAAATGGACCGATCCTGATCATGTTTGGTAAAGTCTCTTGTATTTTGCAAAAATATGTATATACAAACAAAATTTGAGAAGAATCAACAATATATATTTGTTTTTTAATAGATTTAAGTGAAGATCGGGAAGCAGCTCTATATGGGGTCAAAGGGATCATTTTTGGACTACTCATTAGCGGATGTAATGAACGCATGCAAACCCAATTTGAGTAAGATCTATTTGACAATTTGGATCTTATGGAAATTTATGTCGATTTCATATGGGTAATTTGTATGGGGGCTAGGTCTGAACATGGACCGATTCTCACCAATTTCAATAGCGTTCATCCCATGGGCGATAGAAGCATATATACCAAATTTCATCAAAATATATTCATATTTGCGACCTGCAGTTTGATTACAAGCTTTACATGGACTCACAGACGGACGGACGGACGGACGGACGGACGGACATTGTTAAATCAACTCAGAAAGTGATTCTGATTCGATCGGTATAATTAAAGTCTAGGTCAAATATTTTTGGTTGTTACAAACAGCAGCACAAAGTCATTATACCCAAACCACATAGTGGTATAGGGTATAGAAACGAAAAATACAAAATGAAAAACAAGTAAGAAAGTTATAGTCGGTCTAGACCGACTATAGTATACCCTATACCATGCGCTTAGAGACCCTATCTCTCAGGCCCAACTAACTGGATATAGAAAATAAGCATAAACCAAATTTGAGTGGGATTTTTATTAATTTTTTCGGCTGCAGATATGAAAAAGTTCATATCGGATGCTATATCTATATGGGGACTAGGCCCAAAAATGGACCGATCCTGACCATGTTCGGTAAAGTCTCTTGTATTTTGCAAAAATATATACAAACAAAATTTGAGAAGAATCAGTGCAATATTTTTGTTTTTTGATAGATTTAAGTGAAGATCGGGAAGCAGTTCTATATGGGGCCTATGACTAAGAGTTGTCCAATAGGGATTATTTTTGGACTACTGATTAATGGATGTAATATATACATACAAACCCAATTTGACTAAGATTTGTATGATAATTTGGATCTTATGGCAATATATGTTGATTTCATAGGGGTCATTTGTATGGGGGCTATGTCTGAACATGGACCGATTCTCACCAATTTCAACAGCGTTCATCCCATGGCCGATAAAAGATCAAATACCAAATTTCGTCGAAATATATTCATATTTGCGACCTGCAGTTTGATTACAAGCTTTACATGGACACACAGACGGACGGACGGACGGACGGACGGACATCGTTAAATCGAATCAGATAGTGATTCTGATTCGATCGGTATAATTAAAGATGGGTGTAGGTCAAATATTTTTGGTTGTTACAAACAGCAGCACAAAGTCATTATACCCAAACCACATAGTGGTATAGGGTATAATGAGAAATAAAAAATTAAAAATAAAAAGTGAAAAAAGAAAAATAAAAAATTAAGAATGAAAAATAAAATGAAAAAATAGTATGAAAAATTGGAAATAACAAGTAGAGTGTTAAATTCGGCTGTGCCGAATTTTTTGATACCCTCCACCTGAGTCTTAAACTCTATATTACACCCAATGTTGAGTACGGCTACCACTTTTAAACTTTTGCCGATACTGAAGCATTAAATCCGAATACCAAAATTCAAATGATTCTTGGCTAAAAATTATTATTATTCATTTATCAATTTTCATTTTCCATTCTTCGTTTTCCATTTTTCATTTTCAATTTTAATTTTCCATTTGCCATATTTCATTTTTCAATTTTCATTTTCCATTTTTCAATTTTCAATTTCCATTTTTAATTTTTAAATTTTCATTTTCCATTTTTCAATATTCCATTTTTCAATTTTCATTTTTTATTTTTCAATTTTCATTTTTCAGTTTTCATTTTCCATTTTTCATTTTTCAGTTTTCATTTCCCATTTTCCATTTTCCATTTTCCATTTTCCGTTTTTCATTTCTAAATTTTCATTTTCCATTTTTCATTTCTAAATTTTCATTTTCCATTTTTCATTTTTCATTTTCCAATTTTCAATTTTCATTTTCCATTTTTCATTTTTCAATTTTCATTTTCCATTTTCCATTCTTCATTTTTCCAATTTCCATTTTTCAATTCTCATATTCCATTTTCCATTTTGCATTTTCCATATTCAATTTTTCAATTTTCATTTTCCATTTTACAATATTAATTTTTCATTTTCCATTTAGCGTTTTCCATTTCCCATTTTTCATATTTCATTTTTCAATTTTCATTTTCCATTTTTCATTTTTCATTTTCCATTTTTCATTTTCCATTTTCCATTTTGCGTTTTCCATTATTCGTTTTCCATTTTCCATTTTTCATTTTTCAATTTTCCATTTTTCATTTTCCATTTTTCATTTTCCATTTTCCATTCTCCATTTTTCGTTTTCTATTTTTCATTTTTCAATTTCCATTTTTATTTTTCAATTTTCTTATTTCATTTTCCATTTTCCATTTTCCATTTTTCATTTTCGATTTTCTTTTCTCCATTTTTCATTTTCTATTTTACATTTTCCATTTTACGTTTTTCATTTTCCATTTTCCTATTTTCATTTTCCATTCTCCATTTTCCATTTTAATTTTCCATTTTTCATTTTCCATTTTCCATTTCTCCTTTTCATTTTTTCTTTCATATTGGCGATTTTTTTTTATTATAACGTGATAACGATAAAAAAAATGTATGGCAATACTACTAACATGTGCTATGTTCTTGGTATTGTTAATATATGCATAATTTTTTGTGACATTTTTTTATGTTGTTGTACAGTTATTATGTTCAACCACTAAACTGTTACAACAAACGCACTGGGTTTTATGTTTTTTTTTAGAGGTATCTACATATTTTTGCTCGTATCTAATCACAATGATGCCCGATTTAGCTAATTTTCAATACCGTCCTGCTGGGAATTACGGCAAATGATACTATTGTAACCTTATCCAGTTAGATGGTTTTTTTGTGAATGAGCGTGATTTCAACAGACAGACGGACAGACGGACAGCGCTATATCGACTCGAGCTGTGATAAGGATCAGGAATATTTATACTTTATGGGGTCGGAAATTAGTTTTTCTGCCACTGACGTGTGGAGGGTATAAAAAATGGAAAAAAAGTGAAAAATTAAAAAATATAAAATGAAAAATGAAAAATAAAAACAAAAAATTTTAAATTAAATAAAAAATATTTTCATATTAGCAGAGCCTGCAGTTGATTGCTCTAAGTGATACATGATGACGCTTTCTGTTTGATTTTAAAAAAGTGACATAAAAAAATATTTAATTACTAGATGTTAACATACCCCCTGTGATTGGACTCACATAATTTTTTTTCTTTCAACTCGGTTGTGATTTAAATCTAGCCACTTATAAGCTCATTTTTCGTTCTCAAATCACAAAAGCGATTAAAAGAGCATGAAGTTTTAATATTAAAATTCAAATATTGAATATTTGAGCAAAAACCCTCACCTGGGCTTTACGTTTCCATTAATATCTGGACTTATTGCATCATTTATAATAAATGTAAAAAAAATATTTTAAAAAGTAAACAATTTGATAAACTTAATACTATTACATTAAACACACAGAATTTTTAGCATCTTTTAGACGTGTCTCCATATTTTAGGACATATCTTGGCACAATGACACCAGATTTAGTCCATTTGAAGTTTACCCAGATAAATAGTTTATTTTGTGAATGAGGCTGATTTCAATAGACATCGCTTTATCGATTCGTAAATTTATTTTTCGATGCGTTACTAATGGAATGATAAACTGATATGTACCCTCTATACAGTGATGTTGGTATAAAAAACAATGAAAGAGCCACTTTTTATGATCATGATTTTCAAAAGGACAATCTACGTTCCTAACAGAACTCTGGGTATGAGAATCTAGATTAAGACTAGATTCTAGCAAATCTAAAATATAAAAAGAATCGAATAGAAAATCTTATACATACCCTAAGCATTGATGCGCGTTTTCAAGCGGAAAGAAATTAATTAGAAAAATTTCCCCACAGCAATTATATTGAATGCAAACTTGGAAGCGGCACTGGTTTAACTAATTAATATTTTTTAAGAAATAATTTACTATATTGTAGTCTTCACCACTTCTTAAATAAAATCAAAACTATTTTAAATTTTTTGAAATATTCCAACACAGTACTTTGACATTTGACTTTATTATTGTTAAACAATAGACTTTTTTTAATTAGGAAACAGTTTCTATTGCCGATAAGAATATTGTGTTTGTAAACTGAACTCTTTTCTACTCAAAATACAAGTAATCCATCTTAATAAAAAACATGTTTTACAATCATATTTAAAAGAGACTTTTAATTAATAAAATCATTATTTATAATAATGTATATTTGGTGTAACAACAAGAAGAAAAGAAAATTTCTTTCAATTACACCACTACGATTTACGAAAACATTATTGTTACATTAATAATATTTACATATTTTGGCGGTAGAGGACGGAAAAACTTTAACTTTGCAAATTAGCAGTTAACAAAAAATTGTTTTGTAGCAAATAAAAACGGAAGAAAACAAAAACGGCAGCTACAACAAAATCAATGTGTTACAATCGCTGGCAAAGAAATGCCAACAATTGTTCATTGGCGATAAGACTGGAAACATAGTAAATAGTAAATAAAGAAGGGAACATATAAAGAAAACTTTAAAATTTTATGTACCCAGAAAAAAAAGAGAGAAGAGCTTTAAAATTAAAAATTTTGTTTACATACCAAGTTTCAACTTTTATAAATGCTATTGAGAAAAAAAAAAATGAATATTGAGATATTAAAATTGATATTCACAAAATATCGATTGAAATTTTGAAATCGAAATTGAAAATATTACTTTGGCTTTCCTAAATTTTTCACTTTTCATTTCGCAATATCAAAATTTAAGTCTCTCAATTATAATTTTTATTAACTCCATAACAATTATTAATTCTGATTATCAGTTCATATTTTCACACTGTCAATTTAAATGTTCACAATATTAATTTAAATGTTCTTAATTACAATTATAAAAGGTTAAGTTCTGTTTTTTAAAACAACTTCTAAAAATGTTAATAGAATTATATAGTGTGTTTTTTAAACCAGTAGCTTCACGTAGCCCCACAGGAAAAAAATCATGTGAGTCTGATCACAGGGGAGATGTGTAAACATTTGGTAATTAATAAAATGCAGAAAACAGCGACAAAAAGGTTATTACATATCATAATTTTTTCACCAATCATGTCACACCGATTTGTGTTAATGCTCACATGTTACGCGTAAGATCTTACGCTCACATATTACGCTGTTTTTGTGATTGTAATGTGAATTAGAAATTTACCCCCCTGCGCGTAAAGATGTTTACACATCAAAAATCAAGAGGTGCCAAATCACACAACCTTAGAGGCCAATTGACAAATTCATTTCTCGAAATCAACTTATCGCCAGATTTTGATTTCAAGAAGTCGATGCTTGCGGTTGCCTTATGGTACGTAGCGCCATCCTGTTGAAACCACATCTCGCCCGGATCAATGTCGTCCATATTTTCAAACAAAAAATCATTGATCATGGCGCGGTAACGATCTCCATTGACCGCAACGCGAGCTCCATCTTCATTTTCGCCATCTTCATTTGGCGAAATTGTACAGGACGGAAATCATTATCTGATTTGGGTACAGGAATGATTTTCGCATATTTCCAATTATTGTGAAAAATATACTATATAAATATAAAGCAGTATGGTTTTCAAAAATTTTGGTTGTTTTGAAGAATTTTCCTCACAAAATTTATATTTTATTGAAGTCCGTGAACATCATAACACAAAATACACATGACCGATCGTTTTGAAATTTTATACGCAATTTGTACACATAAATCAACAGGTAATCTTTTTTACAATTTTTCCCCCCTTTTTTTAAAAAAAAAAAAACAAATTCGCCGAAATTTTATAGCAAAAATCGTGTTTTTCACTTCAAAATGCTGCCAAAAATAAAAAAATCTAAAAAAACTCCCTCTGATTAACTAGAGAAACGTATTACCTTTTAAACGCATTTCGAGTTTTTTTGTTTCACATGATCCGGTAACGAGTTATGATGTTCACCGCATAACAACTTTTGCAGTTACGGACTTATTTATTAATATTTTTAGTTGAAATTCTTTTAAACACACTTCAAATATTGTACATAAAATACATGTGTATGTAGGGAAAAAAAAAGAGTTCGAATTTTAAGTCTCACCCCCTAGAAATATGCGAATAGCAAAAAACAGTGAAATACAAAGTTTTGGGTCAATCAAAAAAAATTTAGAGGTGCCTTAACGCGACTGAAAATTATGGGGAAAATATGACTTTTTTCAGATTTTACGAAAATTTCGCTCTATAGTTTAATATTTTCGATAAGTTGCTACATGAACCGGTTTCAGTCTAAAATAACTCTTTAAACAGCTATATAACTTCAAAATGGTAGAAAAAGTCGCCAAGAAACAGCAAATGCCCCAGACCACTTTTGTGCCAAAAAAAAACTAGGCCGTGAAATTTGAAAGAAATTTTTTAAACTTTAAGAAATTAATTAAAGCCATAATTTTCTTTTTGGTCTCTTGTTTTATTACCACGTTTTTAACCTATTGCGCAATTAGACCAAAAATGGAAAATTTTTTGATAAAATTTTGAAAACTCCTTTCTTATGTTTTAACAAATTTTCTTAAACAAAATTTCAACAAACGGATCTGGCGCTTTAAAATTTTGTTAAATATATATTGGAGATTAACTGTCTGAATTTTGAAGTAAATTCCTTTGCCAAAACTTTTTTTACAAGGAATTTTTTTTGCGGATTTCGAGAAAAATTAGTTTTTTGTAAAATATTCAGTAAATGTACACTTTCTAAATACTTTGTATCAAAAATTTATCAGTTTTCTACTTTTAAATGTAATATTTTATCTTAATAGCCTAGGGTTTCAGAAAAAATTATGTGACCCCATTATCACTTTTGGACTTGGGGTCACATATAACCCCAAGCTAATAAAAGACAATTTATTCAAAAAAGTAAAATACTTGGTAAGTGCTGTTGAATTTTTGGATGTGACGCTTAAAATATAACAACCAAATGTGCAAGTTAGGGCGGTTCATAAAATAATAAATTGGATTTTGTAATGGGCCAACCGCAATTTATATTAACCACCATGAAAAAATAACGCATGATTTTTTTCAAAATTTTTAAGAAAGATTTAGGGGTCGCTACCGGATCCAAAACATTGGAATTTTTGATAAAAATCGTCGCCTCTATTGCTTTTTTCATGTGTATGTATAAAAAAAATATATATATATATATATTTTTATGATCACTTTTATTGAATGATATTTGTAAAACAGAACGTATAAAACTTTTTTCTGAATCGTTTTCTGAAACGATTTAGCAACTCTTGTCCGTCCGTCCGTCTGTTCTTACAGGAAACATGATGAACATTTTAAAACATTGAATACTAGATATCTGTTTACAGTTGTCTTTAAAATTAAGAAAATTATTTTAAAAAAAAATGCTGCAAGCGCATCCCCTTCCAATCCCCTCCCCAACCCTCCTTTAAATTTTGTATATATGTTTTTCGGTCTCTATTTATACAATGGTACTAAAACCCCTCGAATAAAAGTTTAGCAAGCATATTTTTGTATATAAAAAGATTATTTAAGATTTATTAAAATATAATCGTTTAGAAATCCTATATTAAAAATCTTTAGTTGTATTTATTCATTACAAATGTATAACGAAAGTAAAAACAAATATTAATCAATTAAAAAAAAAAAAAAAGATGCAGTCCATTTATGAAACTTATTCTGATAGACATAAAATATTTATATTTTACCTTTAAATATTAAGCATATTAAGCTATTTAAAATAATTATTTGAGCAAAGTTGATTTATTTGAGTCTGGGTAATTTTATCTATATTCTTTCACCAATCACAATAAATACTGCTTTTGCTCTTCATTGTTGGTATGTAGTTTATTATATTCTTCCATGAGTGCCAATCCTCGTTCTGCTATATCGTTAACAACTCTCATAGAACGAGCTATGCCTCTATTATTTATGTAATCCTCATCTTCTTCCCACGATTCAACGTTTTTCTTTATGAAATTGGATGAAATGCCGGTTTTCCTAAAAAATCTTAAAGTATTTTTGGAAACAAAGTCTTCTAGTTGTTTGTTAGTTATTAGGCTGGCGTCTAATGTTATTCTTTTCGACGGGCTCTCAGGTCCTTCAACATCTAAAGCGTCCACCGTTTTCTTTTTTGTATCAACAGAAACTTGGTCGTCAAAAAAAGCAATTGCGACGAACTCTTCTGATAAATGCAAAGATGACCAATTAATTTTTTAATGGCTACAGTTCCAATTAACGCATTTACTTCATCATAATTTTGTAGGTCCTTTAATAGCTGTATATTATTTCTTGGAGCATAAGTCGCTGAAACAAATATATTGATTCTGCTTCACTTGCATTAAGCCTGAATTCATTTCTAAATAAATAAATCTTCAAACAATAAATGGCTTTGGCCATCCATCTTGCTTGGTGAAGACCTCCAGGTGCTCTGAAAGAAATTCCATTTTCGGGAACACCTCCTAGAAATATTAGAGTTAGCTTCAATAGCTCTTTGTATTCGTCTCGAGGCTGAAACTGTTTTAACTGGGTTTGAACGAAAGAAATTATCTTATCTGTAATATATGTCACTGGTTTTAAAACAAAAAGATCAGAAATTTCCGACTAAAAGTTTTTCCGATTAATTTTGCTCCAGGCCAACTTAAATTTTTTAAAGATCAATGTTTCAGGCCCGGTTGAAGTACCAAGTGCCTGGCGAAACACAGCTTCAAGCATTATTTCCAGAATGTGATGACGACTGCCAGCCAAAGCATATTTTTATCCATCTTTTGTTCTAACAAAATACATGCACCATTTCTTTTTCCAGTATTTGTTGCAGTTGTGTCAAAGCTCATGCATTTGATTTTTTCGCTTAGGTTCCATTCTAGTAAGGTGTCAAAAACTGCCGACACAGCTGCAACACCTGTTCCAGCAGATAATTTTGGGACTGCAAGCAACTTATCAATTCCCATTCCATATACCAGGATTAGAAGACGTTCAACGATTTTATTTCCGCTGATATTTTCTATGATTTTTCCATCCCAGTGAATTGTGAGTGGAACGACAGGCTTAAACTTACTTTTTAATGACTCGGCCATGCTTTCTCGGAAGTCAATTCGCTGTCGACGAATAGAAGGAGTGCTTATAGTTTGAAGGATCGCCACCAATGTGTTTAACTGTTTCTGTCAAAACTATAGCTGCCTTTCGGTTACTTAGCTTTGCAACGTCAAGACTCACAGCTAAATTTTCATTTAAAATTTTCTTTCTGCCTCTGTATATCTTTTTCTTTTCCGCTGGTTCAGAAGCTTTTAAAGTAGATAAAGTTTGGTCATCATCACTTAACGAAGACGATAGTTCAATTCGACCCCTCTTATGAATACGATTGATAGACTTGCTCTCACGCTCCAGCATTTTTTCTTTTTGCGAATCTCTTTTATATGGGACCATTTTCCGTATTTAGCATTCCTTCTTAAAAATGTTGAGTCTACATTACCTATTTTTCCATGCCGACTGACCTTTCGCTGAGCATTTAAAAAATCTTTATCCTCCTGTTTTACAATTATGTTTAAGGCCTTAGCGTGAGCAATATCGAAAAGACCTTCCAAACTAGTTGACCAGTCTTGTTCTTTTTTGTTCAAGCCTCCTGAGCGCTTTGCTTTGTTTTCCTTATTTTTCTTTAATTTTTGCCAAGAATGAAACATTATATCAATTTTATCTATTACGCGCTTTTTTGTTTGTGTCGGTATTGCGGCCATTTCCCAAATAGCTAAGACATCGTTTGCAGTTAAAGAGCAACAGCCTCTTATGGTTAATTTGTCATAGATTTTGTAGTAAAAAAATACACTTAATACCTCTTTGTTTGTAGGAAGGTTGGTCTTGCATAGCTGTGGTGATACCTGTCCGATAAGCCATATTTTAGTTCTGTTGCGCGTAGCCGATGTTGTGGAACTTGAAGTCATTATAAAAAATTATCCACAAGTTGGTCTAACAAAGTAGAAGTATATGTTGTTACACTATTTTATATATTGTTTTAAATATATATGTTTTTTTATAACTCACCAGCTTACTTGCTACTTGGGGAAATTATATGGGTCTAAATCTTGCGTGATCTTGAATAAAATTATTATTTTCAAATTTATTGTATAAAAATTATATCTTTTCTTAAATTTGAATTTAAATTTACAAACGGAAGGACAGAAATTTCCGTCAAATTTCACGACATAGTTTTTTTTTGGCACAAAAGTAGTCTGGGAGATTTGCTATTTCTTGGCGAGTTTTTATTCCATTTTGAAGTTATATAGCTTTTTAAAGAGACAATTTAGTAGTGAAATCTATTCATATAACAACGAACGAAATTTTCGCAAAATCTGAAAAAAAGTCATATTTTCCCCATATAAACACACTTGAAATTTTCAGTCGCGTTGAGGCACCTCTAATTTTTTCGCCTTTAAAACTTTATCCCGCCCTTAAGTAATATTAATAATAAACATAATAAAGAAACACTTTGTTGTATATTTACGCTTCAATTATTATTCAGAATTTTTTTTTTTGTTTTTCAATAGTGTCTTCATTTGTAAATAAAAAAAAAAATTCAAGTTTGGGTGTCGTCTTACAAAATGCCTAATTAGAATTTTAATTTTTTAATTAACAATCGTTTTGGAATAAACTCGATTTAATTTCAAGCTACACAATTCATTAGGGTGGAGACACATAGCTTATATTTTACTTCAGTTCTTAGTGGGATCTGTGCAAATAAAAATACCATACAGTTACACCAAGCCAATTTCGCACACTACTATAAACTAATTTTATTTGCAAAAACAGTGAACATTAATATATAAAAAAACAAATAAGAAAATTATAGTCGGTCTAGACCGACTATAAATACCAAATTTCATCAAAATATATTCATATTTGCGACCTGCAGTTTGATTACAAGCTTTACATGGACACACAGACGGACGGACGGACGGACGGACGGACGGACATCGTTAAATCGAATCAGATAGTGATTCTGATTCGATCGGTATAATTAAAGATGTGTGTAGGTCAAATATTTTTGGTTGTTACAAACAGCAGCACAAAGTCATTATACCCAAACCACATAGTGGTATAGGGTATAAAAATGCCATTTGATTTTTGATTGGATATAGAGTGCACGCTCGGTATTCGCATCTGCCCATTATTGCGACGGTACAGTTAATGCGACTTCTATTTTATTCTTCAAATTGTAATAATAATATCCACTTCCCTGGTTTGATGGCAATTCTTTGCCACATTTTTTGTCTCAATGTTAGCAGCTAGAAGGAGAATCCCCAATTTTTTCGTATGCGAGTCTCTTTGAAGAATTGTGGTGTTTCATTTAATCAGTTTATTTTAATCTGTTGTGGTATTTGCAGTGCATTGTTTAAATATGGGGAAACGTTAAAAATATTTTAAAGCCCAGATTTCATAACTTCAATTTGTGTAAATTACAAGTTGAAATTTCACTTAAAAACTTCTTACGCACAACTGAAAGTGGTCCTAGCTAACGTTGCACTTTTAAGAAAGTAGAGTACCCAAGAATCGAAAAATTGCTTTATAAGTGGTTTATAAAACAGAGAGAGAACAATGTCCCAATATCAGCAGAGATTTTGCAACTAATTCGATATCTAATTAGATTTTTAAAAAAACCGGCGAAACATTTTCATCGAAACCTCATCTTATTGATCCATTTGTGCAAGAGCTTGAAGATTAAGTTGATAAGCACCGATTGACTCTTGATCAAATTTACAAAGCTGACGAAACTGGTTTACATATATTATCACATGCTTCCAAATCACACTGCACCCGGAAGGAACGTTTGTAAAGAGCGGATAACTTTTTTGCCCTGTGCAAATGCGAATGGCACGGACAAACTCTTGGTGGTTGAAAAGTCAAAATATTCATGCCCTCTTAAATGTTTCTTCAATAATCCAGTAATATTGATGACATAATTCTTTTTCAAGGACTGGTTCCTGTTAATTCGTTCCCCATGTACATATGTTAACATTAAAATTAAAATAACCAAAAGTTGATTTACTTATATTAATTATAATTATAATAATATAATTATAATAATTATTGAAGGTTAATAATATAGTTTGGATAACAGAAAAAATAGATAACTTTTAGTTAAAAACTTTGTTGTATTGCTTTTTGTTTCGGAATTATAATTTTTTTTTTTTTAAATGAATTTTTTTTATTTTTTGGCTTTTAAATATAATTACCAACTCCAATTATAATTACTAATAATAAACTAGCAGACTCCAGCCCTCGAAATTCGAGTGCAAATTCTAGGAAATTTTATTTTTTCATTAAATAAAGACCCTAAAGGTATGCTAACCAATTCACAAAGCAACAAAAAAACGAAATCATTTTTATTACAAACACATAACAAATTTAATAAACACACACATAGCATTGTATAATTTTATATATGTGTTAGTAGCAACTTTAAATGGAATTTACTCAAAATAAAGAAAAAAATTAAAAAGTCTGTAAATTTAGTGAACCGCAAAAAAGAAGTACTTTTCAAATAATATACGTTCGGTCAAAATCGGGATAAAACGGTAGAACAAAACATCGATCACAAGAAATCGCCTAGCCTATTAATATTATAGATGTGGATCCAAGAGCTGGTTCCATGTTTTCTGTAGTTTATTCCAGAGGTCTTCCTTAGATGTTCGAAGATATTTCGAATCTCAGTAACAGTAAGTCTATAGGATTATCTTGCTGTAATATGAATTTTCGACCCACAATTCTTAATCCAGTGACCATGGCACAATATTTTAGTATACAATGTGTACTCATATACATATATAAATTTGTTTCAAAATTGTTTTATATTCCAATATGCTATATTGGA
Organism: Cordilura impudica; assembly: GCA_963682025.1. NCBI lineage: Eukaryota > Metazoa > Arthropoda > Insecta > Diptera > Scathophagidae > Cordilura > Cordilura impudica. Next base: position 60,834,947 of record OY821521.1, read on the forward strand.
AAAACTTAAATTGTATAACTTTTTGCTAGGATTCTCATTAGTTTGATTTCAGCAAAGATATATGAATTTAATTTTTATCAAACAAACTCTCCACTGATTTTGGTTAGTAATGAGGGTTGATGACGAGACCCGATACAGCTGTATAACATGTCATGCAGAATAAAATAATTTTGCAACAAGTGTGCCAATTTTTTATATAAAGTAAAAACACTTGATCTCGAGCCTGATTAATTTCTAACTCAATCATTAGAATAGATAAATTCTTGTAATGTAAGAGAAAATAAGACAGCGCTAGATAAAGTAGGTACTTTCACACAACTTGACTTATTCATTGACAGCATTCTTCTGTCTATTACTTCAACTCATGCTTAAATACCATAAGAAACAAAGAATATGGGAATTTTTATTATACGACAGTTAGTAAGACCAAGCTGAGTTTTGTCCAATTTTAGCTTTCTCTACATTAGCAAAAAGCTTGTTTTTTTATAGCTGCCAAATAATTTATCTAGATGAAATTTTAGTGATGTGAATACTAATGATTTTACAAACCTAACTTAAAACCTACAAACCTCAACTAGTAGACAATAAAAATGCACAAGCAGATCTAGATCGTCCTCAAAGATTTGTAATTCTAATTATAATATGCAATAAATTAATATTTTGGAGATGGATTTGTCATTTTTTATCGTTCTTGCAGATTTGTGGGCTTTGTGTTTGTCCTGATAAAAATATCAGCCACTGTTAAGATCTAGTTTATTTACACATATTTGGCAAATTTTCCTTTAAAATATCTGGATATAAGTTTTGGTCTATTATCACATTAATAAAATGGCAAAATGCTGGTCATGAGTCCCAGGCCGTTACTAACCCACCACCATGCTTTCGTCCTCCACAAATAAAGCGTTTACCACCCGATCCAAATAGGTTACACTTGATTTCGTGGGTAAACAAAATGTTTCTCTAGAAAGAAAAATACTTGTGTTCATGTGATTTTGCAAAATTGCAAAATCGTATTGTTTGATCATGCTTACTTGATATACATCGCATATTGACCGAAAATTTGGAGATAAGAAAGCTGTCTGCAAGATGGGTGCTGTGAAGATGTTTCAGAAAGTGTTGGGCGATGTGTTACCGACATGAGACATGGGTATCCCACTTCACACCAGAGTCAAAGGAACATTCAAAACAGTGGATGGAAATGCGAAAATCGTGACCAAAGAAGGCGAAAATAGTTCCATCTGTTGCACGGTTATGGCGTTTGTTTTTTGAGATGCGCGTGGTATAATTTTTACTGATTATCTTCAAGAAGTAAAATCAACCAACGGCGAGTATTAAAGTTCGTGAATTAAAGTTCTAACTGCTTCATCTTGGACCTTATTCACCAGATGTAGCTTCCTCTGACTCGGTGGTAAAAGATTTGCTAACAATGAAGAGGTTGAGTCCGCGGTCGATGACTATTTTAAAGAGCTAGGCAGTTCTCACTATAAACAGAGTATTGAAGTTATTGAATATCGGCGGGAAAAGTGTATCAAAATAAAAGGAGATTATGTTGAGAAATAAAGATAAATTTTCCCAAATTTGTTCTGGTCTTTGTCAGATCGGGTTGTTCTCGGACCGCCGTCGTAAAAGAATTCGAGAGTTATTTTGTTCTTTTTATATGTTCAAAATAACATCTAGAAATTTATTTATATATTTTTTTTTTTAGGACAATGAGAATATAATTCTTTTATAGTTCAAGAGTTATTATATAACGAAAGTCATAATTGGTGCATTTTTAAAAAATAAAAACTAAAACATTAATAAAAACAAGCAGATTCCAGCGCTCGAAATTCGAGTGCAATTTCTAGGCAATTTTATATTTCAACTTAGCCAATTCACAAACCAACACTTTTTTGGTTTATTATTATTGTGAATGAAGAAAACAAACTCATTAACAAACACATTCACAAATTTAATAAACACATACATAGCATATATATAATTTTATGTATGTGTTGGTAGCAACTTTAAATGCAATTTACTCAAAATAAAAGAAAAAATTTAAAAATCTGCTAATCGGCTAAAAAGAAATACCTTTCAAATAATATATGTTTGGTAAAAATCGGGATAAAACGGTAGAACAAAACATCAGTCAGAAGAAATCGGCTAGCCTATTAATATTACAAATTTAACAATAAAAATGGGATTTGATTATCAAGGTCAAGGACTAAAATGAAATATAAATAAATAAGACAGCAATTTAGAAAGTTGAAGTTAAGAAAATAAGGAGTAAGAAAGGGAATTATTTAATTGTTTCTAGTAATGTATTCGAACAGTGTTTGCTTAAAGCAATTTTTCCTTGCAATTAGTTTTAAGATTGTAGGTAAGGTATTCCAGAGTTTAATGGCATTAACGAAAATGAATAAGCTGGTGTTTAGGTGGCTGTATCGTGGAATAATCAATGTCATACATCTTGTAGACCTACCAAAATCAATTTTCTCATACAAATACGCGGGTATTTTCTGGTGAAGTAATTTATGCAGGAATAACAAGTTTCTCATTCGAAGAAAGTCCACCCTGATATGCTACTAAAACGTCGCAGACCATAGATATATCGTGTAGCATTATTAAAAGAGACCTGCAGTTATGCAAAGAGTGGAAGTCAAGTTTGCTACAAACTTCAGCGGAATATGAAATTAGTGGTACTTTCCACTGAGTTATGAGTTTTCTCTTAATTTCAATCGGTGTAAAGTTGGTGGACAATCTAAGGTTACGAAGGTTAAGATACACATTACGTACTATATTATTAATATGATCACCACATGACAGGGTGGAGTTAATATAAAAGCCCAAGTATTTTACCTTTTCCACATTATTGAGAGCATAACTTCCAGCAAAAATTCCCGGAAGCAAATCAAAATTAAGTTTGTATCTACTAATTGGTAAAACAGTTGATTTATTTGGATTAAGCAACAGATTATTCACATTTGACCACTTCCCTATTGCATCTAAGTCTTTGTTAACTCTGCAGCATGTTACGTCGATAGAATCACTTCGATTCAAGATGTAAAGCTGTAAATCATCAGCATATGCATGAACTCGGACATATTTGCAAACATTAAATACATCATTTACAAAAATACTGAATAAAAGTGGACCAAGAACAGATCTCTGTGAGACCTTAGATGTAACCATCTTCATACAAGATTCCCTATCGCTCACTATAACCTTCTGAACTCGCCCGGACAAGTAATTTTTCAAAAGAGTAATGGCTGAATCGGTAAAATCAAAGAGATGTGTTAATTTACGAATAAGTATCATATGATTTACGCTATCAAAAGCCTTCGAAAAGACCAACAAGCACATAAATGACAAATTCCCAGAATCATATTCTGGTCTAATGTCATCAATAACTTTCAAAGCTGCTGTAGTACAGCTATGGAAAGAACGAAATCCGGAATGAGCTGGAGAGAGAAGTTCATTAGTAAGGTATTCGGCAATTTACTTTGACATAAGAGACTCAAATATTTCCGACAGAACAGAAAGAATGCAAAATGGGCGATAGTCACTAGGACAAGTGGCAGAAGTAACCTTTGCCACAGGAATTACCCTACCAATTTTCCACTATTTTGGGAAAATCGATGTTGTGTGACAATGATTGAATATATGCGTAAGGGGTCCTATAATAAAGGGTAATGTCATCTTCAGGATCTAACGTTTCTAATGGCATAACATACATCCACTTCGGTAACAGCAGTGAATTCAAAAGTTTAAAGCCGTTAGCAAGATATTGAAGGTAAATCCATTGTTTGGGCTATTTGTCATAGTAGTAGTACAAAAGAAATCATTTAGCACATCCGGGTCCAGACAGCAATCGGAGGAACCCCGGGAGTGGATGCCTAATTTCCTAATATTCTTCCATAACTGACCTGGTGGTAATGATGTGTCAAGCCTTCGAGCAAAACAATTCCTCTTTACTTGACGAGTAACCAAATTGGCCTGATTTCTGGCCCTGTTATACGCCACTCTATTAGAAGACGATGGACGTCGTTTTCAAGTATATCGTTCACGTATAGATCGTCTAACAGTATCATTGTACCATGGACATGAGCAATTTTTCACATAAAAACATCGTTTTGGAACATTTATATTAATTAAATCTTGCAAAGAAGTAATAAAAACATCTAATTCTCCATCAGCTGTGGATTAAAACCAGCAGTCATTCAAGTTTGTGATGTACAGTTCGGAATATAATGAAGGGTTATAGTCTCTAAATGTAACACATCGAGAATATTCACATCTACTTAGTTTTACATTAATAGTACAAAAGAGAATGTCATGATTCGATATAAAGGATAACTGGTCAAAAAGAAGTAACAATTCAGAGTCAGAAATCAAAATCAAGTCGAGTATGCTATATAGTACAAGAACTTTTAATATGTCTGATTTATAGAGGAACAAAAAAATGTTATTATGGTATCCGGGTTTAACTTGAAATTTTTTAAAATTAATTTTAATTTAAAGAAGAACTCCGTTAATCCTCAAGTTCGAAATATAGTATCTTTACACCTCTTTGCGTAAATTCGGAAGTAAAAATCGAAAGAAAAACAAGTAAGAAAATTATGGTTGGGCCAGACCGACTATGCGATACCCTATACCATGTGTTTAGAGAATTGGTCTTAGTTCCAACTAATTGGGTATATAAAGTAAGCATAAACCAAATCTGAGTGGATTTTTTTTTTTTATTTATTTTAACTGCAGATCTGAAAAATTTCATATCGGATGTTATATTTATATGGGAACTAGGTCGAAAAATGCACCGATCACTTATTTTGTTTAAAATCATATATAAACCAAATTTGAGAAAAATCTGTGCCATATTTTTGTTTTTAATAGCTGAAGATCGAGAAGCAGCTTTATATGGGGCCATTACTAAGAATATTCCTATAGGGTTTATTTTTGGACTAATGATTTATGGATTTAATAAACACACACGAACCCAATTTGACCGAGATCTATATGATTATTTAGAACTTATGGCAATTTAATTCGACTACGTCTGTACATGCACCGTTTTTCACTAATTTGATTCGTCCAACATCATTCGTCCCATGGCCGATAGAAGCTTATACATATACATATATCCGACGAACGGACGGATATTGCTAAATCGACTCATAAAATGGCGGTCGGTATAATAAATGATGGGTGTAGGTCAAATATTTTTGGCAGTTACAAACATCAGCACTAACTCGCTATGGCCTGACCACATAGCGGTATAGAGTATAATAAATCGTCTATAACGTCGCTCCACCATAATACATATCGCACCTTAAATACAGAAGTGACACAACTCAAAATTTTCAAATATTCAGGAGAGGCAAAAAACTGTATATGTAAAAATTATTGTATTATTTAAAAAAATGTAGTTTTATTATGAAAAATGTCCATTTTGAGGAAAGTTTTGCTATACTTTTTTTTTTAATATATACTTTGTTTGTGAATATAAAATATAATTTTGAGTTACGACCCTCTGACTGAAATTTTTTCATTTGACTAATGATATTATCTCAAGTTGTGCCCCAGATATAACAGTATTTATACCCTATACCACTATGTGGTTTGGGTATAATGACTTTGTGCTGCTGTTTGTAACAACCAAAAACATTTGACCCAGACCCATCTTTAATTATACCGATCGAATCAGAATCACTTTTTGAGTTGATTTAACAATGTCCGTCCGTCCGTCCGTCCGTCCGTCCGTCTGTGTGTCCATGTAAACCTTGTAATCAAACTGCAGGTCGCAAATATGCATATATTTCGATGAAATTTGGTATATGAGCTTTTGTCAGCCATGGGATGAACGCTATTGAAATTGGTGAGAATCGGTCCATGTTCAGACCTAGCCCCCATACAAATTACCCTTATGAAATCGACATAAATTGCCATAGGAAACAAATTGTCATATAGATCTTACTCAAATTGGGTTTGTATGCGTTCATTACATCCACTAATAAGTAGTCCAAAAATGCTCCCTTTGGCCCCATATAGAGCTGCTTCCCGATATTCACTTGAATCTATTAAAAAACAAAAATATTGCACTGATTCTTCTCAAATTTTGTTTGTATATGTTTTTGCAAAATACAAGAGACGTTACGAACCATGGTCAGGATCGGTCCATTTTTGGACCTAGTCCCCATATAGATATAGCATCCGATATGAACTTTTTCAAAATTTTTTCAAATTTGGTTTATGCTTATTTTCTATATCCAGTTAGTTGGGCCTAAGAGATAGGGTTTCTAAGCGCATGGTATAGGGTATCGTATAGTCGGTCTAGACCGACTATAATTTTCTTACTTGTTTTTCTGTTAAAGAAGAGAGTTATGAGAAATAAATTTTTGCAGTAGTTAGAAATGTGTACTGTGAATTAATTTATTGAAAAAAGTCAATTTTGGAAAATTTTGAGTTGTGTCACTTTTGTATTTAAGGTGCGATATACTTGTCTGCCAAGCATAATGTTACCAAATACTTTCTGATTCTTTCTTTGTTGCTTTGATTTTAAGAAAACATTGCATTTGAATTATATCGTTAGCTGAAATGGCAAAAAATAAACATACAATTTAAATCGGTTTTCGAATTCATTATGATGCATTTCATCAAAATCCATGTCCTCACACATTTTTAGACTCAAATATTAATAACGATTTTAATAATGAAAATAAAAAGTTCTTCACTTTAAAATACAAGTAAAAAAATAAATAAAAATGTTAGTTGTATCGTTTTGCATTTCAGCTACCGATATAACGGTTTATAAGACATCATAAACTTTTCCACCATACTGTTGTTATTCCCATCATATTTTTAGCTCGAATATTTCCCTCATAAATATCTGCATTTTATGAGAATTAACTTTTGTTTTCCTACCAACATATTCACCAAAAAATGTTTGAATATGTTATTAACCTCTTTTTAAATACTTTGGCGTAAGTTGTAGGGGGAAAAAATAATGTAAACTGTTGGTGGAAGCGAAAGGATTTAAAAGCAAAAAATTTTATTTCGTGCCCTAAACTAAATATTACATGAAGTTGCGTGTTCTGTTTTCATTGTTAACAGTATCACCAAAAAACAAACCTTGGTTAACGATTATAGATTTAAAGCAAAAAAAAAAAAATTGACACATTTCGCACCTGTACCTCTAAAGTGAGTCAACTCAAAATTTTTCAATTTTCACTTTTTGCAAGAAAACGATACACAGTGGTCATATCTATCCACTGTAAAAATCTTACATCGGTTTTTCTAGTCTTTCGTAAATAAAAATACAGTTGTAAACCTCTTTGTGTTATAAGAGTAGCTCCTTTTGAATCCACTAAAAAGACATATTTTGAGTTGCACCCAAAAAACTTGTTATTTTTGATGATCACTGAAAAAATCGCAAAAACAACTACTATTGTAGACTTATTATTCGCAATTCTTTACAATGAAACAACTGTTTTTATATTTTATAGCAAATATTAAAAAAAAAACCGTTTTTTGCCTTTACTGAAAATTTGTAAATTTTGAGTTCACTCACTTTATAGATACAGGTGCGATGTGTTATTTTTAAAAGGATATAAAATAAAATAGTTAACAAATGTAACTTAATTTAAGTGGTAAATTAAGGCTAGACAATTCTGAAAACTCTATTTTAAAAATGTTTGAGCGAGGCAGGCGGACAGATGGAGAGACGGACATCGCTAAATCGGCTGAGAATATGATTTTGATTACAACATCAACACAGTCATTATACCCTGACCACATAGTGGTATAAGGTATAATTACTCATCTTCAGTTTTAAATTTTAAATCTTGTGTTTAAAAATTTAGCTCTTTTATTTTAATGGAACTGCATTAGTTTTATTCCAATATTTGAAATTATTTGTTTTTAAACTCTTTCTTTTAACTCATATTCTCTGTCTGTCTGTCTGTCTATCTGTTGTGGGGCAACCCCATTCCCCCTTTTCCAATTGATCTGAAACTTGGCCCATAGTCTTGTTGTGACTACTGACTTTGTGCTGATGTTTCTAACTACCAAAAATATTTGACCTAGGTTAGGTTAGGTTATGTTGATAAGAGGAGCTATGCATACACATAGCTCATATCCGTTGTGTCCGGATATACACCTAAGCCAGTAGGTCGGCTTGCTGTGCGCTCTACATCTCTACGTTCATCTGGTTATCTACCCCTCTACTAACTTAGAAATTCGGTTTCATCAGCGAATTTCTTGAGTATTTTCCAGCTTATCCCCCTAAGACCCGTAAGGCCTGGTAAGATGTCGTTGGATAGATATCTGACCCTTGTTCTCGCAAATGCAGGACAGTAGCAGAGGTAGTTTTCTAGGGTTTCGTCATCCTCTCCGCAAGCTCTACAAATGGCTGATTCCGCCCGTCCTATACGGTATAGATGAGCCCTCAGCTCAGAGTGTCCAGTGAGGATGCCAATTACCCTACTCAGATTAAGGATCTCCCTAGTTCTTGTAGTATTGGGAGAACCCCATAATATCTTTGTAACCTTACCCACGTCAGTCTCTTCCCAAATTAATACATGCGAACTGGTCGCCCAGTCTGCCAGTTCCAATTTGAGAGACTTGAAAGGTATTGGGTTTTCCAAATTTACTCTTACCAGGAAAGAGCTCTTCCTGGCCAGTTCGTCAGCAATCTCATTTCCCATTATACTACTGTGTCCTGGGATCCAAACGATTTCAAGTCTGCCTCTTCTGTAGAAGTTTGAAATCTCCTCCTTACACTCGAGGATAGTCCTTGATCTAGTTTTGTCCGCGGATATCGCTCTGATAGCCGCTAGACTGTCCGTAAATATTTTCACGTCTCCGGGACTTGGGGAATCCCGTGCGTTAATAGACCTAATACATTCCTTTATCGCTACCAATTCAGCCTGAAAGACAGAGTTGTGGTCCGGAAGACGGAGGTATTTCCCTGTGGTCCTCATCGTAGAAACCTATCCCAGTCTTACCATGCAGACTAGAGGCATCCTGTGGTCGGTGATATATTCCCCTGTTACCCTTAGTCGTAACATGGCCAGAGCTGCCTCATACTAAATTCTAATCTCGATTGGGTGTATAGATAGAATATTCTCTGAAGCCCTCGTAGATGTAGTCCTTATTGCTCCACTGATTCCTATGCAACAGAGGCGCTGTATCATTTGGAGTGGTTTAATGTAACATTTCCTGTTCATTGATGTCCATATGACTATGGATGCGTAGGTTAGAATAGGTCTAACGACGCTTGTGTACAGCCAATATGTCATCCTCGGGTTTAAACCCCATTTTGAGCCTATAGCCCTTCTGCAAATCGCCCATACACGATGAGCCTTCGCAACCCTGCTCTCGATGTGGTTTTTCCAAGTAAGTTTTTTATCGAGAATCACTCCAAGGTATTTCACCGTCTGTGTGATTCTAATCGTTTTGCCCTGGAAGCGAGGTTCATCAAAGTCGATTATTTTCGTCTTCCTTGTAAAGAGGCATATTTCAGTTTTCTCTGGGTTCACATTCAAACCCCTCGGTTGTGCCCAGTCATATGCTATTTCGAGTTCATTCGATGCCCTCCTACATAAATCTCTAGGATCTTTCCCCTTAACAGCATCGCTACGTCGTGGAAACCCTTATTGGCTAGAATCCTTAGCAGACTGTTTATAGTGGTCACCCAGAGAAGGGGGGATAAAATCCCCCTTGAGGTGTCCCATAACAAACCTTGTTTCTTATTTTAATGCCACCAACCTCGCAACTTATCCATCTATTCCCTAGCATGTGACTGTTCCAGGCTTTAATATCCCGGTCAATGTCGAATCGTTCTAGGGATTGGAGTAGCGTATTGGTTGATATTTGACCTAGAACCATCTTTTATTATACCGATCGACTCAGAATCACTTTCTGTGTCGATTTAGAGATGTCCGTCCGTCCGTCCGTCTGTCCGTCCTTCTGTGTGTTCATGTAAACCTTGTTATCAAATTACAGGTCGCAAATCTGAACTTATTTTGAAGAAATTCGGTATGTAAGTTTCTATCAGCCATAGCATGAACGCTATTGAAATTGGCGAAAATCCGTTTATGTTCAGAATAGTCCCCATGCAAATGACACCTATAAAATCGGCATTTATTGCCATATGATCCAATCAGTCATATTGGGGTTGTATGTGTTTATTATATCCATTAATCAGTAGTCCAAAAATATTCGCTATAGAACAATTCTTAGTCATAGGCCACATATAGACCTGCTTTCCGATCTTGACTTAAATCTATCAATAAACAAAAATATTGCACAGATTTTTCTCAAATTTGGTTTCTACATATTTTTTCAAAATACAATATGAACTTTATCATATGATAACAATGCCACCTAAATTTGGTTTATGTTTATTTTCTATATCCAATTAGTTGGATTGAAGAGGTAGGGTCTCTCTTTTTTACCTGTTTTAAATTAAAATAGTTAAGTTTATAAATACAACAGAATTTTTTTAAGTTAATATGGATTATATGGACTAAGTTAAAATGGACTATTTTTAAACTAAAATATACAATAATAGAACTATTTTTTAACGAAAATTGGTATATTTTTGAAAACTAAAAATGTTAGACTTTAAATCAAAATTAAAAAGGTAAAATTAAATGAAAAATATATATCCACATTTTTTAAATGTTTTTAATGAAATCGACAATTTTCAAATTATATTTAATAGCTTTAAAATTACTTAATATTATTAAAAAGGCTCTTTAATAAATTAATTATTTTTATAAAGCTTTGGTAAGCGAATTTCAGTGGTGGACAAAAGTATTCACACAGCCACTTACTTTAATTTTAATCAGTCATATTTTTCATTCAAAAAAAAAAATATATTTTTTAATGGAGCGAAAACGAAAGGAAATTATAGAAGCTGAGCGAAAAATCATATTAATGTTACATAAACGAAATAAATCGTAAGCAGAGACTGAGGAAATAGTCAAAATAAGTCGATTTACTGTAAGGACTCTTCAGAATTTACAAGCTTCCATCGTACTGCTCGGCCGCGAAAGTTCAGAGCAAGAGAAGAAACTCAAATCATCTGAAAGATAAAAAAATCCAAAAACTATCTCTACTGAAGTCACTGCCGAATGTATAGAGGAGATGGGTACAGAAATTCACCGTACTTTCCGAAGAACTCTGCATCGTGCCGTACAGAGTACAGAAATAGAACCGAAACATTTTGGTATGGCGAGCAACTTGAATATTTTCCAATCGGTTGAACGATGTAGACTTTGGAGGAAGCCAAAGAGGGGAGGAGTTATGGTGTGGGTATTCATGGCTGCAGCAGCCGCACAGTGGCACATTTGGCCCAACTAGGACGACTAAAATCCAATTTTACTTATATTGGCTTGAAATTCAACATTCAGGGTCGTTTAGACTGCGAAAATAAAATTATCAAAAATGAGGGCGGTCAGATAACGACCACGCCCACTTTAAAAAAAATTTAATTTTCATGATGCTAGAAATAATATCACAATAAAGGGGGCGCTCAGATATTTTAATAGAAATATATAATTTTATTGTATTGTATTGCGGTTTTCTAATCACCCCCACTGTTTTCAGCATCGCAGACGTCAGCTTTAGAAATAAGTTCTAAGGACATTGGGGAATATTTCTGACATAGTCAGTCGACAGACCAAAAACAAAAGTTGTATTCCATTAAAAAAAATATATATATCTATAATATTAATAGGCTAGGCGATTCCTTGTGACTGATGTTTTGTTCTACCGTTTTATCTCGATTTTGATCAAACGTATATTATTTGAAAGGTACTTCTTTTTAGCTGTTCACTAGATTTACAGAGTTTTAAATTGTTTCCTTTATTTTGAGTAAATTGCATTTAAAGTTGCTACTTACACATACGTAATTATACATATGCTATGTGTGTGTTTATTAAATTTGTTAATGTGTTTGTAATAAAAATGAGTTTGCTTTTTTGTGTTGATTTGTGAATTGGCTCTAATTGATTAGCATTTTAGGGTCTTTATATAATGAAAAAATAAAATTTCCTAGAATTTGCGCTCGAATTTCGAGGGCTGGAATCTGCTAGTATACATAAATATATAAAAAAAATTTAGAAAAAAATTTGTATAATTTTCAAAATTTAATAAAAAAGAAAAAATTGAAACTCCACCACCCATTGTACACCTTTGGGATGACAGGCAAGGAGAAAAGCGCCATATTGGAGCTGATGTTACAAAGAAACTGGTTCATTCAATACTAAGCAGATTGAAGGAAGTCATACAATAGAACGGCTACTGCACAAATTATTAAATAATTTTAAATTATATTTTATCCAAGACATTATGGCTGTGTGTATAATTTTGTCCACTTTATATCGTGCTTTGAATTACATATTTATTATTTTCTTATTATAAAACATACTTAGTATTAGTTTCTATTTATATTTAGTATTAAGTATTAGTTGTTTTTTATATTTTAATAGGTTTTGCATTGTCATTTAAAACTAATGAATGATTCAAAATAAAGTAAGTCACTGTGTAAACACTTTTGTCAAATGCTGTAAAACTATTAAACAACCTTCTTTTCGCCTTATTTAGTCTAGTCACAACGAAACGTATAACTATGTCGCCTTTGTTTCTTTTATAAGCGCTTAATATTTATTGATGTTTTCACTCGTTTCACTACTGTTGCTTAATTTTTATGAATTTTTGTTTTGTTAAGATTCCACCAAGGTAGTTAGTCGTCAAATGCACTCGTATAAACATTAACATTACCAGAGTATCTGCTCGTCTTAGAAATTACCATTATCAATTAAGGTGTTCACCTGACATTCCTCGCACTGTGTGTGTATTTCATTCGTCTAATATTATATGAAATTTTTTTTCTTTAATAATATTAATTTGTTGATTTGCAATTTTATTTAATTTTTTGCAACCAGAAACCAGTTTCTTCTTTTTCAGTAGCAAAAGTTGCTAAATGATGAGAAAACAAAACCAACATGTTGATGTTGTTATAAACGAATACGACTAATACTCGAATATTAACTAATGGAATGTTGTTGTTCAAGTTAATGAATTGATATTAAAGATCTAAGTATCGGATTAGCAGCGCAGAGATGGAGGGTTTAAATCATTTTGATTGATTAATATGAATTAAGGGTTATAATTGGTCAAAAAGTAAACTATGTTAAAAGTGGAATGATTAATATATTATTAATGACATTAGTTACAATGAAAGTTATTTATAAACAACAGTTCCAATAAAGTGATCTCTTTATAAACAGAAAAAAATACCATCATATTTTAAGTAAATAAACTATTTGATTTAGTTTTTTTTATATATCGACCTTTTTTTGTATTATTTAATGAATATTCAGAACTTATATTTCTGACGAGCTTCCAAAGTCATTTCAAGATTTAAATAAAAGGTTATTATTTAATTTTTTCTCCTACGTTTCGTTGGGATTTTCCAACTTCTTCAGGGATATTTTTTTTATTAAATATTTAATCTTTCATTTAATTTCACATATTATTTTTTATATAAACATTAGTTTTCACAACATTAAAAATATAAATGTAAAAATAAATTAAATTTTTTTTAGTATCACAGACTAAATAATGCTTGTTATCACAGTTGATATATTAGTAATAGTAATTAGTAGTAATAGTTCAACTGTGATGCCAAACATAAATATTCATAAATATCCCTGAAGAAGTTGGAATATCCCAATGAAACGTAGGAGAAAAAATTAAATAATAATCTATTATTTAAAGCATGAAATGACTTTGGAAGCCCGTCAGAAATATAAGTTCTGAATATTCATTAAATAAACTATTTGTTAAAATATGGCTAAAAATATAGAAAAATTTAATAAAAATAAATAAAAAAGTAATGAAGAAGAAGCATTTTGGAATATATATTTAGTTACTAGTTAAATTGTAAAATAGCCTACTAAGTCGCCTAAATCACCTGTTAGAAATTGATGAAAATACTTTTTTAAGAAAGTGCACTTTTTAAGGACAAAATTTATTTTTTAGAAAAGTTAATTTTACGAACAGACACTTTTTAAGGAAGTGTTCTATTTTAAGAAAATAAACTTTCTTAGAAAAAGACACTTTTTAATACAATGTACTTTTTCCAAAATAACCAATTTTTTTAGGAAAATAACTTTTTTAGAAAAAGTATTTTCTTAAAAAAAATTTTTTTAAGAATCTCTACTTTTAAGAAACTTACTTTTTAAGAAGTACCTTACTTATTTAAAAAATTTATTTTTTAAAGAAAAGGAACTTTTTTAAACAATTGTCAATTTTTTTGGAGAGAAAAGTTTCTATTTTAGAAAAGATAACTTATTAAGAAGAAGTACTAATTAACAAAATGAACTTTTTTGAAAAAATTATACTTTTCGAAAAAAAACATAATTTTTCTAAAAAATATTTATTTATTAAAAGGTATTTTGTTAAGAAAGGATCTGCTAATTTTGTAAGGTATATCTTTTTAAAATGTACTTTTTTAAGAAATGGTCCTCTTTTAGGAAAAGGTCTTTTTTTAAGAAAAGGTATTTTTTTAAGAAAACGTACTTTTTTAAGAAAAGGTAGTTTTTAAGGAATAGTTCCTTTTTAATAAAAACTACTTTTTTAAGAAAACTTACTTTTTAAAAAAGATATTTTTTTTTAAAGAAAGGTACTGCTTAACGAAAATATACTATTTAAGAAAATTTATTTTAAAATATACTTTTGTAAGAAAATGTACTTTTTAAGAAAGAGAACTTTTTAAGAAAATGTCCTTTTTTAAGAAAAGGTACTTTCTTGAGAAAATTTACTTTTTTAAGAAAATTTACTTTTTTAGGAAAATGTACTTAAGATAATTCTCTAAGAAAAGGTTCTTTTTTAAGAATAGGTACTTTTGACTTTATTAACAAGAGACGCTTTATTAAACAAAACATTTTTTAAGAAAATAATTTTTTTAAAGAAAACTTACTTTTTAGAAATGATATTTTTTAAGAAAAGGTACCTTATAAAACAAATGAACTTTTTTTAGATATGGAACAATTTTAAAGAAAAGTCACTTATTAGATATGTGCAATTTTATAAGAAAATGAATTTTGTAAAATACTTTTAAGGAAAGTTCCATCTAGAGGACAATGGCAAAAACAAAGACTTGTAATTGATCTGGCTATGTTAATGTAGAGAAAGCTAAAAATTGGAAAAGCTCAGCTTGTTCGTACAAACTCTCGTATATAAAAAGAAAAAACATTTCTCATGTTCTTTTCTTTCAAATGTTGAGTTAAATAGTTGATTAAGCACGAGTTGAAGTAATAGGCAGAAGGATGCTGAAGATGAACAAGTCGCTTTGTTCGAAAGTAGCTACTCCATCTAGCGCTGTCTTCAATTTTTTTCCAATATTTCTCTTACATTACAAAAATTATTATCTTCCTTTCATTAGAAAAATATATACATGATCTTAAATCGAACAATAAATGACTAATTATTCCAATACAGATCAACAATACATAACAATAACATAACAATAACGACCCTTGTTTAAGAAAATGTATTTTTTTGAGAAAAGGGTCTTTTTTGGAAAAAAATAAAGTTTATTTCAAAAATTTAATTATTTAAGAAAATTCACTTTTTTGGGAAAGTGCAACTTATTAAAAAAAATACTTAAAAAATACTTTTTTTTAAAGAAAAGTTATTTTTTTAACAAGAAGCACCTTTTAACGAGAAAGGGTACCTTTATAAAAAAAGGTGCCTTTCAAAGAAAATGTACTTTAATAAGAAAAGGTAATTTCGTAAGAAAAAATACATTTAAGAAAAGGTTAATTTTGTAAAAAAATTTACTATATTTTTCTTTTTTGAGAAAAGGTTATTTTTAAAGAAAATTTACTTTTTTAAGAAAAGGTAGTTTTTTTACGAAAATGTACTTTTTTAAGAAAATTTACTTTTGTTAAGAAAATGTGCTTTTTTAAGAAAGGGTACTTTTTTAAGAAAATCTCTTTTTTAAAAGGTACTTTATTAAGAAAATGTACTTTATTATGAAAATTTACTTTTTTGAAAAAGGTTATCTTTTTAAGATAAGTTACTTATTAAGAAAAGGAACTTTTTTAAAAAAATTTACTTTTTCAACAAAATGTAATTTTTAAAAAAAATTTACTTTTTTAAGAAATAGTATTTTTAAATAAAATATGCTTTAATCTTTTTTTCACAAAATTTATATTTTTTTTTAAATATACATTTTTAAAAAGAAATACCTTTTAAGGAAAGGTACTTTTTGAAGAAAATATATTTTTTTAAGAAAAGGTACTTTTGTAAGAACTGACGCTTTTTAAGGAAATGCGATTTTTTTTAAGAACGTAAGCTTTTTAAGAATATGTACTTTTTTAATAAAATATAGCTCTTTAAGACAAAGGTTTTTTTTTAAAGAAAATTTACTTTTTTGTAGGAGGTTTTGTATTGTCGACCTGTGTAGTACTTTTGTGATGAATTTATAGTTTGGCTTAAGGTCTTCTAATAAATTCAAATTAAAAACAATTTGTTTATATTTTTAATTAATTTATTTATTATTCTTTTTTCCAATATTTCGGTTGACATCGTCAACCATTATCAAGGATTTTACGTTTTAAAAAACTCAAACGTTGAGTTGAGGACTACTTTACTTTTCGGAGAGTATTTGTCAACTGAAAGAGTTAGAAAAGTTATTTTAAGAAAACGTTAGGTGTGCATATAAAATTTACGCGATGCTAGTCTTTACATTAATAATTACTAGCAGATTCCAGCCGTCGAAATTCGAGCGCAAATTCTAGAAAATTTTATTTTTTCATTAAATAAAGACCCTAAAAATTCAAAAATCAACACAAAAAACAAACTCATTTTTATTACAAACACATTAACAAATTTAATAAACACACACATAGCATTGTATAATTTTATGTATGTGTTAGTAGCAACTTTAAATGCAATTTACTCAAAACAAAGGAAAGAATTAAAAAATCTGTAAATCTGTAAAATGGCTAAAAAGAAATTCCTTTCAAATAATATACGTTTGGTCAAAATCGGGATAAAACGGTAGAACAAAACATCAGTCACAAGAAATTGCCTAGCCTATTAATATTATAGATAAGTATGAGTGATAATTGTATTAAATTAAGTATTAATCATACGGTTTTTCAGAAATAGTGAGTCAGAGATGAGCATAACTATAAGTTGCGATTTAAGACTTATAATATACAAAATAAGTAAGGGTGTGAAGTTAGCGACGAAAGTTAACTACTTTTTTCAAAAATGTTAAATACTTAACAGAGACTGTTAAATTAACAGAATTTTTGTGAAGATAACTAAGAAAGTTAAATACGTTCTACAAAATGTTATGCATTATATAGAGAATGTTGAACTAACTTGGTTATATGTTATATGTTTTTATGAAGATAATTAAATACGTTGAGGGGTTTAGCCATTTAGTGGAATTAGCAGAGTAGGACTAGTAAATTGTAAAAAAATTAAAATAAATTCAATTTTACAAAAAGATTAAAGTCGAAAAAAAATCAAGAAACTTTTTTCTACCAAATGACATAATTGGACAAAATGGTTCGTTGATAGGCTTAGCCTTATATGAGGATTTATAGACAGATTAAAATTGTGAATTTAAAAATGTTAAATTTTATTAAAAACGAATAGAAATGTAAAATTCGGCTGTGCCGAATTTTTGATACTCTCCACCTGCGTATTAAACTCAATATAGCAACCAATGATGATATGGCCAGCACTTTAAAATTGTTGCCGTTTTTATAAAAAAAAACAATGATCGTGTCTTCAACAGAAAGAATTGATTATTTTCTGAAAAATTTCATTATTTTGATGTATAAACATCTATAAAAAAATTTAAAACGAAAAATTAAAAATGAAAAATAAAAAATTAAAAATGATATATGAAAAAAAAATAAAAATGAAAAATAAAAATGAACAATAAAAAATAAATAATAAAAAATGTAAAATGATATATGAAAAAAAAAAAAAATAAAAATGAAAAATAAACAATGAAAAATAAAAAATTAAAAAAGAAAAATGAAAAAATGTGAACTAAAAAATGAAAAACGAAAAATTAAAAATAAAAATCGAAAAATTAAAAATAAAAAACGAAAAATTAAAAAATTAACCGGTTGAAAAAATAAATAATAATAAATATTTTTATATTAGCAGAGCCCCTGCAGTTGCTATAAGTGATACATAGATGACGCTTTCTGTTTGATTTTAAGAAAGTGCCATAAAAAAATTTTTAATTACTAGATGTGTACATATTTCCCCTGTAATGGGACTCACGTGATTTTTTTATCTTATTAACAAACAAATGAAATTCATTATTTAACGCAGCCGGCGTTATAATACCCAAAGTTTGATTTTTTTGAGACGTAATAAATCATACTATAAATAAAAAAAAATCTTGTGATTCTTCGCTAAAAATGTCCGGACATTACTATTAAAAGAGTGGTATTTTATAAAGGGTACTTTAGAAAAAGGGTATTTTAAAATAACGTACTTTTCAATAAAAGGGACCTCTTTAAAAGAAAATAATTTTTTAAAAAAATTTTGATTATTTTGCATAGTAAAATCTTTAAAATTTTTATATTTTCTTATCTTCTTTTGTTAATAAGAATAATTAATAATTAATACCTATATGTATATAATTTTATTCATATCAGCACATTGTACCCTTGTAATTAATTAATACTGTACTGTAATCATAAGAATAGTTTTTTTTTTGTTGTGCAGTTGCACAATAAATAAATAACTAAATAAATAAATAAGTGTATAAAAAAAGAATTGTAATAAAAAAAGTAAAGGGTAATTGTTTAAAAAAGAGCATTTTTTGAAATAGGGTACTTTAAATAAAGTGTAATTTAAAAAAGGGTATTTTAAAACAAAAATGGTACTTTTTTAACAAAAAGGTACTTTTTAAAAAAAGGAAATTCTTCTGGAGAAAAGGTACATTTTAAGGAAAGGTAGGTACATTATTTTAATAAAATTTACTTTTTTAGGGATTATATTTTTTCTTTCATGTTGGCGATTTTCTTGGCAGTACTTGCTAATGTGGCACGTGCAGTAATATCCTTCGGGATATTAATAAACGATTTTATGCAAAAATGAGGAATCTGGCGTAGTTATTGAGGGTGTGATCGCAATTTCTTCATACGGACGGACAGGCGGTCAGGGCAAAATCAACAAGAAAAGGTATGGTTTTTGGGTCTCTGGAATTTATTCCGATACGTTACAAATGGAATGATAAACCTATATATACCATATGCGCAGTATTGTGGAGGGTATAAAAATAAATATATTTCTTTATTTTTAGATATTCGGCTTTGACGCCACAAGTCTTCATTGTGTCAACACGGTTAAGCCTCAAAATTTGTCAATGACCAAATTCTTCTTTAAGTTATTATCTTTACAGGTTCTTAGTAAAAGACACTTTTTAATACAATGTACTTTTTTTAATAAACTGTACTTTTTTCAAAATAAACTTTTTCTAGAAAAACTATTTTTTTAAGAAACTCCATTTTTTAAAAAATATATGTACTTTTGAACAAAATGTACTTTTTTAAAAAATATAATTTTTTTAAGAAAAGTAACATCCTTACAGGTGCTTTTAAATAATTATCTATTTGTTTAACTACAGCACAAATGTCATTATTCATTCAGAAAAAAAATGTAAATCTGTAGGAAGTAAGTTATTTTAATGTAAACAATATAATGTAAATGACCATAATAATTCATAAATACTCATACAGTAAATCTGGCTGCAAAATACATGTTTCGAATATACAACAAGAAGTTTCTTAAGGTTTATAATTTAAACACCCTTAAGAAAACAATAACTTACAAACACTTGAGCTCTGCAGAAGCTCCTATGGCCACATTTGTGGTTTACAATTATGTATTTGTTTACATTTCTTTTTATACGCGAAAGTTTTTTTATAATTCTGTTTTTTTTTTAACGATTTTATTTGTAGCTAAAAAAAAAGAGCAAAAAAACCTAAACAAGTAATTTTATATATTTCGTAATTGTTTTAGTCAAGTAAAAGGGGTATTCCAAGGTAAGGTTTTCTTTATTTGGCACAAAAATAAAATTTTACTACGGCCATAAATTACTAATGGAATATATTTACGAGTATGTTTTACAATTTAAAAAATATAAAGAATATCTTCCACAGGTAAATACATTGGAAGCAACATATTATTGACTTTATGGTCTACTCATATGGTTAATATTTTGAAGATATTTTATGGATGTCAAATGTATACATTTACATGATATGTTATGGGTAATAAATATAATGTATTAAAATACATATGTATGTTATAATAAATAAATATTTACTACTTGTTTGTGTTTGTATTTATGTGTAAAGAAAACTCATATCAATATAAATAATCGAAGAACACCATATATTGAAATATTAATAAAAGTAATTTTCTAAAATGTTTTATAAAATTTTAAGTTTTAAAGTGAAAGACTTTCAACCCTAATAATTCTCAAACAAAAAAAAAATTCTAATGTAATCTTACTTAATACATTAAATGTAAGAAAGCTTTAACCTATAATTGAAATTTTTATACAATATTTATGTAAATTTTATTTACAAACAATTGAGTTCATCATATGTCGTATGTCTGTCTGTTTGGCTTTTTGTTAAGTTGAACATGATTGACGTTTAGGAAATTAGCTGTAAGTATTATTATATTGATATAACCTTGACTGAATTTCTTCTGATAATGACCTATTGAATGTATACAAGTATTTGGATAGCAGTACACATACATACATACATATAAACAAATGGCTGTGTAATCAAATAAACATATTCTTTATAATACTCTATTGAAAATGACTTCATAGCACGCACTTAAATGTGTTTTTTTTTATTATTTACGATATGCAGAGTTATATTTAGAAAAAAAAATTGGTATTTAACTATTAATTTCATTGAATAAGCAATAGAGTTTCATAAGGGAATTCAAGACGTTTATAGATATCATATAAATAAAATTATTTGGCAATAATCTAGAGGTTTTGGTATACAAATTACAAATGATACGGAACTAATAACAATTTGGTATTAAATATAAATTATTTAAAAAATAAATAAATAAACAAGTAAATAGATTCGGCTGTGCGAATCTTTAATACCCTCCATCCGTGTTCTAACCACAATATTATCACCAATGTTTTCATCACTAGGAGACAAAAACAAACCATATTTCACATTATAATGGATAGATGTGTTTCATTTTAATATTTCGTTATGTACACGAACATGTTTCTATCACGTATTATTTGTTTAGAACACACATAAACCACACAGATTCGAGTGTAGCTTTATTTTTAGTTCATGCTCTTGCACGTGTACTGCTGGAAAAAAAAAACTGAACATGTTCTTGAACGCGTACATCTAAAAATTAAAGCATTATTCACTCGTGATCGGAAAAATCTGATACATCCCTATAAAGAACGACAACAATTGTTTCAAGCAAAAAAAAAAAATCTAAAATAATTGGCAGTTATAAAAAATAAAAATAAAAAGATAATAATAAAAATAAAAAATAAAAATAAAACGATAGTAATAAAATAGAAAACAGAGAAATTTTATATGTTGTTTATGACTTAATTTCTTTTTTTTTCAAACGCGAGTGGATAATGTTTTAATTTTTAGATGTACGCGTTCAAGAACATGTTCTGTTTTTTAGCAGTACACGTGCAAGAACACGAACTTAAAATAAAGCTACACTAGAATCTGTGTGGTTTATGTGTGTTCGAATTAAAAATACGTGATAGAAACATGTTCGTGTACATAACGAAATATTAAAACGAAACACAGTCATGATTGTACAAAATATAGAAACACACATAACTGATATCAAAATAAAAATATGTGTTTGTTGGTCTGAGCTATGTTTGTTTACTTATATGTACGAGTTTTTTATTCAGTGTGTGTTTTTTTCTGAACTCTGGTTTATTTACATTTTTATTGTATAATGTATTTATAATTTTGTTATTTTCTATAAAAATAAAAATTCTTATTTTCGATCTTTATCATTTTAATGATTGAGTTTGAAATTATTCAGGCTCAATATCAAATGTTTTTACTTTAAATAAAGCAAATAACTTTGGCTTTAGTTTGTTATACTGGAAGAGGCTTAAATAGTATAACTTTTGCTAGAATTCTCATTTGGTTGTTTTGAGCAAATGTATGCATATGAATTTAACTTTTTCCAAAAAAACATAATAAAAATAAAATAAAAAAAAAATAAAAATAAAAATAAAAAAAAATAAAAAAATAAAAATAATAAAATAAAAATATCTATAGGCTAGGCGATTTCTTGTTACCGATGTTTTGTACTACCATTTTATCCCAATTTTGACCAAACGAATATTATTTGAAAAGTATTTCTTTTTGGCTGTTCACCAGATTTACAGATTTTACATTTTTTTTCATTATTTTGAGTAAATTGCATTTAAAGTTGCTACTAACACATACATAAAACAAGTAAGAAATTATAGTCGGTCTGGACCGACTATATGATACCCTATACCATGCGTTTAGGGACCCTATCTCATAGGCCCAACTAACTGGACATAGAAATAAGCATAAGCCAAATTTCAGTGGGATTTTTATTAATTTTTTTGGCTGCAGATATGAAAAAGTTCATATCGGATACTATATCTATATGGGGGCTAGGCCCAAAAATGGACCGATCCTGACTATGTTTGGTAAAGTCTCTTGAATTTTCCACAAATGTATACAAACAAAATTTGAGAAGAATCAGTGCAATATTTTTGTTTTTTGATAGATTTAAGTGAAGATCGGGAAGCAGCTTTATATGGGGCATATGACTTAGAGTTGTCCCATAGGGATCATTTTTAGACTACTCATTAATGGATGTAATTGGATCATATGACAATTTATGTCGATTTCATAGGGGTCATTTGTATGGGGGCTAGGTCTGAACATGGACCGATTCTCACCAATTTCAATAGCGTTCATGCCATGGCCGATAAAAGATTAAATACCAAATTTCATCTAAATATATTCATATTTGCGACCTGCAGTTTGATTACAAAGTTTACATGGACACACAGACGGACGTACGGACGGACGGACATCGTTAAATCGAATCAGATAGTGATTCTAATTCGATCGGTATAATTAAAGATGGGTGTAGGTCAAATATTTTTGGTTGTTACAAACAGCTGCACAAAGTCATTATACCCAAACCACATAGTGGTATAGGGTATAATTATACATATGGTGTGTGTTTATTAAATTTGTTAATGTGTTTATTAATGAGTTTTTTTTTATTCATTCACAATAATAATAAACCAAAAAAGTGTTGGTTTGTGAATTGGCTAAGTTGAAAAATAATATTGCCTAGAAATTTCACTCGAATTTCGAGCGCTGGAATCTGCTAGTAACAATTATTCGATTACTTTAAGTTTCCATAAGATCCAGAGCATCATATAAATATGGGTCAAATTAGGTTTATCTGTGTATATTACCCCAAAAATAATCCCTGTAGAACCATCTCTTGTCGTAGTTTCCATGTAAAGCTGCTTCCCGATCTTCACTTATGTCTATTAAAAAAACGAAAATATTGCAGAGATTTTTCTCAAATTTGATTTGTATGTGTTTTCGGGAAAAGTAAGTGACTTCATGATCGATTAATTTTTTAACATAGTCCCCAAACAAAAATAGTGTCCGACACTAACTTTTTCATATCTTTGGAGAACAACTACATAACAATGCTACTCGTATTTATTTTATGCTCCTTTTCCGTACACTCAAAAAATACTAGATCGTTAAAATAACTGATGATATAAAACATATAATTATTATAAGTGTTTAAAAAGCGGATAATTTCATTAATTTTTAAACAACAAAAAGAAACTGACATAGCAGTAAAAAATATTTAACAAATCGTTTTCAATTACTGACAGAATTTAAACTACACATCGGTAAAAAAAAAACATTGTCATCTGTTTTTTATTTTTATTTTTTATACTTTAAGAAAAGCAATGTTTGTAAACTTCAGTTGTAGCAACATGTTCTATTCGCCGTCAAACAAATTTATGTAACATATATTGAATTGAAAATTTTATTTAAACAAACATTTTAAGTAATGGAACTTTTTAAAAAGTTTTTTTAGGAAATGAAAGTTTTTTAGAGAGGGAATTTTTGTAAGAAAATGTACTCTTTTTGAAAGATTTTAAGAAAATGTATTTTTATCAAATTGTACTTTTTTAAGAAAACGTATTTTTTAAGATTAGCTACTTTTTTTAAGGGTACCCTTTTAAGAAACAGATTTTTTTTAATTTAAATTTTAGGAAAAAGTTACTTATTTAAGCAAAGGTACATTTTTTAAGAAATATACAACTTGAAGAAAATGTACTATTTTAAAACTAGTACTATATTAATAAAATATTATTTTTAAGAAAATATACATTTTAAGAAAAGGTAATTTTTTAACAAAATGTACTTTTTTAAGCAGAGACACCTTTTTTAAGAAAATATATTTAACAATAGTCGATTTTTAAGAAAGTAGAAAGTACTTTACATTTTAAGAAAATTTACTTTTCTAAGGGAGGGTACGTTCCTAAGAAAATGTACTTTATTAAGATATTTTTAAGGAAATTAAACTTTTTTAGAAAAGTTACGTATGTATATTTTCAGGAAATGGAACTTAATTTATATAAGGTATCTTTTTAAGAAAAGGAAATTTTTTAAGATAATGTGCTCTTTTAAGTAAAGAAGTTTTATTGAGAAAGGAACTCATACCCTATACCGAGTTTGTACTGATGTTTGTAACTACCAAAAATAGTTGACCTAAACACGATCGACACAGAATCATTTTCTGATTAAGCGATATCCATCCATCTGTCAGTCTATCTGTGCGTCCGTCTGTGTCTCCATGAAAACCTTGTAATCAAATTGCAGGGCGTAACTATATATACTAGTATAGCCCAGCACTCGAAATTCGAGTGCAAATTCTAGGACATATTATTTTTTCATTCAATTTTTGTCTTCCAATGTTTTTTTAATCTACACATATAAAAAATTTAAGAATATTTAAATGAGCCTAAAGGTATGTTAATCAATTTTAGCAATTCACAACTCAACACAGAGCGTCTGATATATAATTTAAATCATTCGAATTAACGGGGTGTAACAAATTATTATAAATATTTTATTTTATTTAATCTAATATATTTTTAAGACAGATTTTATTTCTTTATTTACATCAGCTACAGTAATTTATAACATCACCTGGATATGAAATATATTGTTACATGATCATTTAAATAATAATAATATAATTATAATCTAATAATAATATTGATAATAAATAATAATAATAATAATAATAATAATAATATTAATAATAATAATATTAATAATAATAATAGTATTACAAATGGTTATTTTAATTGAAATGACTAACATTATTAATAAAAAATACTACAAACATAAGTTCAAAATTGTAATAACTTAAAAGTAGAAGAAACACAGATCACATACCAAGAAGACATAACAAAAAAAAAAAAACGCATAAGAACAAGGACACATTACAACATGGATACTTTACATATAATGGTGGACACAAACAAATAATTTTGAAATAGACAGAGCAGAGGTAGAAATAATGAACAGCAACATCCGGGCGTCAGAACATCAGGAACATCAAAACATCAGGAACATAATTAACATGATCTGAAACATCAGGACACCAGGAAACATAATTAAATTAGGACTTCAGAACATCAAGAACATAATTAGATATATCTGGAACATCAAGAACATAATTATATTGCACAGAAATATCAAGACAAAATATCATCAGAAACATCATTAGATTGATCTGGAACATCACGACATCAGGAACATGAAATTGATAAGGAACATTAGGATATCAGGTACGAAATTAAAGTTGACATAACAAGAAACACATAGCCACACGTTCACATTATAAAACGGACACATTACAACACAGATAGATTACATATACAGGTAGACACAGAGATAAAAGAGGTGGAATAAACACAAAACAATCAACAAATAACTTATAATAGCCAGCAAAGTAGAGTAGTGATC
This sequence comes from Cordilura impudica, assembly GCA_963682025.1. Taxonomy (NCBI): domain Eukaryota; kingdom Metazoa; phylum Arthropoda; class Insecta; order Diptera; family Scathophagidae; genus Cordilura; species Cordilura impudica. The sequence goes on from OY821521.1 coordinate 60,861,079, forward strand.
AGGAACATCAGGAACACAATGAAATTGATCTGGAACATCAGGACATCCGAATATCAGGAACACAGATAAATTGATTAGGAACATGAGGGCATCAGGAACACAAATAAATGTGATCAGGAACATAATTAAAATTAACAGTAGGGTTAAACACGCTACAGTAGTTCTAGTTGGCAACCAATAATCAAATATTACGCAAGAGAGATTTTTTAATTTTATGAATTGGGTCAGAAAATGAAAACAGATCATAATAATCATTATACAATTTACACAGGACACGTAATGGATTAATAAGTTCATAGTTAGATCTACAAAACGGTATTTTCAATGGTATATAATATCTTGTGACCCGATTAGGAACGTTAAAATTTATTTCGTTAAGAAGAAAGCATGAATTTATTTCACCATTAATTAATTTTACCATAAATGTAATATTTAACATCATTCTTCTAGTTTGAAGTGTAGGAAGATCTATAAGTTTCAATCTGTGCTCATATTGTGGCAAATCAGTGTTATTACTCCAACCTAGGCCACGCAAAGCAAATAAAAGAAATTGTTTCTGAACTGATTCGATACTATCACTATAACAAGAATAATTAGGTGACCACACAACAGATGCATACTCAAGGGTAGGCCTAACGAGGCAAGTAAATAAAAGTTTAGTAACATAAGGATCATCAAATTCCTTAGACCACCTTTTAATGAAACCCAAAAGAGATTTTGCCTTATTAACACAATAACACACCCAAATCTAGAAAATTTGTAACATTTTCAAGACATTTACTATCAATATAATAAACTGTAGGAATCAACGCTGCTTTAGTAAAGGATAACTTTTTACATTTCCTGAAATTTAAGGACATATTATTTACATTACACCAATCTGTCAGTCCTACCAAATCTTCCTGCAATAATTTCGAAGTATCAATATTTTCAAATGACAAAAAGAGTTTAACATCATCATCTGCATACATTAATACTTTAGAAAAACGAACAATGGAAGGAAGGTCATTAAGGTATAATACAAAAAGAACTGGACCCAAGTGACTACCTTGTGGAACACCTGAAGTGACAGAAATAGAAAATGAAGAACAATTTCTACAAACAACTTTCTGAGATCTACCTCTCAAGTAACATAAATTTTATCATTCTCAGTTTCTCCTCCATATGAACTATAACTGTGCCAATTTGCACACTCCTCCGTGCCCGCATATTGCTTAAAAAGGGAACTAAAAATTTACCTTCACATATTAATATATAGATACTTTGATGATATTTGATATATAAGTTTCTATCGACCATACGACGAACGCTGTTCAAAATTTGTGAAATACGGTGCATGTTCAGACTTGGCCCCCATACAAATAACACCTATCAGACAGACTAATATGGTATGTACATTACATGTACATATGTACATTACATTCACTAAACCACTAAAAATCCTGGATCTCCATTTTTAGTCATAGCCCCCCTAAGAACCTGCTTCGCGAATATCAAAATTAATAATTAGAATATCAAAATTAAAAGTATTTCATATATTTTTCTCAAATTTGGTTTATACATGTTTTTATAAAAATAAGTAACTTTAATAGATATGGCCATGATCGGTCCATTAATTTCCGTCCTAGTCCCGTTATAAAAATAGCATTTACTATGAAGGCAACCAATTTATAATTATAACACACAAATTTGGTTTGCTTATTTTCTAAATTCATTTAGTTGGACCTAAGACCCTTACCCTAAACTCATGGTATCGGTAGATTATCGTATAGTCGGTCTAGTTCGATTATAATTTTCCTACTTCTATTAACATTAAAAGCCATTTGTTCATTTAAATTTTTTATTGCACCAATTAAAACTCATTTTTTCCTCCAAACACAAAAACACATTTTTCTACTACTGTAAGCAGATTTTTAATATCTAGCAACAAAATCATAAACAACAAACGGTTGCTAACCATACACAACGTACGTAATCGACGAAAAAAGTTTAAGGAAAATAAATTTTAAACTTCAAATTTTGATTTAACTACCACCTTCAGAATGCGTTACAAATAATGTTTTACACTCAAGTTTATTAAATGGCGTGACGGCTGGTTGGTTACATACTTAGTTGGGCTGGGAGTGCGTGAGTGTATTAAGGAAAGTGTCTTAATTATGAGTTATGTCTGTTTAGTAAATAACTGTTATAAACAGATAATCACACAATTGAGCGAATACCAGATCATACAACGAGTTAGAAACAAATAATATTAAGAATAAATTTAAGAATAAATACAGACTTTACAGTAATTCTCAGCTACCCAGTTCTTATTGTATGAAAATTAACTAATTAACTATTTATCTTCACTTCAAATTTCATTTGTATAATATAAAAGTAGTTGTATTCCATCCATAATTTGTACAAAAAAAAAAATATTAAGTAATTACATTTTATACCCTCCACACCTCAGTGGCAGAGGTGATATAGGTTTGTCACTCCATTATTTTCTTGATCAGTATAATAAGGGAAGTTGATTTAGCGATGACCGTCTGTCCGTCTGTCTGTAGAAATAACGATCCCGCCGTCCATATCTATGCTAGACCGTTCGTTTCTGTATAAAATCGTTTATTAACATCCCAAAGGAGTTGCTATTTAAAATCATCAAAATTGAATTATCATAAATTACCTAAAAACTTTCTTATAGGGATCAAACTTTGGGTATTATAACGCTGGCTGCGTTATATAATGAATTTCATTATGGGTTTTCTACTCTAGTAAAAGAAAAATTATGCAATTTTTCAAATAGTAACTAATTCTTTCCATAGAAGACACGATCATTGTTTTTTATAACAAGAAATAATAGAAACTGGCCAACAAGAAAAGCAATTACAGTAGTTTTGACAAAGCTGCACATCCAACTTTTGAATAATGTCATGTTCACTCCACTTCTTTTGATTTTGTTTTTTGTAAGAGGGAGCTAAATATGATTTTTTTATGAAAACAATTTAAAACTTTCAAAAATATGAGGCGCTTATCTTAAATGTGCAGGTACAAAAAGTCCACTTAAAGAAAGAAATAATTATTGAATTTTGAAAATAAAAACCCAAACAAAAATTTTGTGCAGTTATAGGCAAAGTGCACTTAAGAACAAGGCAGTTATGTCAAAACTACTGTAACTTTAAATTTAATTGGTATTCGAAATTGGTATTCGAATTTAAAGTCGTAGCCGTCCGTACCCAATATTGGTTGTAATATTGAGTTTAAGATGCAGATGGAGGGTATGAAAGATTCGGCCCAGCCGAATTCAACACTTTTACTTGTTTTATTTCCAGTATTCTTTGAGGTAGTGTCCCAATAGTTGTAGTAACTGTCTTTTAAGTTAAGTAGGCGTATTGTTATTTCTTCCTTATTTCCCCATTTTAAAACTTCTCTTTTTGCCAACTTTGTTTATTTTGTTGTTTATTTTCTGTTAAACGTTTAATTTAACCTATAAATCGCATAAAAACGTTTAAAATGTTTTTTTTTTTTAAAATATGGCAAAAGTGTTAACAGAGTAACTGAAAAACAAAACAGAGGTAATTTAGCGTTAAATTAGCATTAATTTGTAAATTTAATTAAATTGTTAAGGATGGTTTGAAAACAAAACATTGGTGTCAGATTAGAAACATTTAAAAAAAAAAGAAAAAGTGCTTTACATTTGACGGTTGGCGTAATTTATCGATGCACCCTTAACACTATTGTGGTGACTTATCATGTGGAATAAGTATTTTGTTATTTTATTATACCCTCCACCCCATAAAATATATATATATTCTTGATCCTTAGAACGATGTCCTTCTGTGGACATCACGATCACGCCTCAATAGATCGTCTGGGTTGCATATTTTTATTTAAAATGATTGGCAGACATTCTGAGCAGGTTGCTATGTAAAATCAACAAAATCGGTTCAATAGATCTCGATTTTTCAATGAAAATGTTAAAAAAAAACTTGAAGATATATGATTTTTCTACGCTGTTCTTATTATTGTTATTGGTGTTATTCTAAATTTTGTAATTTGTGTGTGGTAACTATAATTTTGCTTGATGAGTGTATGTATCGTTAGACTCTACGTGCTATATTAGTTCAGGTTGGTATTGCCACACATTTTTTAACGTTATCCCCAAATAATTACAAAAAATGTCAATATGAAAACAAAATCTATAATATTAATAGGCTAGGCGATTTCTTGTGACCGATGTTTTGTTCTACCGTTTAATCCCGATTTTGACCAATAGTATATTATTTGAAAGGTATTTCTTTTAAGCCGTTTTGCAGATTTACAGATTTTTAAATTTTTTCCTTTATTTTGAGTAAATTGCATTTAAAGTTGCTACTAACACATACATAAAATTATACAATGATATGTGTGTGTTTATTAAATTTGTTAATGTGTTTGTAATAAAAATGACTTTGTTTTTTGTGTTGATTTGTGAATTGGCTATAATTGATTAGCATTTCTTTAGAATTTTCACTCGAATTTCGAGGGCTGGAATCTGCTATTAATAATAAAAGAGTACCATTTCTTAAAAACGAATCTTGTTATTTATAAAAGAATAAACCAACTATCTTTAAATTTTAATAAAAATGAGAGTTGAATCTGCTTATATTTTTGAGGTCACTAGTTTTTCCTTTAAGAACTCAAAATCATGCGGAAACATTTTTCACTTTTCCTAATTCTATATTCTATATACAATTTCTCGTTTTGACTAATTCAAGATATTTGTTTTGTAGAAAAACTCTCAGACTATAAGTTGTTATTTATTTTAAATGTATTTCCTATTAAATACGTTTAAAGGTTCTACTTTAATATTTGTAACATTCTAATATTTTTCCTATAGAATCACCGCAAATCTAACAAAACTTAAGGACAAGTTTATAAATTGAATTTTATTTTTTATTTTAAAAAGATATATTAAGCTTTTAAACCCTCGAAATAACAATACATTTTTTAAAGCCGATAGCCAAAGTAGCTAGTGCTTCAGAATTAATTTTATTGTAATTTAACATTGTAATAAAAACCCAAAGAATAATAATAATAATAAATTTATATAAATTTTTTTTGTTAGCTTTTGTGATAATTGATTTTGAAAATAATTGAACAATCGCACTATGGTCCATAAATCGATTTTTATACCCTATACCACTATGTGGTTTGGGTATAATGACTTTGTGCTGCTGTTTGTAACAACCAAAAATATTTGACCTACACCCATCTTTAATTATACCGATCGAATCAGAATCACTATCTGATTCGATTTAACGATGTCCATCCGTCCGTCCGTCCGTCCGTCTGTGTGTCCATGTAAAGCTTGTAATCAAAGTGCAGGTCGCATATATGAATATATTTTGATGAAATTTTGTATTTAATCTTTTATCGGCCATGGGATGAACGCTATTGAAATTGGTGAGAATCGGTCCATGTCCAGACCTAGCCCCCATACAATTGACCCCTATGAAATCAACATATATTGCCATAAGATCCAAATTATCATACAAATATTAGTCAAATTGGGTTTGTGTGTATATATTACATTCGTTAATCAGTAGGCCAAAAATTATCCCTATTGGACAAGTCTTAGTCATAGGCCCCATATAGAGCTGCTTCCCGATCTTCACTTAAATCTTTTAATAAACAAAAATATTGCACTGATTCTTCTCAAATTTTGTTTGTATATATTTTTGCAAAATACAAGAGACTTTACCAAACATGGTCAGGATCGGTCCATTTTTGGGCCTAGTCCCCATATAGATATAGCATCCGATATGAACTTTTTCATATATGCAGCCGAAAAAATTAAAAAAATCCCACTCAAATTTGGTTTATGCTTATTTTCTATATCCAGTTAGTTGGGCCTGAGAGATAGGGTGTCTAAACGCATGGTATAGGGTATCGTATAGTCGGTCTAGACCGACTATAATTTTCTTGTTTTTTTTTGGCATTAATTCGTAGACACAAGATATTTTGCTCACACTTTGTATGATGGCTTAAATTAACAAAATTGAGATAAATAAGAAGTTTCATTAAAATCGGCCACGCACACCACCCACCGCCCATAAAACCCAACACGAAATTTTCATATAAAGCTTTTTCCTTTGGTCAGAATGTCTTGAAATTTTGCATAGAGCTTACATTTAACAAGTAAGAAATTTAAAGTCGGTCTAGCCCGACTATACTATACCCTATACCATGGTGTTGAGACCCTATCTCTTCGGTCCAACTATTTGGATATAGCATGTAAGCATAAACCAAATTTGAGTGGCATTTTTATCAATTTTTTTCGCTGCAGATATGAAAAAGTTCATATCGGATACTATATTTATATGGGGACTAGGTCGAAAAATGGACCGATTCTGACCATATGTGGTAAAGTCACTTATACTTTGAAAAAATATATACAAACCAAATTTGAGAAAAATCTGTGCAATATTTTTGTTTTTTGATAGATTTAAGTGAAGATCGGGAAGCAGCTCTATATGGGGCCTATGACTAAGAATTTTCCTACAGGGATTATTTTTGAACTACTGATTAGCAGATGTAATAAACGCATACAAACCCAATTTGACTGAGATATGATAATTTGGAACTTATGGCAATTTATGTCGATATCATAGGGGTCATTTGTATGGGGACGTGGTCTGAACATGGACCGATTCTCACCAATTTCAATAGTATTCATCCCATGGCCGATGAAAGCTTATATACCAAATTTCATCAAAATATATTCATATTTGCGACCTGTAGTTTGATTACAAGGTTTACATGGACACACAGACGGACGGACGGACATTGCTATTTCGACTTAAAAAGTGATTCTGAGTCGATCGGTATAATTAGAGATGGCTCTAGGCCGAATATTTGTGGTTGTTACAAACAGCAGCACAAAGTCATTATACTCAAACCACATAGTGGTATAGGGTATAAAAATAGATAGACATCCCGAATAATTTTATGAAATCGGCCACGCCCACCACACACCGCCCAAACAAAATTTTCATATAAAACTTTTCATATAAAAATTTTCATAACAATAACATTTTAAATACATTTCTTCTTTTTTAAATTTAAAAAAATTGTCAAATCTTTATTATTTGATTTTCTGGCCGCAACAACATACTATACTATAGTTGCCCATTAATCGGCATTGTTATTCTTTTCTAAGGAAAGATCACTCGCAAGCCTCCTTTTTTCCGCTTCTTTGCCTCTGCGTAAGTGACTTGAGGTCATCCTGTTCTACCTGAGCTGGGTTTTTCGAAATCATTATCACTGAGTTCTATTAGAGTACTTGTGGAAGCCCACTGTGAGTGTTTATCCTTAAATTTATTTAGCATTCTGTGACATTTCGAAAGCTTTCCTTTAACGTATGCACACAAACTTTTAATTTTTAAGTTTTATTTCTTCTTTTTGTTTTTTAATGTTAAATCATTATTAACAATTTTTTCAAAAACCCAATCCGAAACAAAAACGGGCAAAAGTTACATACATAACATTAAAGAAGATATTATAACCTATCACCCAAAAAAAAAATTGGAGCATACCGAAGCATACCACCTTACTTTTACTCGAACGAACACAAAAATAATCCAATTTTCATACAAAAAAACATGTTACATGAAACACTGAATTCTGCAAACATTTTACACAAAACTACACTTATTTTATTCTTAATATTTACATGAATACCTTTTGTATTGTTTTGCATTCCAAACTTCGAAATTAACTTTCATTAATCTATAATAAGGCTAGGCGATTTCTTGTGACTGATATTTTGTTCTATCGATTTATGCCGATTTTGACCAAACGTATATTATTTGAAAGGTATTTCTTTTAAGCCGTTTTGCAGATATACAGATTTTTAAATTTTTTCCTCTATTTTGAATAAATTCATTTCAAGTTGCTACTAATACACACATAAAATTATACGCATGATATGTGTGTGTTTATTAAATTTGTTAATGAGTTTGTTATCTTCATTCACAATAATAATAAACTAAAAAAGTGTTGGTTTGTGAATTGGCTAAGTTGAGAAATAAAATTGCCTAGAAATTGCACTCGAATTTCGAGCGCTGGAATCTGTTGTCACAATTTCGGTAACGCAATTTCTTCTCAGCTGTTTGCAAGGTTATTACAATAAAAGGAACAGGTTACCATCTGATGTTAATTTTTTGGTTATTCTAAATCACTGGGGTATCTCTGTTAATATTGTCTACAAATTTTTTAAAAATCCAACCACATTATTTTTACTTTATGACAAAAAAAAAATCGGCTTTGAAACCATAGTTTGATTTCGATGTTGTTTTGATATTTATTTCATGTTTTTAATTATTTTGATATTTATGTCAGCATCAAATTTATAGGGCAGTTATGAAAAATTTTATAAATGTTCATTTAAATGCTTAAAATTGTTTATGTGTATGCAAATATACATATTAATCTCAGCATGTGAAGATGATTTTGTATTTTTTACAAAAATGTCACAACCTCATTATCAACTTTTATATTAATGAAGATTTGGCCAAGATTTAAAAATAATTTAATAAAAAAAAACTCCTGACACTTTAAATTGGGTGTTCATTATATTATTTCAATATTCAATGGGATCTTCAGAAATAATCAAGTCTACAGTAAGCAATATTAAAAATCCAACTGATAAACTTAAGCGTTCTGTTTTTGAAATGAAGAATGAAAAAATGTTACTATCAGTTCTGATTGATGGTAAAATTTTAAATGAAATTACAAACACCTTGACAACATTCAAATGTGCTAGTTGAAAAAGGGCACAGAAATACTTTAAAATTTTAGTGAGCACAACTATGAACATGGAATTTCTCCATTGCATGCTAGAATTAGGTGCATGGCGTTAATTTTAAAACTGGCATATACTATTCCACGAAACATTTGTCGAAGAATAACAGAATATAAAACAAGTAAGAGTGTTAAATTCGGCTGTGCCGAATCTTTGATGCCGTCCACCTGCGTCTTAAATTCAATATTACAACCAATGTTGGGTACGACTACCACTTTAAAACTGTTGCCAATACAAAAACTTTAAATTCGAATACTTTAAAAAAAAATTAGTTGTTAAAAAAGCGTACTATTTTAAAAAAGGTATGATTGCAAGAAAAGATAATTTCTAAGAAAATGTACTTTCTTAAAGAAAATAAATTTTTTAAATAAGGTACTTTATCAACAAAAATGAACTCTATTAACAGAAAAGTACTTTTTTAAGAAGATATACTTTTTAAGAAGATGTACTTATTAAGAAAATATACTTATGTTTATATTTCGGCTGAAGGTCTTTTATTGTATGTCATAAAAATAAAACACACAAGATTCGCATTTAAATTTCCGATATTTCGGTTAAATTCTTTAACCATCTTCTGCGAGTTTAAATTAAGATATTTTTGTTTAAAGTATTTACTATAAATTATGTACTTTAAAATGTGTATTTAAAAAAAGGGCAGGTTTTAAAAGAGAGGTAATTTTTTAAGAAAATGTTTTTTAAAGAAAATTTGCTTTCCGAAAAACTTTGAAGAATATGTACTTTTGTAAAAAAGTTAGTCTTTTAGAAAAAGTGTATTCTTTAAAAAGGATACCTACAAAAATTTAATTTTTGAAAAGGGGTACCGTTTTAAAAAAAGGTAACTTATAAAAATGGGTACTTATTAAAAACAAAGGGTATTTTTTCAAAAAAAGGGTACTTTGTCAATAGCGTACTTTTTCGAAAAAGGGTACTTTCAAAAAGAGGGTAATTCTTTTAAAAAGGGTACTTCAAAAAAAGGGTAATTTAAAAAAATGGTATTCTTATAAAAGGGTAATTTCTAAAAAAATTAACTTCTTAAAAAGGGTACATTCTTAATAAGGGTAGTTTTTAAAAATGGAACTTTTTTCAAAAGGGTAATTTTTGAAAAGGCGTACTTTTTTAAAAGTTACTTTAAAAAAATGTATTTAAAAAAAAAACAAATTTAAAAAAACGTAATTTTTTAAAAAAAGGGGTACTTTTAAGGTACTTTTTTAAAACAGGTGCTTCAAAACAAGGTACTTTTTAAAGATAAAGGGTAAAGGGTATGTTTGAAATAGGGTATTTTAAAAAAATTTGATTTTTTCAAAAATTATACTTTTTCAAAAAGGAAAGACGACACTTAAAAAAAGGTAATTTAAAAAAAGGTACTTTTAAAAAAGGGAAAAATTTTAAAAAAGAGTAAAAAAAAGTTATATGTTTTTAAAAGAAGGGTACTTTTTTTAAAAAAAGGTACTTTAAAATAAAGGGAATTTACAAAAAATGGTATTTTTTTTAAATAAAGGGTACATGTTTAAAATAGCGCAATTAAAAAAAGGCGATTTTCTTTTTAAAAAAAAATTCTCTTTTAAAAACGATACTTTTTTAAGAAAAGGTACTTATTTAAAAAAGATACTTTTTAAAAAAAAAATACTTGTTTATAAAAAACTCTTTCAGAAAAGGTACTTTTTAAGGAAAGGCATTTTAAAAAAATTAACTTTTTTAGCGATTATAGTTTTATTTCATATTGGCGATTTTCTTTATTATATCGTGACAAAATTAAAAAAAATGGCGCTATACTTCCTTCTGCTAATGTGACACATGTAGTATAATCAAACGGACACCTTCATATAGCAGATGCCTCAACTATAATTACTACAACAATAAGAAGAATTACAACACATACACATCTTAAAAAAAACAACAAACGCATTGAAAATTTTTATTTTTTCAAAAGTTTTTTCAGAGTTTCATTCATATCTCGTGACTCCTTGGACCGATTTTGAAGATTTTAAATTCCAACTCCTTTGGGATGTTAGTTAACGATTTTATGCAAAATCGAAAAGTCTAGCTTAGTTATTGAGGCTGTAATCATGATTTCCACAGACAGAAGGACAGAAGACGGACAGACGGTTATCGCTAAAATCAAGAGAATATATGGTTTTGGGGTCTACATATTTTATTTCAATGCGTTACAAATATATGTATACGTATATTAGGCTGGTTGCAGCTTGTATGGGATTTTTTTTTTTAATTCTTAATAATGCGTTGTCTAAAATATGAGATTTGCTGTCATAAATTCGGTATTTACTTTTTAGCTCGATCCAACAGGGCCTTCTGGTGTCTAGTGGGGCCCAAAGTAGCCAAAGTGTGTTTATATGGGGAAAATATGACTTTTTTTAGATTTTCCAAAAATTTCGTTCTACAGTTTAATTTTTTCGACAAGTTGTTATATGAATCGATTTCAGTATTAAATTGTCTTTTTAAAAAGCTGTAAACCAACAAAATCGATTAAAATCTCGCCAGGAAATAGCAAATGCCCCAGACCACACTAGTGCCAAAATAAAAAACACTAGGTCATAAAATTTGATGAAACTTTTTTCATTTTTTATTAGACCGATGGACTAAGAATCACTTTCTGAGTTAATGTAGTGATGTCCGTCTCTCCATTCGTCCATCTGTCTGTCCATGTAATCCTTGTAATCAGCCTACAGGTCGCAAATGTGAATATTATTGCATTTTGTGTATAAGCTTCTATCGGCTATTGAAATTGGTGAAAATCGGTTCATTTTCTGACCTAGTCCCCATACGAATGACCCTTATGAGATGGACTTAAATTGTCATAGCATCCAAATTATCATATAGATCTCGGTCAATGTTTTTTTACATTCATTTATCAGTAGTCCAAAAATAAACCCCATAGTACAATTCTTACTCATAGCCCCCATATAAAGCTGTTTCCCGATCTTCACTTATATCTATTAAAAAAAAAAATATTGCACAGATTTTTCTCGAATTTGGTTTGTATTGTTTTTGCAAAATATAAGTGACTTTACCAAATATAATCAGGATTGATCCATTTTTCGACCAAACATATCTGCAACCAACTAAATCTACAACAACTAGCAGATTCCAGCCCTTGAAACTCGGGCGCAAATTCTAGGAAATTTTATTTTTTTATTAAATAAAGACCCTAAAAGTATGCTAATCAATTATAGCCAATTCACAAATCAACACAAAAAACAAACTCATTTGCAATTTACTAAAAATAAAGGAAACAATTTTAAAAACTGTAAATCTGCAAATCGGCTAAAAAGAAATACCTTTCAAATAATATACGTTAGGTCAAAATCGGGATACAACGGTAGAACAAAACATCAGTCACAAGAAATCGCCTAGCCTATTAATATTATAGATGCCACTCAAATTTCGTTTATGCTTATTTTCTACATCCAGTTAGTTGGACCTAAGAGATAGGGCCTCTAAATGCATGGTATAGGGTATCGTATAGTCGATCTAAACCGGCTATAATTTTCTTACTTATTTTATTATTATTTTATTATTTTGAATATATATTTTGGTAGTGTACACTAAGATTTTGGAAGAGCTGGAGAGCTTAATTCCTAATAATTTGTGGGAAATCTTCAATTCTGTTTATTGAAACTAAAAATTATAATAGTTTTTAATTCAACCTCTAGCTCTTTTGCAACATTTAACACTGGTCCCCCAACAGTAATGAATTTATTTCGTAAAGTTTAATGTCGTTTAGCACACTCACGAAAATGTCAACATAACTTCCGTAAATTTAAAATGAGGGGGTTAGAGCGTTACATTAAAAATGCAAAATAATGACATTAACATCAATTTCAATATAAATATAAATACTTATGTACTTATGCATGTGCAAAACCATAACAATACATGTGATGCGACACTACATTTATATATTGTGTTTCCAATTTCATTTTAATGAAATCAAAATAGAAATGTTGCAAAAAAAAACTGAAAAGCACACATACACCAGCACAAATACAAAAATTCCTTAAAAGCAAAAACCCTCTTCAACACAAAAATAAAGGCCAAAATACAGACATTTTTATACCATGTTACGAAAACACTCACCCACATACATAAATATTTATGAATGTACGAACATTTGGAATAAACTGAAAACAAATTTAGAGTATATAGAAAAACAATTTTGGTATGGGTGTCGTCAATATCTCACATCACAAAATACCCAGCACATTTACATTAAATTGATTCTCCACATCTACTTACGTACTACTTGAAGCATTGGTGAAGTCATACTTTGATTGCATATCTATATATATATATTTACAAGTAATACTGCTACCAAGCTCAACGGGCTAATAAGTGTTGTTCCAAAAAAAAATATAAAAATCGTTTTTATAAAATATCCCGAAGATATCACAGTTCTAAGCAATGACACTTTTTTAAGAAAGGTACTTTTTTGAGATATGGAACTTTTTTAGAAAGTTTTTAAGGAAGTGCATTTTTTTCAGAAAAGGTTTTTTTTTAAGAAAGGGTACTTTTTTAGGAATAGGAACTTTTTTTGTAAAAGGACTTCTTAAGAAAAACACTTTAAGATGAGGTTATTTTTTAAGAAAAGGTACTTTATAAATAAAATAGGAAGATACACTTTTTTATCAAATGGCAATTTTTTACAAAATTTACTTTTTTAGAAAAGATACTTCTTTAAGAAATTACGCTTTTTTAAGAAAATGCCCTTAATTAAACAAATTTACTTATTAAGAAAAATCATTATTTTAAGAAAATGCGCTTTTTAAAAAATGGTACTTTATAAGCGAATGTACTTTTTTAAGAAAATGCCCTTTTTAAAGAAAACGAGCTTAAAGATATGGAACAATTTTAAAGAAAAGACACTTTTTAAATATGTATATTTTTATAAGAAAACTAGCTGACCCAGCAAACGTTGTTTTGCCATACAACTTATTTCGAATAAATAATTTTGTTGTTAATTATGATGATATGCATTTAACATGTACGGGAGGTGCCACGCCAAATGATCGCGCCCATTTTTCACATAACTTCTCACACTCATCATTCGTGAACTCGCAGGTGGTTTCGAAACTTTTGGGGTTATAGAAGTCCAGATAATTTTTTTTTTTGCATGGTAGTTGCCACTCTCACTAACCCGATCCTGCCCATTTTTGGAACGACGAATCACATTAACAACTAATTGACGTGCAGTTTCAAGATTCTGGCCACCATAGTACTGAAGATATATGAAGATATGTATTAACCATGTATAGGAGGTGCCACGCCCACTGGTTTTACTAACTTATGTACTTCTATAAAGTTTCAGGACTCTTGCTATCATAGAGCTCCAGATATATGATGTTAAAAAATTTTATACATGGGAGGTGCCACGCCCACTTCATTTATTTAAAAAAATATATAGCCTATTCCCGATACAAACTTACACACTCTGAAAATTTCAAGAAGATCGGCCACGTATTAATGTCAAACCCACAAACCCACAAACAAATTTTCATTTTTATATATACTAGCAGATTCCAGCCCTCGAAATTCGAGTGCAAATTTTAGGAAATTTTATTTTTTCATTGAATAAAGACCCTAAAGGTATATTAATCAATTATAGCCAATTCACAAATTAACACCAAACAACAAACTTATTTTTATTACAAACACATTAACAAATTTAATAAACACAGACATAGCATTATATAATTTTATGTATGTGTTAGTAGCAACTTTAAATGCAATTTACTCAAAATAAATGAAAAAATTTAAAAAACTGTAACTCTGCAAAACGGTTAAAATGAAATACCTTTCAAATAATATACGTTTGGTCAAAATCGGGATAAAATGGTTGAACAAAATATCGGTCACAAGAAATCGCCTAGCCTATTAATATTATAGATATATGAGGATGTATTTTTTAAATACTTTTAAAAACGATACTTGTTTATGAAAATGTAATTTTTTTGGAAATAACCTTTTCAAAAAAGCACTTTATTTTAAAAAAATGTTTCTTGTTAAGAAAATTCATTTGTTTAAGAAAAAGGTATTTTTTTTAAATATAGTTTGTTTTAAAGAAAAGATAGCTATTTAAGAAAGGTACTTTTTTGAACATAATGTACCTTTTTAAAATACAAAAGGTATTTTTTTAAGAAAGGGTACCTTTTAAAGAAATATAATTTCTAAGAAAAGGTGCTATTTAAAGAAAGGTACTTTTTGAGGAAAACTTATGTAACTTTGATAGAACAAAGGTAAAACAAAAATATTATTTAAAGAAATTGCTCTCTTTTAAGGAAAGGCACTTTTTTAATAAAAGGGACTTTATTAATATAAAGGCACAATTTAAAGAAAAGGTAATTTTAAAAAAAAAAGGTACTTTTTTCACAAAATGTACTTTTTAACAAAAGGTAATTTTTAACAAAAGGTACTTTTTAAAGAAAAGGTATATTTTTATGAGAGTTTTCTTTATTAAAAAAATATTTTTTAATAGATTGTTTGTAAAAACACAAAACAAAGGAATTCAAATGTCTTCTACATTTGGATATTTTGTGCATAGCTGTAACTTTGATAGAAGTTTTCTATACAACTACTACTATTTTGTGTTCTATACAACTACTTAGAATCTATATGAATGAGTATTAAGATATATTGAGTAATTTAAAGTTAGAAATATATAGTAGACTTCTAAAAGTCTCTCAATACTATAAAAAAAAGTAGGTTGTTTATAAAGATAAGCAATGGAAAAACAAAAACTAATTTTTAATCTAAGTTTGAAGTCAAAAGTTGTTTCTTATTTTATTAATCAAACACGCTACGAACACCACATGGCAAACCTGAACACTCCACATGTAAACTCCACATGACTTATAAACACAAAAGTATTATTTAAAGAAATTGCTCTCTTTTAAGGAAATGCATTTTTTTAATAAAAAGCACTTTATTAATATTAAGCCACACTTTAAAGAAAACTAGTACAGCACAACACTCGAAATTCGAGTGCAAATTCTAGGAAATATTATTTTTTCATTCAATTTCTGTCTTCCAATGTTTTTTTAATCTATATATATAAAAAAATGTGAATATTTAAATGAGCCTAAATATATGTTAATCAATTTTAGCAAGTCACAATTCAACACAGAAGGTCTGATATAATTTAAATCATTCGCATTAACGGGATGTAACGAATTATTATAAATATTTTATTTCATTTAATTTAATATATTTTCAAGACAGATTAAACATAAATTTTATCATTCTCAGCTTCTCCTCCATATGAGCTATAACTAAGCCAATTTTCACACGCCTCCTTGCCCGAATATTGCTTAAAAAGGGAACCAAAATTTTACTTTCACGTATTAATATATAGATATACTTTTTAAGGTACTTTTTTAAGAAAAGACACTTTATATCATTTTAAGAAAATGCTCTCTTATAAGACAAGACACTTTTTAATAAAAGCCACATTTTTAAGAGAAGACTCTTTTTTACGAATACATAGGTACTTGTTTGAGAGAAGGTATTTTTTTAGGAAAATATACTTTTTTAAGAAAAGGTACTTTGTTTTTAAAGAAATGTAATTTTTTTTTTAATAAAGGCACCTTTCAGAAAAATTTACTTTTTTACGATATTACATCTTTTCACAAAAGGCTTTTTATTTAAAAAATCAGCTTTTTTTGGAAAAGACACTTTTTAAGAAAATAATTTTTTTTTGAGAAAATTTAGTTTAATAAATGAAACTCCTTTAAGAGAAGCTACTTTTTTAAGAGAGGACACTTTAAAAAAAAATTACTTTTTTAAGAAAAGGCATTATTTAAAAAATATATAATTGTAAAGAAATTTTATTTTTTTTGAGAAAATATATTTTTTTTTATACACTTTCTAAAGAAAAGGGTCTTTTTGAAGGTAATTTTTTTAGGAAATGACATTTTTTACAATAAATATATTGATATTTACGATCTAACTAAAGGAACCGAAAAAAGAAACTGTCAGCCGGATCCATAGGTCCTTCTAGGAACAAAAACCAAAACATGTTCTGAACTGATCCATTTAGGGTAATAATACAATAAAATTGATTCAGTGATAACCGCGCTTCATGCATTCATTTTTTAAGATGTGTGTCCCCCAATGTTAGTTGCATTTACGTGTGCAATATTCTGAATATATCAATAAGAGATCCTTTCATTAAAAAGGGCACAAAAAATACAAAAAAAAAATCAAGGCAAAAAGAACACTTTTACCAACTATAGAGATTTAAACCCCTATAGTTGGTAAAAGTGTTCATATCTAACTTTGATCCAATTTTATTTTCTTACTTAGGAAAAATAAAGTTGTTAGTCAGACTCTAAAATCTCCGTTCATATTGGGGGGTATTTAGAAACAATTCAACAGTAATAGAAACCAAATTGATGCAAAGAACGCAAATTTATTATGAACAAGTAAGAAACTTATAGTCGGTCTTGACCGACTATACGATACCCTATTCCATGGTTTAAGGACCCTAACTCTTCGGTCCAACTAATTGGATGTAGAAAATAAGCATAAACAAAATTTGAGTGGCATTATTATTAGTTTTGTTTGTCTGCAGATATGAAAAAGTTCATATCGGGTGCTATATTTATATGGGGACTAGGTCGAAAAATGGAGCAATCCTGACCATATTTGGCAAAATCACTTATATTTTAAAAGAATATTAACAAACCAAATTTGAGAAAAATCTATGCAATATTTTTGTTTTTTTTAATATTTAAGTGAAGATAGGGAAGCAGCTCTATATGGGGCATATGACTAAGAATTGTCCAATAGGGATTATTTTTGGACTACTGATTATTGGATACAATAAACACATATAAATCCTATTTGACTGAGATCTATATGATAATTTGGATAGCAATTTATATCGATTTCATAGGGGTCATTTGTATGGGGACTTGGTCTCAAGATGGACCGAATTTCACCAATTTCAATAGCGTTCATTCTATGGCCAATAGAAGCTTACATACCAAATTTCATCAAAATATTTTCATATTTGCGACCTGCAGTTTGATTACAAACTTTACATGGACACACAGACGGACGGACCACAAACCAAACCACATAGTGGTATAGGGTATAAAAACTTTAGGCTGGATGTTTTTAAAGTAGAGAGTACTGGGATCTGAATTTCAGTATAATTTTGTTTTAATGCCATTTTAGACGGCTTAAAATTAACTAGCAGATTCCCTCGAAATTCAAGTGCAAATTCTAGGAAATTTAATTTTTTCATTAAATAAAGACTCTAAAGGTATGCTAATCAATTATAGACAATTGAGAAATCAACACAAAAAAACAAACTCATTTTTATTACAAACACATTAAAAAATTTAATAAACACACACATAACATTGTATAATTCTATGTGTGTGTTAGTAGCAACTTTAAATGCAATTTACCCCAAATAAAAGAAAAAAATTTAAAAATCTGTAAATCTGCAAAACGGCTAAAAAGAAATACCTTTCAAATAATATACATTTGGTCAAAATCGGCTTAAAACGGTAGAACAAAACATCGATCACAAGAAATCGCCTAGCCTATTAACATTTATATATTTAAATATTTATTACCATTTTTTTTTTTTTTTTTTTTGTAAGTGCTGATTTTAAGAAAAATTATTATCTTTATTACCAAACGGGGCTTTTTATCCCAAGTTTTAGGTGTTATACTTTCGAATAATTTACGATCTTTTAAAAAACAACAAGTAAGAAAATTATAGTCGGTCTAGACCGACTATAGGATACCCTATACCATGCGTTTAGAGACCCTACCCCATAGGCCCAACTAACTGGGCATAGAAAATAAACTAATCCAAATTTGAGTGGGATTTCTATAAATTTTTTTGTCTGCAGATATGAAAAAGTTCATATCAGATGCTATATCTATATGGGGACTAGGCCCAAAAATGGACCAATCCTGACCATGTTTGGTAAGATCTCTTGTATTTTGCAAAAATATATACAAACAAAATTTTAGAAGAATCAGTGCAATATTTTTGTTTTTTGATCGATTTAAGTGAAGATCGGGAAGCGGCTTTATGTGGGGCCTATGACTAAGAGTTGTCCCATAGGGATCATTTTTGGACTACGGATTAATGGATGTAATAGACACATACAAACCCAATTTGACTAAGATTTATATGATAATTTGGATCTTATGGCAATTTAAGTCGATTTCATAGGGGTCATTTGTATGGGGGCTAGGTCTGAACATGGACCGATTCTCACCAATTTCAATAGCGTTCATCCTATGGCCGATAAAAGCTTATATACCAAACTTCATCAAAATATATTCATATAAATATATTCACACAGACGGACGGATTCTGATTCGATCGGTATAATTAAAGATGGGTCTAGGTCAAATATTTTTGGTAGTTACAAACAGCAGCACAAAGTCATTATACCCAAACCACATAGTGGTATAGGGTATAAAAATAACATATCGAGGGTTTATATTCAAAAAGTGCCATCTGTTTTAACAAAATTTTTGAGAAGAGCGAGAAACACCAATTTATTCAATAGATCTAAAAGTATTCATCGATCGATTTAGTACAATATCTATTAAGAATTAATCCAACTATTGATGTTGAAAACTAAAACCATTATTATAGATAAAAGTTATCTCAGAGAATAGTTTAAAACCAAACATAAATTGTATTGTAAATTGCAGATAGCACTTTTTGAATATAAACCCTCGTTGAAAGAGCGACTGGTGAAAATAAAAATGTCATACACCCAAAAAGGAAAGTACGTATGTAAATTTCATTTTACTTAAACTTATATTATTTGTTAATATAATTTCAGTTCAATTGACTAGTTTTGTCACGTAATCGTCTATTATTTTGTTCGTATTATAAATTTCCATTCATATGTACATGTATAATGGTTATAGGCAAACCTACACCGACAGACACACAATATTTATTGGAACCACATAAATGCTAGTGTACGAGAGTATTGCTTAGCATTATATCCTTTTTTAAGGTCGAAAGTCTCAAGAGGCATTAACAAGGATATTATAAACATATCAAAACATATTAGTTTTTTTTTTCTCTCATTTTGGTTAATGCTTTTAACTCAGTAAAGTTAGAATGTTTATGCAACAGTGTTAAAGGGCATTAACTCTCGTATATTATGAGATAAAATATATATTTTATTGTTTTTGCACCTTTTTTGTTTTGTTGGTTTTGATAGAAGTATGAAAAGTTAAATCAACATTAAAATTTATTGGAAATTGTGCTGACTTTTTACTCATGATAGATATTTTAAAGATTTTATTGATGTGGATTCTTCAAGGCCTTTGTCAAGTGATATTTTCAGAGCAACATAAAAATTATGAAATATTTAATTTATAAAAATACATATTGCAATTTCGGTAAACAAAGACAGAGGAGTTGCTACTTGGTTTTATAACACGTTTGTATAAAGAGTTTAATGATCCGTATGTAACAAAAACACTATACACATCTCTTGTCAGACCGATTTTGGAATATTCCCCTATTATATGGGACCATATCTATCAAACTATGCTGATAGCATTGAATCGGTGCATTAAATCCGATTCACAAGTTATTCATCAAGTGTCGCTAACGATCTGCCAAGAGTTGCCAGATTTAGTGTTTTTTTTATGTGTAAACATCTATACAAAAACAGCGTACATGTGAGAGTCACATCTTACGCGTAAGATGTGACCATTAAGACAAATCGGTATGACTTATGATTGTTTGGTGAAAAAATTATTATATGAAATAACCTTTTTGTCGCAGTTTTCTGCATTTTATTTATTACCAGATGTTTACACATCTCCCCTGTGATCGGACTCACATGATTTTTGTCAAATCTACGGGAAACAATGTTATATTAACTCGTCTTAAGCTTTGTTAGATAATAAGAAAAATATTTAAAACGCTTAACTTAGAACTTTTTTTGTTATTATTTTTCCTGCATAGTGGGGATTTTTGTATTTTTTCATGAAAACGTTTAAAAAAACGTTAGGTAATACGAGCCTAAACTAATATGACACGTGTAGAATAACTCTATAATTAAATTAGAATTTCAAAATTTAAAATAACAACAATAACAAGAACAAGATAGAAAAATTGTGTTTTTACCAAAAGCTTTTTTTCACTTCTTAAAATTTCAAGACCTATAGAACCAATTTTATTGATTTTCGACAGAAACCAGCTCAGGATGTGAATGAGGACGTGATCGTGAATTCCACAGACGGACAGACGGACATCACTATATCAACTCGGCCTGTTGTAAGGATAAAGAAAAACAGATATGATTTTCTAATACCTGGAAAAAGTATCCTAAACCCGAACTAGCAATTATATTCAAAGAAAAACTGAAAACATCCTTAATGAAACAAAACTACGAGACAAATTCAAAAATTATTATTTAAAATTAAAAAAACCACTACACAAAACCCCTTAAAATTTTAGGTGTTTCTTAACAGCATTTAAGCATGATCGTACATGTCTTATATACTATTGTTTTTTTTTTTTTTTGTTAACCAACACTAAGGGAATGCCCCCTACAAATGCAGTGCATTGCGTTGATTTGAAGAAAATAGATTATGGGAAGGAGGAAAGAGAGAGTAGTGTTTGTGGATATTTGACTTAAATTTTATTTGATTTAACTGTCAAGAAAACCTGTGCGGGGAGTTTTTTCCTCATACGGCTAGTTCGACTGATAAACGAATTTTCTCTATAATGCGTTGAGCGGTCAATTGGACAATAGACTACAAAAGGGATGTGATCTGCTACTAGAAAAGCAGATAGAGCGAACTGAAACTCGGGCACTTGGAATGAGCTCGCTGATCTCAAAAGAACATTTCCCATGATAGTATCTATAAAACAGTGCTACACAACCCACATTCCTACGATGTTCCATTCAGTAGAGTTGGATAACCCACTGCCATTAATGAGCATCAACGCTCTCCTTTGCATACAGTCCAGTAGCTCCAAAATAGATTTTGAATCTCCAGCCCCTATATGGGAGTTGTATTCCATTTTCGGTCTGATGTAAGTGGTATAGATTTCAAGGAGATCAGAAGGAGTGAAGTAATTTTTGTACCATTTAAGGAAACCAAGACATTTGAATGCTCCTTTGGACACATGAAAAACATGCTCCATCCAACGAACATCACACTAAGGGTATCCGATTCCTTAATACCTTTACCACCCATATATACAGACGGCATTGTTGAATACATGGCCCTATGGGTCAACAAACAACATTGAGTCTTCTGCGCATTAAAATCAACCCTATTCGCTTTACCCCACTCGGAGATTGTTAACAGATTTTGATTGAGAGTGTCATTCATTGTCCGCCTTTTGCCCCCAACGGCTAAGAGCCTTGGCAGACAATTCAAGGAAAATAAATGACAACTGCTGCTGTCATCTGCGAAAGAGTAAATAGAATTAAAAGTTTGATCAAGAAGATCGTTCAGAAAGATAAGGAAAAGAGAAGGAGAAAGAACGGAACCTTGGGGTACCCCTGAATTAAGCTGAAACTCATTAGATGAGACCCCATCAATAACAACACGCATTGTTCGGTCAATGAGAAAACTCGATATAAATCGAGAGAAGTCATTACCGACGCCAAATGCAATAAGCTCTGATATCAATGCACCGTGCCACTCACGATCGAATGCCTTGGAAATATCTAGAGCAACGACTCCAGTGCTCAGAGAGTAGAGCTAACAGGAACGGTTTCTACGGAAGCCATACCGTCCATCATTAAGAAGTGAGTTGGCCTCTAGGTAGTTCACAAGAATGAAATTGATCATGCTCTCCATCACCTTTGAGAGCGCAGAGCAGATTACAATTGGACGGTAATTTATTAGCCGCACCCTTTTTATGAATTGGTTGGACATTAGCAATCTTCCAGCAAGAGGGAAAGACTCCCGCACGGTACGAAAGGCTGAAAAGGTTGATCAATGGACTGGCCAGCACCAGTGCTGGTATACCATCCGGTCCTGAAAACTTATTAATGGTTTATTTCGATCAAATATGAAAATTTAAAAAGAATCCGTTTTTTTACCTAGGAAGGCAAAACTTTATCGCCGAACGTTCAGGTCGCCCAAAATAGGTCATTTAGCCAAAAATCGCCAACGAAATCTATAGAATGATATTGGGCAATCGAAGTAGGCATCCTAACTGAGCGGCTACATCACATTTATAATGTATATTACGGCATAAAAAACTATCCGCGCATTGGATGCCGCAATTGTTAACACTCGACTATAAGCGCAACCGTGTGACCACTTCAAAAGAGTGTTTGGCGTTGTTGAACCGTAATCCGAAGCAGTTTTTGCACCGTTTCGTTACCTTGGCAGTTGCATGGATCTAACACAACACACCGGAGACAAAGGAGCGGTCAAAGCAGTGACCTTCTACGGGTGAACGTGCACCGGATAAGACCTAGGTGGATTTTTGCAATGCATGCGCCCTCATACGTACATTGGTTTAAAGCAAAAACAAGTAAGAGTGTAAAATTCGGCTGGGCCGAATCTTTGATACCCTCCACCTTTTTCATTTTCAACTTTAATTTTTTTTATCATTTTCCATTTTTCACTTTTCAATTTTCATCTTTCGTTTTTCGTTTTTAGTTTTTCATTTTTAATTTCTCATTTTCCATTTTTCATCTTCCATATTCCACTTTCCATTTTTCATATTTCATTTTTAATTTTTCATTTTCCATTTGCCATTTTTAATTTTAAATTTTTCATTTTCCATTTTTCATTTTCCTTTTTCCATTTTTCATTTTTATTTTCCATTTTTCACTTTCCATTTTTCATTTTCCATTTTCCAATTTTCATTTTTCATTTTTAATTTTCCATTTTCCATTTTTAATTTTTCATTTTCTATTTTTAATTTTAATTTTCCATTTTTTTTTTTTTATTTTTCATTTTTTATTTTTCATTTTTTATTTTCCATATTCCATTTTCCATTTTTTCATTTTCCATTTGCCATTTTTAATTTTTCATTTTCCATTTTCCATTTTTTATTTTTCATTTTCCATTTTTAAGTTTTCATATTTCATGTTCCATTTTCCATTTTTCATTTTCCATTTTCCATTTTCCATTTTTAATTTTTCATTTTCCATTTTCCACTTTTCATTTTCCATTTTTCATTTTCATTTTCCATTTTCCCATTTCCATTTTCGATTTTCAATTTTTCATTTTTCATTTTCCATTTTTCGTTTTCATTTTCCATTTTTCATTTTCCATATTTCATTTTTAATTTTTCAATTTCCATTTTTTATTTTGCAATTTTCAATTTTGATTGTTCAATTTTCATTTTCCATTTTTAATTTTCCGTTTTCCATTTTTCATTTTCCATTTTTCATTTTCCATTTTTCTTTTTTCATTTTCCATTTTTCAATTTTAATTTTTAATTTTCCATTTTTTATTTTTCATTTTTCATTTTCCATATTCCGTTTTCCATTTTTTCCTTTTTCATTTTTCATTTTTTATTTTCCATTTGTCATTTTTAATTTTTAGTTTTTCATTTTCCATTTTTCATTTTTCATTTTCCATTTTTCATTTTTCATTTTCCATTTTTCATATTTCATTTTCCATTTTCCATTTTCCATTTTTACATTTGCAGTTTTCATGTTCGATTTTTCATTTCTCATTTTCCATTTTTAATTTTTCGTTTTCCATTTTCCACTTTTCATTTTCCATTTTTCATTTTCGTTTTCATTTTCATTTTTCATTTCCCATTTTCGATTTTCAATTTTTCATTTTCCATTTTCCAATTTTCATTTTTCATTTTTCATTTTCCATTTTTCATTTTTAATTTTTCAATTTTCAATTTTCAATTTTCATTTTTCAATTTTCATTTTTCATTTTTCATTTTCATTTTCCATTTTTCATTTTCCATTTTTCATTTTCCATTTTTTATTTTTATTAATTTTTAATTTTTAATATTTAATTTTAATGATAAAAATATATGCGGTAAAACTTGCTTTGGCCAATGTGACACGTGCAGTATTAATATACACACAACTGTAATGATTCAACTATACGAAGAATTACAACATATACAACATATCTTAAGAAAAACAACAAACACACCGAAAAATTTTATTTTTTCAAGTTTTTTCAAAGTTTCATTCATAGCTCGTGAACCCTTTGACCGATTCTGACGATTTTAAATAGCAACTCCTTTGGGATGTCAGTAAACGATTTTATACAAAAACGAGCGGTCTAGCTTAGATATTGACGGCGTGATCGTGATTTCCACAGACAGACGGACAGATGGATAGACGGGCAGACGGACAGACGGACAGACGGTCATCGGTAAATCAACTTCCCTTGTTATAAGGATCAAGAAAATATATATTTTTGGGGTCTCAGGAATTTATTTCGATGCATTACAAACGGAATGACAAACATATATATACCCTCTGTCACTGAGGTGTGGAGGGTATAACAACCACCGGAATACATGTGTATAGTCGCCATGGCAAAAATCCATAAATTGGTCTACGCAGTGAACCTCATCCAATAAACTCTCCAGATTTAGAACCCTGTGACTGTTTCCTGTTTCCAAACCTGAGGAAATTGCTCAGCGGTAAGAGATTTGGGACCTATATTGGGGACCTTGAGAAAGCCAATTATTTGGAAGGAATAAAAAAAACTGGAAAGCGCTGAACTAAATCTATTGAAACTATTTTGAGAAATAAAACGCTCCTTTGCCGGAAAAAAAATATATTTTACTCAAAAAGTCACTGAGTTATCAAACCACCCTTATATTATTGGTTGTCATAACAAATATGCTCTTTCCGTGAAGATATGACTAATGTTTGTTATTGTTATTAAGTAAACCCGTTCTCGTGGTTTCAACAAATAAACAAAAGGGTATCATCAAGAGTAGTTATAATTTATGGAGTTACAAAAGGAACACAATCCAGAATTATACAAATATGTTTAGTTTATAATTTAAAATTTGCTATGACTAAAAATCCATTCAAAACAATAAAATATTTCCGTCTACCTAGTAATAAAATTTTCAATGCAAAAATCCAGGAAAAAACCAATATTTTTTAAGCATAGAATATTACAAAAAATAAACAAATGATTTATTTAATTTTTTTTTCGATTTTAAAGCATCTACTTAAGACCAAAAACAGTTAACAGTAATCTATTTACAATACGTTGAAATCTTTACTCATATAATTGAATATCTCGTTCATTGACATAGGGATCATGTCGCCATGCACTTGTTTGCTATTATTATGCAGGTGTAACAAGTCATTGTCTTCTCTTTTTTTTTTTTGTCTTAAAAACAACGACATTTCGATACAATATTTCCCACTCAACTCGAATACGACGACATATCAAAGTCATTAACTTCACATTTTATTTAAAAACTAACGAACTCTATAAATACTTTTGTACTTTTTTTTCGAATGTATTGTTTAAGAAATACACACTTTATGTTCAACCAATTCAAATTGTTGGAGTAGGTATGTTTGTGTTAATGTTTACATTGATTTATTTTTTTTCCTCAAATTCCATTCAAATAACACACATCTCCATTTGTTTTGGGTATTTAGATCGGTTTTTACAGTCACTTCAAGCCACAACCGGACACCATGATAAAATATATTTTACTCAATAAAGCTGCCCTACATATGTACATATGTAAAATTTTTATAATATACAAAGAGATTTCAAGATGTGAATAATTTCCATATTACAATCAAAAAAGAAAATCAATATTAATATCAAAACAAGTAAGAAAATTATAGTCGGTCTAGACCGACTATACGATACCCTATACCATGCGTTTAGAAACCCTATCTCTTAGGCCCAACTAACTGGACATAGAAAATAAGCAAAAACCACATTTGAGTGGGATTTTTATTAATTTTTTTGGCTGCAGATATGAAAAAGTTCATATCGGATGCTATATCTATATGGGGACTAGGTCCAAAAATGGACCGATCCTGATCATGTTTGGTAAAGTCTCTTATATTTTGCAAGAATATATGCAAACAAAATTTGAGAAGAATCAGTGCAATATTTTTGTTTTTTAATAGATTTAAGTGAAAATCGGGAAGCAGCTCTATATGGGGCCAAAGGGATCATTTTTGGACTACTCATTAATGGATGTAATGAACGCATATAAACCCAATTTGAGTAAGATATATATGATAATTTGGATGTTATGGCAATTTATGTCGATTTCATAGGGGTAATTTGTACGGGGGCTAGGTCTGAACATGGACCGATTCTCACCAATTTCAATAACGTTCATCCCATGGCCGATAAAAGCTTATATACCAAATTTCATCAAAATATATTCATATTTGCGACCTGTAGTTTGATTATAAGGTTTACATGGACACACAGACGGACGGACGGACGGACGGACATTGTTAAATCAACTCAGAAAGTGATTCTGATTCGATCGGTATAATTAAAGATGGGTCTAGGTCAAATATTTTTGGTTGCTACAAACAGCAGCACAAAGTCACTATACCCAAACCACATAGTGATATAGGGTATAAAAAGGCGTGGAAAAATAGATAGAAAAAAAATAGTGTACAAGCCAAACTCAGATAAACGGCAATCACGGCTTAAATAATAGCAATCCTGCATCAATTTTACAGCCAACTTTCTTGAGTACATTTAAAATATATTTTTTTTTGTTAATTTTACAAGCTTTTTGCTTACAAATCTGAAACTTGTATTGGAGTTCGAAAACTAATTACACTGTAGCACAGCCATTCTGGAGGGAGAGTGTTGAGAAATTCCACGTCAGGGTGAAAGTACTAGGCTAATATAGTAAAATCTCCAAAGAGCTTGTCCGTCTCAAGCCAAACCTTGCAGTAGGGTAGTGATCGATTGAATTTTGCATAAGAACATGAACACAAGGATTTTTCTTTCTGGAAAAACGTTTTGTTTACTGACAAAAGCCAATATAACGTTTTTGTGTGGGACGGTAAGCCCTTTGTTTGGAGAGAACGAATTTAGAAACTACGTTTGAATAATCTGAAACCGACTGTAAAGCTAGGGGTTGAATTAGTGATGGTCTTTGGCTCATTTTCCGCAACAGAAAAGGATCTTTGCACTTTATTGATGTAATAATAGACTAAAAGTTATATCTAGAAATTGTGCCAAAGCACTAAGGCGCGAAAAGTCTTCGTGCTAAAGTTCACTCTGCTCCTCGGGGCAGTAAGAGCTTTTGGTCATTTGTTAAAAGGGTAAGGAATAATGGTAGTTCTGCTATCCCAACTCTTATAATGAATGACCAAATATTCACCGAACCGGTTGATAAGGCTAACTTTTTTAGCTAAACTTTTTGCAAAAAGAATTCTTTTTGCCGGATAGCGATCAACCACTGCCCGAACTTGAAAGGGTATCTTGTACTATGCACAAATCTCAACGTTAATAAGTCTGCGGGGCCGGATGGTATACCAGCACTGGTGCTGAAACAATGGTCTTCGACGTTAGCTAGTCCATTGGCCAACCTTTTCAGCTTTTCGTACCGCGCGGAAGTATTTCCCTCTTGCTGGAAGGTTGCTAATGTGCAACCAATTCCTAAAAAGGGTGAGGCTAATAACCGTGAAAATTACCGTCCTATTGCAATCTGCCCTGCGCTCTCAAAGGTGATGGAGAGCATGATCAATTTCCATTCGTTCAACTACATAGAGGCCAACTCACTTCTTAATGAACGACAGTATGGCTTACGTAGAAATAGTTCTACGGGAGACCTGTTAGCTCTTCTTTCTGAGCGATGGAGTCGATCTATTCACAAGTTTCGTGAAAATAAAGTAGTTGCTTTAGATATTTAAAAGGCTTTCATCGCGTGTGGCACGGTACATTGATATCAAAGCTTATTGGATTTGGGGTCGGTATTAACTTCTCTCGATTTATATCGAGTTTTTTTCAGAGACCGCACAATACGTGTTGTTATTGATGGGGTCTCATTTATGAGTTTCAGCTTAATTCAGGGGTACCCAAAGGTTCCGTTCTTTCTAATTCTCTTTTCCTTATCTCTCTGAACGACGTTCTTGGTTAAACTTTTAATTATATACTAGCAGATTCCAGCCCTCGAAATTCGAGTGCAAATTCTAGGAAATTTTATTTTTTCATTAAATAAAGACCCTAAAGGTATGCTAATCATTTATAACCAATTCGCAAATCAACACAAAAAACAAACTCATTTTTATTACAAGCACATTAACAAATTTAATAAACACACACACAGAATTGATGTATGTGTTAGAAGCAACTTTAAATGCAATTTGCTCAAAATAAAGTACAACGTCATCTGTATATATGGGTGGTATTGATATTGAGATATCGGATACTCTTGATGTTCTGGGTATGAGAATTCAATGTCATGTTCGTTGGAACGAGCATGTTTTTCAAGTGTCGAAAGAAACATTCAAGTGTCTTGGTTTTCTAAAACGGTGCAAAAATTACTTCACTCATTTTGATCTCCTTAAAATCTATACCACTTACATCCGACCGAAAATGGAATACAACTCTCGTATATGGGCTGGAGCTTCAAGGTCTATTTTGAAGCTACTAGACTATATGCAAAGGATGGCGTTGTTGCTCATTAATGACAGTAGGTTATCCAACTCTATTGACTCAATGGAACATCGTCGGAATGTGGGCTATGTAGCACTGTTCCATAGATACTACCATGGAAAATGTTCTTCTGAGATTAGCGAACTTATTCCAAAGTGAAAGTTCGCTCTATCCGCTTTTCTAGTAGTAGATCACATCCCTTTATAGTCTATTGTCCAGTTGACCGCATAACGCATTATAGAGAAAATTTGTTTATCGGACGAACTAGCCGTACGTGGAATAAACTCCCCGCACAAGTCTTTCCTGACAGTTAAATCAAATAAAATTTAAGTCAAATATCCACAAACACTACTCTCTCTTTCCTCCTTCCCACAACCTATTTTCCTGAGAGCAACACAATGTACTGCATCTGTAGGGGGCATCCCCTGACTATTGTAATAATTTAAAAAAAGCACAATTTGCCAAGAAGTGTAAATAAACTAAATCTTAATGATGGCTAGTACTTTTATCTGGACAATGATCCAAAACCCATAAAGTGCGATCTTGACTGTTGTATAACTTTCCACACGTCATGGATACAGCAACCCAGAGCCGTGAAATAAAGCATATAGAAAATTTATAGGATTATGTCCACAACACCTGGTATCCACCAAAGCTGAATTAAACATCAATTGATTTTCAGAAAGTATCAATTTTTATTTCAGAAAGTATCTACCGTTTTTCAGAAAGTAACGATTAATCTTCACAATCAATGGTATTGCAGAAAGTATCAAATGTATTTCAGAAAACATCAAATGTATTTCAGAAAAATTAAATGAATTTCAGAAAATATCAGATGCTTTTCAGAACGTATCAAATGTATTTCAGAAAATATCAATTGAATTTCAGAAAATATCAATTAAATTTCAGAAAAATAGTCAGAACGCTTTAAAAATAGCAGAGTTCAGAAAAAAACACACACTGAATAAAAAACTCGTACATATATATATGTAAACAAACATAGCTCAGACCAGCAAACACATATTTTTATTTTGATATCAATTA
This sequence comes from Cordilura impudica, assembly GCA_963682025.1. Lineage (NCBI taxonomy): Eukaryota > Metazoa > Arthropoda > Insecta > Diptera > Scathophagidae > Cordilura > Cordilura impudica. Next base: position 60,891,539 of record OY821521.1, read on the forward strand.
TGTGTGTTTATTTTGTACGGTGCCGAACACAATCATGACTGTGTTTCGTTTTAATATTTTGTTATGTACACGAACATGTTTCTATCACGTATTTTTCGTTTCGACTGCTAATGAATTATTTTAGATTTTTTTAATAAATTTGCTTGAAACAATTGTTGTCATTATTATAGGGGTGTATCAGATTTTTCCGATCGCCAATGGATAATGTTTTAATTTTTAGATGTACGCGTTCAAGAACATGTTCTGTTTTTTTTTTAAGTAGTGCACGTGCAAGAACATGATTTTAAAAAATCTGAGTGGTTTATGTGTGTTCGAAACAAAAAATACGTGATAGAAAAATGTTCGCGTAGATAATGAAATATTAAAACGAAACACAGTCATGATTGTGTTCAGCACCGTGCAAAATTTAGAAACACACATAATTGATATGAAAATAAAAATATGTGTTGGCTGCTTTAGAACAGAGCATTGTGTGTTTGATGCGTGTATTTTCTGAACCTTGACAAATACATATTTTTTAAGTATTACACTAGGTTCGTAACATTTCTTGTAAACTATCATTGTGTTTTTTCAAAATAATGACTTCATTGCCGATTGCTATCCCGGTTTTTATATTCTAACTGATTAAAAAAATTAAGTCCCCATTTTCTTTCTATTAAAAACCCGCCCTAAATAGTTTTTTTTTTCAATGCATAAAAATTAAGTCCAAATATTGCCAAAAATTTTCTGTGACTCCACATCACTTATAGAAACGATAATAACTTTTCGGTATTATAGGGTAAACTACTTTTTGATTCCGAAATTCAATTAATATTTTTTGAAATTCAATTGATATTTTCTGATCATTTCTAAAATTCATTTGATTTATATGTATGTATATATTTTCCTATTGCATCTTCTACTTTTTATCAACTCTAGTACAGAAGTTTAAAAGTTTCCATTGTTTTGGTATCATTAAAAAAATAATTTATGTACATTTATCTTTTTTTAATTGTATTTTCTGTAACAAATTTTTTTCTTTCTTACGAAATCACTCTTTTCGATAGTGAAAAGAGTGATTTCGCAAAGCAACAAAACATAATTTTAGGACTTAACGCGAATTTATTTAAAAACTAAATTGCCAAATTCAGAATTTTTTTAAATTTTCCATTGTATTGTCACTCACTGCTTATCCAATCAAAAACCAAATTTTATTTTTGCCAATAGAATAGTGTCCGAGTTTGGCTTGCAGTAACTGTATGTAGTTTTTCATTTGATTTGCTCTCAGATGTTTCACATGTTGCACGTTGTTTGTGGTCGTATGCAGTCAGTACGTATGTTGTTTCCTGTATTTTTCATCCATATTTATGTTAAGGTTCATTGTGACTTTTCTCATTCATACATAGATATGTATGTGTGTGTTTGATTACACAAATGTTGACTTTTTAAGATATTGACATTCCTGGAAATGCGTGTATGAATGACGATAAATCTAAAACAAAAATTTCTTAAAACAAAGGGAGAGCTTCAGGTAAAGACGATAATAATTTATGTGGACTACATGGAAACATGTGCATGAACATTATACTAAACCACCCATATTCTATGAGATGTCTATAAAAATTTAAGATGTCTATTAATATTTCGAAAATTTCTAAGCAAAAAAATTATCACACTCTGTGAAAAATTTTAAGAAATATTTTAATTTTTTCAAGTATCAATATCGTTTAATATTAGTTTCTTAATGTTAAGAATTTTATATTCGAAATACTTATAAACTTTTATTCGAATCATTTTAACAAATTTATTCATGTTTATACAATTTAAATTGATGTTTGGAATCCATTTAAACAATGCAAAATCTTGTCAATGAAATAATTAAGTATGCATAAAACTTTAAAGAAAAAATTAATATCTGCAATTATGTTTCGAATAATTTTCAGCACTGCCTAAATAAATATTGAAAAAGTAACAAAATAAAATATTTTTTTTTATCAATTTACTTCATTTGTTACAAAATACATAAATTCCTTTATTTAAATTTTTCGTATTCGAATACTTTTTTCAACTTGTATTCGAATACATATTTAGCCATGCCAATGAGTATCAAGAAATTGTCAAATAAATCAAAATTTAATGCAAATATACAATTCGAAATTTTTATTCGAATAATTTTTAATCTTATTTTAACAATGTTGTAAAAATTAAAAAAAAATCAAGTTAAATATTATAACTTTAAACTGAGTACAACAGTTTCTAATTTCGAATAGTTTTTTATATACATTCGATTTTTTTTTAATTTATTCGAATATTTTAAAAATAATAACATGAATTTTATAATCATATTAAATCATTTTAATATATTCAAACAATGCATATTCTTGTCCATGAAATAATTAAGTACGCATAAAATTTAAAAAAGAAAAATTAATATCTGAAATTATGATTCGAATAATTTTAAGCCCTGCCTAAATAAATATTGAAAAAGTAACAAAAAATATTTTATTTTTCAATTTACTTGATCTGTTACAAAATACTCTAACATAAATTCCTTTATTTAAATTTTTCGTATTCGAATACTTTTTAAACTTGTATTCGAATACATATTTAGCCATGCCAATGAGTATCAATAAATTGTCAATTAAATCAAAATTTAATGCAAATATACAATTCGAAATTTTTATTCGAATAATTTTTAATCTTATTTTAACAATGTTGTAAAATTAAAAAAAATCAAGTTATAATAACTTTAAATTGATTTATAAAAAAATTTATTAATCTAAACATTTTTTGTTTGTTAAATTTAGTCATTTTTCAGACATATTGCAATTACTGCAAATTTTAATTTTGTTTAAATGGTGCGTGGTAAAGAAGAAGAAAGCATTTGTTATTCGCATAATTTTTTTTTATGTTTTCGAATATTAAAAAAAATCATATGAACCAAATATTCGACAGTCAGGAAAGTGACCACTAACAAAATGAGAGAATAGTTTTTAATGTATATTCGATTATTTTTTCTTGTTAATTTATTCGAATATTTTAAAAATAATAATATGAATTCTATAATCAACTACATATTTACTCAACTGTGCAATTACAAGTATTTTTCATCTATAAAATTATAAAACAATACCTATTTATCGAATGCATATTTATCCAGACGGATCAAATTTAAAAAAAAAAATTAACGAACCGAAAATTTAATTCAAATAATTTTAATTACTACTTTAGAATTGCTGTAAAGATAAAAAACATTCAAATTTTTATAAATTTAAATTAATTTATTAAAAAAAATTTATTAATCTCAAAATTTTTTATTCGAATAAATTTTTCAAATGTTATGCCAATATTAAAATAATCATATGTATAAAATATTTGAAAGTCAAAGAAACGACCGCTTAAAAATGGGAGTACAACAGTTGCTAATTTTTTATATATATTCCGATAATTGTTTTTTATTTATTCGAATAATGTAAAAATAATAATATGAATTTATAATCGACTACATATTGTTTCAACTATGTAATTACAAGTATTTTTCATCTTCATAAATATTCATCAATATTAGTAAAAAATAGTTTTGAAATTATTATTCGTATAATTTATATCACTACCATATAAAGTTTAAAATATATAAATAATTTCAAAGTTTGCATTATCTTAACAGAACATTACATTCTGAATGTCAACAAATTTAAAGTTGGATAATTTACAAAAATTTTTTCGAATAATTTCAAAAAGAATGTAAAAATGGAAAATTACGTAAATGTCAGTATTGCTACCCAAATATTTATGTGTATATCAAATTTATGTAAAAAAATTAGATTCCAAAATTATATTTGTATCACTTCTGTTCCAAATTCTGCTCATATACATCTACATAATATATTAATTTCTTAATGAACAAATATCGTGTTCGAATATTTTTTTAAAATTTTACTCGAATATTTTTCGTATAATATGAATATTAATATATTGTATGTATGTTAGTTTTAATATGAAAAATATATATATTCGAATAATTTTCTTAAATTATATTCGAATATCTATAATATTAATAGGCAAGGCGATTTCTTGTGACCACTGTAAGTTTCACAGTTTTACCCCAATTTTGACAAAAAATTTATCATTTGAAAGGTATTTCTTTTTAGCTATTCTCTAGATTTAAGGATTTGCATCGTCTGGAATATTTTTTTGGAGTTATGATCGTTTAAAGTTGTTACTAACACATACATAAAATTATACAATGCTATGTGCGTGTCTATTACATTTGTTAATGTGCTTGTGTTAATGTGTAGGGTTTGTTTTCTTCATTTAAAATGAGTTGAATTGGGAAGCATACGTTTAGGGTATTTATTAAATGAAAAAATAAAGTTTCCTAGAATTTGCACTCGAATTTCGAGCGCTGGAATCTGTTAGTTTATATTAATCCATGGAAATTATTTCCAAAAAATTATAAATATGAAACTTAACTTTTACTGGAATTATTATTGTTACAACTTTTAGAAGGAAACAAAAAAAAAAAACATAGATTTATTTAAAAAATGTAATTCTTAATGTAAAATATTTTATATTAAAATAATTTAAAAAATTTTAAAAAATAATTATCCAAAATTTTTAATCGAATAAATTTTAAAATTAAAAAAAAATATATTTTCCTAATGTTCGAATATTTTTTAAAATTGTATTCGAATAATTTCAAAATAGTCACCCCTGTTCTTGAAACCAATATCACAAAAAAAAACTCGTAAATGAAAAAATTCTTAAATTTACGAGTTTTTTGCTGTTCTATGATTTCAATAAGAAAATTTCTTCTTGTTTTAATTCACATAGAAAAGGTTTTGTCAAATCAAAACAAATGCCCTTTTTCTACTATACAGGTCTTAAGAGATAAAAAAAACAATTGGTATTTAAATTCTAGCATGTTTTTTATTGAACCTTGTCATTATTGTAAAAAATTTAAAATAATATTTCACTCCAAATAACATATTTTTATTTTTTTTTTGCATATGACTGCCACAACTTTGTTTATGTTCGAAACAGTAGTGATGCCAGTCAAATCCAATTTATTTGAATTCGAATTTTCTTTGGTGATTACCAACTTATTTCAAAAAGAGAAGTCATTCTTAATTGAATGAAATTGAAGAACAAAAACAATTAAATGAACAAGTAAAATGTTATTTTAAAAGAAAATATTTTTTTTTACTTTCTTTATAATCTTAAGGAAAAACATGCAAAAATTACTTAAGGTTTTTTTGTGAAAGTGGTTCTGAAGCTAAACCATATGTTTCATGTCATTTGACAATAAAAAATATGATTTCGAAAAATACTTCGCAAATATAAAATTTGTGTTTTCAAGAAATCCAAAATTTCAATTTCATGTTATTTCAAATTCATTCCTATTCAAATAACAACGTTTCAAGAACAGGGCTGAGTAAGAATGAAATATTAAGAGGTATATATATGGCTTTTCCAGGCTAAGAAAACAAAAATACAAATTTTTCCATGTTTTGATTTTTGTACTTTTATCTTAGATCAAAACGGAACGCAAATCTTTATTTAAAATGATCTGGAATAATGTTACTTTATATGCATAAGTGTGACATTATAGTGACGTAATAAAAGTTAGTAATAGCGAGCAAGATCTAAATATAATTATGCACTCAGATTCCTTATCGTGGTAACTGCGATAAGATATAAACTCTATAAAATAATAAAAATTAAACATTTTCTTTTAGATAATATCAGTTAAAGCCTTTTTTTAACATTTCATATATTTAGCAATTTTATTTTAGATTTTTGAGTTAGTAATAAGTTCACCCCAAGATAAAATATTATATTGAAAAAGTTTTGTTTTAAACTAATTTTTATTCGAATAGTTTAGTTGTATTCGAATATTTTCAAAATAACATGAACCGAATATGTATGTATGTAAATCGTTATTCATGAAAATACAATTGAAAACAATTAAAATTTGACAATATAAACATAAAAAAATCTCAAAAATTTTATTCGAATAATTATTATCACTACTTTCTTAAATTAAAAAAAAAAAACTTTATTTTTTATCAACTTTAAATAATTGTACATTAAACGCAATGTAAAAATTTTATATTCAAAGAAATTTTTATATAAAATTTGAAAAAAAAACGTTCGAAACTTTTATTCAATTAATCATTATCATAAATTAAAAAAAAAATTGTTGTATATCAACTTTAAAAAAGTTAAATATTTGTAAATTTAAAAGTTTTATATATTAATGATTTTTTAAACAAAAGTTCGATACTTTTATTTGAATAATAATCTAACCCATAAAAAAAAGTTTTTATTAAAATTCTTTCTTTCCTTATGCATATGAGTTTTGAATATCTCCGTGACTGTGTGTGACTATCTTAAAATTAATCTTTGGTCACAACAAGTCTATGGACAAAGTTTCACATCCATCGGATGAGGGGAAATGGGGTTTTAATCTCTCCGTGACTGTGCGCGACTATGTCAAAGTTAATCTTTTTTTACAGCAAGTCTATCGACCAAGTTTTAGATCGATCGGATAAGGGAAAATGGGTTTTAAATCACTCCGTGACTGTGGGTGACTATGTGTGACTGCGCGTGATTATGTCGATCTTTCTTTACAGCACGTATATCGACCAAGTTTCAGATCGGTCGGATGAGGGGAAATGACATTTAGATCACTCCGTGACTGTGTATGACCATGCGTCACTGCGCGTGACTAAGTCAAAGTTAATCTTTTTTCACAGCAAGTGTATGGACCAAGTTTGAGATCGATCGGATGAGGGGAAATGACATTTAGATCACTCCATGACTGTGCATGACCATGCGTCACTGCTCGTGACTAAGTCAAAGTTAATCTATTTTCACAGCAAGTGTATGCACCAAGTTTGAGATCGATCGGATGAGGGGAAATGACATTTAGATCACTCCGTGACTGTGCGTGAGGGGGAATGGGGTCCACCCATGGCAGACAGACAGACAGACAGAGAGTATGAGTTAAAAGAAAGAGTTTAAAAAATATTTATTTTTATCAACCTTAATTCTTGGATCCTTCAGATCCTATAAGGAGCATAGCGCCTGTACCCTAATTCTTAATGTAAACAAGTAAATATTCAAATAATTTTTTTAAATAAAAGTTTTATATTTATTATCACTGCATTGAAAAAATATATAAAAAATCTTATGTTCGAATATTTTTTTAAAAATTATTCGCATAATTTTTTTTTTTAACATAAACAATTTAATATTCAAATAAATTTTTATATATAAAAAATTTATTTCTATTACCACTACTTTTAAAAAAATTATTAAAAAATCTATTATTCGAATAATTTTTTAAATATTATATTCGAATAATTTTTTAGAAACTCATTCGAATAATTTTTTTTTAATATGTTTCTATATAAAAAATAAAATATTTTTAAACATAATATTAATTCGAATTAAAATATTAAAATAACAACTTACCGGACTGTGAGCCGCCAGCAATTTGCCGCATTTCCTTGGAAAAATCCTTATTGCCAAACTGACAGGATAAATCATGAACAGTACGAGGTTCACCTTTATCTAGCAAACGTTCTAAAAAGAAGAGCAACGTCATGTTGCGTGCCATTTCATATTCCATTGACTCCATGATTGTTGTTGTTGTTGTTGTCGTCGTTTAGTTGTTTTGATTCGTAAATTAAAATTAAGCACAACCACGTATTAATTGTGTTTTAAATATTCGTTAAAATTATTCGTTAGTTATTTATTCGTAGGAAGCTCTCGTTTTGATTTGATTTGTAATTATTAAGGCAGTTTGAGAAACACTGATAAATGATATGAGAATAATATTTTTGGTTGTTATCTAAAAAAAAAATTTTAAAATTTATATATAAATTATTAAGTTTGTAATAAGAATTTAAGAAATTTTAGTTATGCAATGCAAATAAAAGTGAAAGAATAAATAATTAAATTAAATGAAGAGAAAAGAAAATTTTTTTTAAACGCTGTTTAAATTCTTCATCATAAAATTGACGACATTTGCGGCAGTACAGCTAAGTTGAAGAATTTCTAGGCACGTTCTATTCATGTTGTTGATAAATAATTCACTTGCACTTTAGTAACTTTGTACAATCAAATAAATTTACAAATGTCAACGTTATTTGGTGTCATTAAATTCAAATAAAAATGAAAACCGTTACACGCACTCACTCACGCAGCTAAAATTAGCGCTTATTATCCTTGTTAAGGAAACGGAACTTGAATGTTAACTAAATTCTCATTTTTGCTTAAAACATAAAATTCCTTTAGTTTAACCAACAAACAAATTTCATGATTCTGCGCTTCAGATTATATGAAATTTAAACATCTGTTTGTTTTACTCATTTTCTTTGCTCATTTTTTCATTTTCAGCTGCTAGACAAATGTGAAAGTTTTGTTTGAAAAATGTATTTCTTTTTTTGTTGCAACAAATTTCTTTGTGTAAACTGTTTGTTAACTATAAGTGTTAAAAGAGCTGAGAGCGGTGTTGTTAGTAGGGTTTGCGTAGCATGAAAGCATAAGCAAAAATCTGCCGGTATTTAAGAATATTTTTTAATTTGCAATAACTAATGCATGAGTCAGTTATTGCCAGTAAAAATTGTATAGAGTTACAGAAGTTGCTGTGATCAATTAAATTATTTCGAAGAAATTAATACTTTTAAATCATCATCATACCATATTGATCCTGCCCGACTATAATTTTCTTACTACTGTAAAATTTTGAGCTAGTTCTGTCATTCACTTTGCGTTTACCAGCTGTTCAAAACATAGAACCTCGTATTTTTTTTAAATGGAAAAAAGTGAATTTCGAGTGCTCATTAAACATTATTTTTTGCGAAAAAAAAACCGTGAATCAAACCAAGGAAAAGCTTGATAAATACTATGGGGACTCTGCACCATCGATTTCAATGATAAAAAAGTGGTTTACTGACTTTCGTTGTGATCGCACAAATACAAATGACGCTGAACGTTCTGGACGGCCAATTGAGGTCAATACACCCGAAAATGTATAAAATCCACGATATGTTGTCGGCCGACCGAAAAGTAAAAGTGCGTGAGATTGTTGTTGCCATAGGCATTTCATATGGCCGTGTGGTTTCGATTTTAAATGATCAGTTGGGTTTAAGAAAGCTGTGTGTAAGACGGGTGCCACGTTTGCTCTCAATTGACCATAAATGTAATCGTGTGAATTGGGCTACGAATTGGTACCTCATTCGTCATATTCTCCGGATTTTTCCTATTTCCAAACCTTAGTAAATAGCTCGGTGGAAACAGATTTAGCTCCAACGATGAAATTATTGATCAAAAATGCCTATTTTATGGACCTCGAAAAATCCTATTTTTTTGAAGGGATACAAAAATTGGAGAAAAGTTTGACTAAGTGTATTGAGCTAAAAGGAGATTATGTTGAAAAACAAGTAAGAAAGTTATAATTGGTCTAGACCGACTATACGATACCCTATACCATGCGTTTAGAAACCTTATCTCTTAGGCCCAACTAACTCGACATAGAAAATAAGCAAAAACCAAATTTGAGTGGGATTTTTATTAATTTTTTCGGCTGCAGATATGAAAAAGTTCATATCGGATGCTATATCTATATGGGGACTAGGTCCAAAAATGGGCCGATCCTGATCATGTTTGGTAAAGTCTCTTGTATTTTGCAAAAATATATACAAACAAAATCTGAGAAGAATCAGTGCAATATTTTTGTTTTTTAATAGATTTAAGTGAAGATCGGGAAGCAGCTCTATATAGGGTCAAAAGGATCATTTTTGGACTGCTCATTAATGGACGTAATGAACGCATACAAAACCCAATTTGAGTAAGATCTATATGACAATTTGGATCTTATGGCAATTTTTGTCGATTTCATAGGGGTAATTTGTATAGGGGCTAGGTCTGAACATGGACCGATTCCCACCAATTTCAATAGCGTTCATCCCACGGCCGATAAAAGTTTATTTACCAAATTTTATCAAAATATATTCATATTTGCGACCTGCAGTTTGATTAGAACGTTTACATGGACACACAGACGGACGGACGGACGGACGGACATTGTTAAATCAACTCAGAAAGTGATTCTGATTCGATCGGTATAATTAAAGATGGGTCTAGGTCAAATATTTTTGGTTGTTACAAACAGCAGCACAAAGTCATTATACCCAAACCACATAGTGGTATAGGGTATAATAAATTTTTTCAAAAGTCACGGACTTATTGAGCCGCCCTCGTAGCCAACGCTTGTTGACGATATTGTATCCTTTTATACCCTATACCATGTGGTTTTTTAATGACTTTGTGCTGCTGTTTGTAACTACCAAAAATATCTGACCTGGACCCATCTTTTATTATACCGATCGACTCTAATCACTTTCTGAGTCAATTTAGCGATGTCCGTCCGTCCGTCTATCGGTCTGGGTGTCCATGTAAACCTTGTAATCAAACTACAGGTCGCAAATATGAATATATTTTGATGAAATTCGTACATAAGCTTTTACCGACCATAGCACGAACGCAATTGAAATGGGTGAAATTCAGTCCATGTTCAGGCCTAGTTCCCATACAAATGACCCCTATGAAAGCGACATAAATTGTCATAAGATCCAAATTATCATATAGATCTCAGTCAAATTGGGTTTGTATGTGTTTATTATATCCATTAATCAGTAGTCCCAAAATAATTCCTATAGCACAATTCTTAGTCATAGGCCCCATATAGTGCTGCTTCCCACTCTTCACTTAAATCTATCAAAAAACAAAAATGTTGCACAAATTTTTCTCAAATTTGGTTTGTATATATTTTTGCAAAAAAATAAGTGACCTTACCAAATATGGTCAGGATCGGTCCATATTTCGACCTAATCCCCATATAAGAATAGCATCCGATATGAACTTTTTCATATCTGCAGACAAAAAAATTAATAACAATACCACACAAATTTGGTTTTTGCTTATTTTCTATATGGGTATAGGGTGTCGTATAGTCGGTCTAGACTGACTATAATTATCTTACTTGTTTTTTATAAAAAACGTGTAAAAGCACGAAAAGTTTATTTCCGTCGACCGTGGTATCATAATCATATAAAAAGACCGTTTTAAAAATGTTGGATGTATGAATCTTTTAAACTAAAAAAAAATCAATGTGAATCCGATCACAGGGGAGATATGTAAACATCTACACCTTATTCAATTGTATTTCAGAAAGTATCAAATGTATTTTAGAAAACATCAAATGTATTTCAGAAACTATCAAATGTATTTTAGAAAACATCAAATGTATTTCAGAAATTATCAAATGTATTTCAGAAAATATCAATTGAATTTCAGAAAATATCAATTGAAATTCAGAATTAAAAAGTAGTTTACCCTAAAGTTATTATTGTTCCTATTGGTGATTTGGAGTCGCAGAAAATGTTTAGCAATATTTGGACTTATTTGTTATGCACTGCAAAATAAACTATCAAGGGTGGCCTTTTAATCGAAAGAAGATGAGGACTTCATTTGTTAATCAGCTACAATTTAAACTCCAGGATAGAATTTTGACCGATTTTGAAGTCATCATTTCGAAAAAAACCGTTTATATCGTCACCTAAAATACAAAAGGCCGTAACTAACAAAAAGATCAAAATTGACTTTTTGTATTGTAGTTACGGCCTTTTACTTAAAAACTACTATTTTACCATAAATTTGTTTTCATAAATAAAAATCCATCTTTATTTGTCAGCTTGTTTCTAAAATTTGGGTATTAAGTTTAAAGTAGTTTTTGTTTTATGATTTTTGCTTCTCCTATAAAAAAATGACGATCTGTTTTCAGGAGATACTACAAAACCAGTGTAATACTTAAGAAAATATGTTTTTATATAGCGTTCTGACTATTTTTCTGAGACTCAAATGATATTTTCTGAAATTCAATTCATATTTTCTGAAACAAATTCATACTTTCTGAAACTCAATTGATGTTTTCTGAAATACAATTGGAAAGGTGTAGTAATTAAAAAACACCTAAGTTTATTTTTTGAATTTTTCAAAGTTTTCCTAGTATTTATACAATTGAATATTTAAAATTAACGAAAAAGATTTGTGATTTTACTAAACAGACGGCGAACTCGGCGGTTCTGCTTACTAGAACAGTTCTGTCAATAGCAAATATATACTTGAAATTAAAAAAAAAAACAACTCTGTAAGTTTGTGGACATGTTAAACTCACAACACACCTAGCGGTCAATAGCTTGAATATTTAAAATTAACGATAAAGGTTTGTGATTTTGGTAAACAGACAGCGAACTCGGCGGTTCTGCTTACTAAATACACCAATACACTTACATGTACCACACCGATTTTCCCTTACGCTGTTTTTGTGATTGTGTTGTGAATTGAGTAGTCCAAAAATGATCCCTATGGGACAACTCTTAGTCGTAGGCCCCATATAGAGCTGCTTCCCGATCTTCACTTAAATCTATTAAAAAACATAAATATTGCACTGATTCTTCTCAAATTTTGTTTGTATATATTTTTGCAAAATACAAGAGACTTTACCAAACATAATCAGGATCGGTCCATTTTTGAACCTAGTCCCTATATAGATATAGCATCCGATATGAACTTTTTCATATCTGCAGCCAAAAAAATTAATAAAATCCCACTCAAATTTGGTTTTTGCTTATTTTCTATGTCCAGTTAGTTGGGCCTAAGAGATAGGGTTTCTAAACGCATGGTATAGGGTATCGTATAGTCGGACTAGACCGACTATAATTTTCTTACTTGTTTTATATGAAAGTCGGCAAGAATATTCCACTGTTCGACGCCTTCTTTTACTGTATGAACTACATTGTTTTTTTACAATTTCCTTACTGGGTTTTCTCCACACTAAAATACCAAGAAGAGTGGGAGTATTTGGTGTATTTAATGAAATTTGCTTGTACGAATACTTTTGCACAGCACTGTTATTTATAGCGTTAAAAATTCGTTTTATTTCCAAATTTTTTCTCAATTAATATTTTTTTCACTCCAAATTTTCTTTCACTTCAAAATCTTATCAACGCAAGTGGGACCATTCATAATTGCTATTCCGGGAAACTTCGCAAACCCTTGTTGTAGTCGCTGTTTTGCTTTGCTTTGTTGTGTTTGTATTTTTATTATTTCAACATTTCTTTGCAAAATTCTTCATTGATATTTTAACTTTGCGTGTGAACATTGCGGCCAATGCGGCTAGTAACACAGACAGTGATGAGAATGAAAGAACGCGGGAATTGAATGAATCAGTTGGCCGACAGGTAAGTAACACACTTATTGGTTAGAAGCGCTTAAGTTAAAGAATGCGAATGTGGTCAAAACAAATATTTTTAAGTATGTATTTTTAGAACATGTTTGTGCTGCAAAAATCGATGCAAATAAAAACCAAAAAATTTGTCATCTTTCAATATTTGTGTAAAAATAGAAACAGAAGTTAAACTACAGTGAGACTTGTACACTTGCTAGAAAGAGTAACTGCACACTTGGAGATAAAAATTTTAAATAATTATAAAAACTAGCAGATTCCAGCCCTCGAAATTCGAGTGCATATTCTAGAAAATTTTATTTTTTCATTAAAGGTATGCTAATCAATTATATAATTTAATCAAAATAAAGGAAAAAATTTAAAAATCTGCAAAACGACTAAAAAGAAATACCTTTCAAATAATAAACGTTTGGTCAAAATCGGGATAAAACAGAAGAACAAAACATTGGTCACAAGAAATTAATATTATAGATATTATAAAATATTTTCAATTAAGAACTTTTTACCAATACCACATTGGGAATTTCACTTCTTTTTCAAAAAACTTACGGAATGTTTCCACATAAATTTGTTGTTTACAGTGCACTGTGGGCGCAAATGAATTTTTGTTTGCATAAATTCTAAAAATATTACTAGAGCTGTAATTGTTAGTATATTTAAAGATAATAGCATACAAAGGAAAAAAACTTTTCTTATCAGACCACGCCCACATCCCACTCGCACTAAATACTTACAATAAACTTTATTATTAAAAACTTAAAAATAATAACTAAAAACAAATAAGAAAATTATAGTTGGTCTAGACCGACTTTGCGATACCCTATACTTTGCGTTTAGTTAGAGACCCCATCTCTTAGGTCCAACTAATTTGATATAGAAAATAAGCATAAACTAAATTTAAGTAGCATTATTATTAATTTTTTTACCTTCGGATATGAAAAAGTTCATATCGGATGCTACATTTATATGAGGAATATGACGAAAAATGGACCGATCCTGACTATATTAGGTAAGGTCAATAATTTTTTGCGAAAAAGTATACAAACCAAATTTGAGTGAAATCTTCTGTCTTTGTTAGATTTAAGAGAGGATCGGAAATCAACTTCACATATATTTTTTTAAATCTAACATTCATTTATTAGTCCAAAGATAAATTCTATAGGAACATACAGATACTCAATTTGACCGAGATCTATATAATAATCTGGATATTATGGCAATTTAAATCGATCTCATAGGAGTCATTTGTATGGGGACTAGGTCTGAACATGAACAGTTTTTCACCAATATCAATAACGTTCATCCTATGGCCGCTAGAAGGTAATATACTAAATTTCATCCCAATATATTCATGAAAAAGGAAAAATGAAAAATAAAAAATTAAAAATAAAAAATTAAAATTAAAAATAAAAAATGAAAAATGAAAAATAAAAAATGAAAAATGAAGAATGAAAAAGAAAAATGAAAAATGAAATATGAAAAATAAAAAATGAAAAATGAAAAATAAAAAATGAAATATAATAAATGAAAAACGAAAAACTAAAAATTAAAAATAAAAAATTAAATATAAAAAATTAAAAATAAAAAAGGAAAAATAAAAAATGCAAAATGAAAAACGAAAAATGAAAAAAAAAATTAAAAATTAAAAATTAAAAACTAAAAGTTAAAAATTAAAAATTACAAATTAAAAATTAAAAATTAAAAATTAAAAATTAAAAATTAAAAATTAAAAATTAAAAATTAAAAATTAAAAATTAAAAATTAAAAATTAAAAATTAAAAATTAAAAATTAAAAATTAAAAATTAAAAATTAAAAATTAAAAATTAAAAATTAAAAATTAAAAATTAAAAATTAAAAATTAAAAATTAAAAATTAAAAATTAAAAATTAAAAATTAAAAATTAAAAATTAAAAATTAAAAATTAAAAATTAAAAATTAAAAATTAAAAATTAAAAATTAAAAATTAAAAATTAAAAATTAAAAATTAAAAATTAAAAATTAAAAATTAAAAATTAAAAATTAAAAATTAAAAATTAAAAATTAAAAATTAAAAATTAAAAATTAAAAATTAAAAATTAAAAATTAAAAATTAAAAATTAAAAATTAAAAATTAAAAATTAAAAATTAAAAATTAAAAATTAAAAATTAAAAATTAAAAATTAAAAATTAAAAATTAAAAATTAAAAATTAAAAATTAAAAATTAAAAATTAAAAATTAAAAATTAAAAATTAAAAATTAAAAATTAAAAATTAAAAATTAAAAATTAAAAATTAAAAATTAAAAATTAAAAATTAAAAATTAAAAATTAAAAATTAAAAATTAAAAATTAAAAATTAAAAATTAAAAATTAAAAATTAAAAATTAAAAATTAAAAATTAAAAATTAAAAATTAAAAATTAAAAACTAAAAATTAAAAATTAAAAATTAAAAATTAAAAATTAAAAATTAAAAATTAAAAATTAAAAATTAAAAATTAAAAATTAAAAATTAAAAGTTAAAAATTAAAAGTTAAAAATTAAAAATTAAAAATTAAAAATTAAAAATTAAAAATTAAAAATTAAAAATTAAAAATTAAAAATTAAAAATTAAAAATTAAAAATGATAAATGAAAAACAAGTAAGAAAATTTTAGTCGGTCTAGACCGACTCTATGATACCCTATACCATGCGTTTAGAGACCCTACCTCATAAGCCCAACTAACTGGACATAGAAAATAAGCATAAACCAAATTTGAGTGGGATTTTTATCAATTTTTTTGGCTGCAGATAGAAAAAGTTCATATCGGATGCTAAATCTATATGGGAATTAGGCCCAAAAATGGACCGATCCTGACTATGTTTGGTAAAGTCTCTTGTATTTTGCAAAAATATATACAAACAAAATTTGAGAAGAATGCAATATTTTTGTTTTTTGATAGATTTAAGTCAAGATCGGGAAGCAGCTCTATATGGGGCCTATGACTAAGAATTGTCCTATACGTATTATTTTTGGATTGCTGATTAATGGATATAATAAACACATACGAACCCAATTTCACTGAGATCTATATTATAATTTGGTTCTTATGGCAATTTATGTCGATTTCATAGGGGTCATTTGTATGGGGACTAGGTCTGAACATGGACCGAATTTCACCAATTTCAATAGCGTTCATCCTATGGCCGATGAAAGCTTATATACCAAATTTCATCAAAATATATTTATGTTTGCAACCTGCAGTTTGATTACAAGGTTTATATGGACACACAGACGGTCGGACGGACATCGCTAAATCGACTCAGAAAGTGATTCTGAGTCGATCGGTATAATAAAAGATGGGTTTGGTTGTTACAAACAGCAGCACAAGGTCATTATACCCAAACCATATATACCCAAACCGTATAAAAATGAAAAACAAGTAAGAAAATTATAGTCGGTCTAGACTGACTATACGATACCCTATACCATGCGTTTAGAAACCCTATCTCTTAGGCCCAACTAACTGGACATTGAAAATAAGCAAAAACCAAATTTGAGTGGGATTTTTATTAATTTTTTTGGCTGCAGATTTGAAAAAGTTCATATCGGGTGCTATATCTATAAAGGGACTAGGTCCAAAAATGGACCGATCCTGATCATGTTTGGTAAAGTCTCTTGTATTTTGCAAAAATATGTACAAACAAAATTTGAGAAGAATCAGTGCAATATTTTTGTTTTTTAATAGATTCAAGTGAAGATCGGGAAGCAGCGCTATATGGGGTCAAAGGGATCATTTTTGGACTACTCATTAGTGGATGTAATGAACGCATACAAACCCAATTTGAGTAAGATCTATATGACAATTTGGATCTTATGGCAATTTATGTCGATTTCATATGGGTAATTTGTATGGGGGCTAGGTCTGAACATGGACCGATTCTCACCAATTTCAATAGCGTTCATCCCATGGCCGATAAAAGCTTATATACCAAATTTCATCAAAATATATTCATATTTGCGACCTGCAGTTTGATTACAAGCTTTACATGGACACACGGACGGACGGACGGACGGACGGACATTGTTAAATCAACTCAGAAAGTGATTCTGATTCGATCGGTATAATTAAAGATGGGTCTAGGTCAAATATTTTTGGTTGTTACAAACAGCAGCACAAAGTCATTACACCCAAACCACATAGTGGTATAGGGTATAATAAAAAATGAAAAATTAAAAATGATAAATGAAAAATGAAAATGAAAAATAAAAAATAAAAAACGAAAAATGAAAATGAAAAATAAAAAATGAAAAATGAAAAACGAAAAATGAAAAATAAAAAACGAAAAACGAAAAATTAACCGGTTGAAATAGTAAATAATAATAAATATTTTTATAGTAGCAGAGCCCCTGCAGTTGATTGCTACAAGTGATACATAGATGACACTTTCTGTTTAATTTTAAAAAAGTGCCATAAAAAAATCTTTAATTACTAGATGTTTACACATCTCCCCTGTGACCGGACTCACATGATTTTTTTTCTTTTTAATAAAATCGTCTTCTGTATAAGGCCGCTTGACTTTAGCAATGTTCCAAGATATTTTAAAACTGGCTTCTAATTCATATTTACTTTGTTCGGTGAATTTTTTCATTTGAGAAGATTGTTGTTCAGTTGACAACTTTAGATGGTATATTTTTTGGGTACGATTTTTTGTATTTAAAGGATATTTTTTGAAAAGTATGTACAGATTCGCGATGGCGTTTTAAATTACAAACTTTTAAGGAAGATACATATTTAAAATTACATATCAAACAAAAGGCCTGTCCATTTTTTTCAATAAATGTCTAGGCATATTCCCATGCATTTTGAAACTTTCTCTTCTCCTCCGAAATTTTTTGTTTTTTGCGCACTCATAGCTTTCAGCTTCACGATCAATTTATAAATGATATTTAAGCTAACATTTTTTTAAAGCAAAGGTCAAATTTAAATTGAATCAAAGCGTACTATTTATGAACAATTATTATTATTTTGATTTTCTGTAGAATTTTGTTTGTATTTGAATCAAGGCACAATATCTGTTAACAAGTACGAATATTTTTGAATTTTGATTTGATTTGTATGAATTTACTAATATGTACAATAAAAATTACATGTTTAAAACAAATCATATTTTTATAAGTATGTTAAATTCTGAAGAAATCAAATGTTTATTGCAATTTTATTTAATTAAAGTTGTAAATAATTTTTAGAACAATTTGTTTTGATTACGAACTTATTTAAGTATGTACATTAGAGCGACTCACAAAACAAAGTGAAAAAAGTGCCCCCTTGAAATCTAGCTTGGTTTGTTTTATAATGTGTACCAAAATATTTCTTGTCTAGCGTTGGCCCTTGCCAGCTGGGCCGTATTAAAAAAGGTATATATTTAAGTTTTTTGAAGATATTTCCATTTTTTTTTTTTTTTTTTAAGGGTATATATAACGTGTCCAAGCATGTCTTGTTATGATATTCAATAAAACATGTAATTTCTGATGGGTTCTGTCTGAAAATGCGTTAATTAAAAATTCAAATCAGCATATTTTAAACATTACTCGATTGAAAATAACATAAATTTAATTATTTATTCTAATGGCGCACTGTGGTTGAAATTTTGATTTTATTGGCCAAAAGTCAAATTTTTTTTGTTACCGATTTTTAAAATTTTAACAGCATTTTCTGGCTAATATATCCAAATAAGGTAGCCAAATTAGGTTAAACTATTGGTAATTGTGGGCGTGGCATGCTGTCAAACTCAACTATTTTTTTAATCTCAGAAAAAGGTGATTTTTTTTTTGTTTTTTATCAAAAATAAATGGTTACTACTCGCAAGTTATCATCGATAATGACATGCGGTCCTTTTTACAAGGTTGGTAGGATTGTAGCCTTTAGTTGTTGTAAATGGTCACAGCCCTACCGTTTAATATTAGGGGCATTATGAAATATTTATTAAACTACTATATGTTTGTCAAATTTCAACAAAAGGGAACAAGAAACATATACCCCTCGGAGAAAGGTGAATGTGTAAACTCTTTTTTAATTTTAATGAATTTACTCAAAAATTTCAAATAACGGTAATTTAAACAGCTGTATAAATATACAATTGTGTGTTAATGTGCTTTAGGTATTTTATAGCTTATTATCATTATTTGTTCTATTACCAGTAATGATATCTGCTTACAAAATACACCACCCTTTTTCTATATTTGTAACTAAAAATGTCAATGGAAACGCAAAGTTAGTACAATACATATAATACATATAAGTAGTATGTAAAAATATTTCGGACTCAAATATGTTCATGGTATCATTTGTACCATTGCGATTGAAAAAGATTTTGAAAGATTCAGAGCTTTCGACTAGTCCAACGCAAACAAAGGATATCTGGAAGAATGAGACACCATCTTCTACGAAATACTGCAGGCCAATCAAATTTGAATTCAAAAAAGAAACACATGATGCCATTAACAAAAAAGTTACTGATATCAAGGCAAATTGAAGTGAGCTACCAATTAATGCTGACAATGATAGATGGAAAAGTAGGCCAGGCTTTGACTAACACGAAGGCTGCATCCAACTACATCATATGCCAAGCAACATCAAGTCAATTAAACCAAGTTCCGAAAAAATCATTAGATAATACTGATACATATAAATTTTGATTATCTTTTCAGATCCAGAAACAGCATCGGAAATAATAGGAGTAGATTTAAAATAATCCTAGAAGTACTTGCGTGCAATCAAAAAATTTACTCTAGTAAATTTAGAGATTGTGCTAAGGAAACTGCAAAAATATATACAACCAAGTACCCATGTAGAAATATGTATGTAACAGTTCACAAGATATATCAGAAGAAGCTTAACCCTGGAAGGTTACTCTTCGTCGAATCGACGAACAATTTTTTTTAAAAATTTCTAGCTATCGATTTTTAAAGTAAAAAATAAACAAAAATTTTTTTAGTTAAACATTTTATTGAAAAATAAAGAAAAAATAAAATATAAAAATAAAAATTCTTTTTCAGTCTTAAAATTCGATACGAATTTGGCCTCTTTTTTTTTGGTTTATATGATAAAGAGTAACTGAGCTTCGTCGATTCGACGAACAGTAACCGTCCAGGATTAAGAAAAAAGTAATAAGGATTACAGATTTTATAGAGAGCAAAATATTAGAAAAATTCCACTAAATTCCACAAATGATTTATTTAATATATTATTGGTAACGTCAGATCCGTTCATCTCCAGTATTCGAAATCAACGTAAAGTGACACATCGGAGTTTAGATGAAGAAGTCAAAAAACTACTAAAGAACAGAAATAACACAGAACAGAATATGGAATATTTGCAATCAATATATGAATCAAATGAAGTATCTATAATAGGCTAGGCGATTTCTTGTGACCAATGTTTTGTTCTACCGTTTTATCCCGATTTTTACTAAGCATATATTATTTGAAAGGTATTTCATTTTAGCCGTTTCGCAGATTAACAGATTTGCAAATTTTTTCCTTTATTTTGAGCAAATTGCATTTAAAGTTGCTACTAACACATACATAAAATTATACAATGCTATGTGTGTGTCTATTAAATTTTTTAATGGGTTTGTAATAAAAATAAGTTTTTTTGTGTTGATGTGTGAATTGGCTATAATTTATTAGCATACCTTTAGGATCTTTATATAAAATTTAAAATTTTCTAGAATTTGCATTCGAATTTCGAGGGCTGGAATCTGCTATTCATTGTTATATATGAACGAAAAACATAGTTTAGTAAAAAATAATAATAATAATAAACAGAACTTCCCATTGTTACAATAGCTTAAAATCTATTGCAGTTATTATGCATGAAATGTTTTAATAAATAAGAAAGACTCAAAAAATAAAAACCCTTATTTTCATATCAAAATCAGAATCATTGCGCTAATGTTCAGCAGATTTATTTTACTAAAATTAACAAATTTGACAGCAAAAAATTATAAATTTTTCTGTAGTAATATTAGTAATGTTTTTTTAAGTGAAATATTCTTTGAGTGTAAACGAATTTGGAAATTTTACAGCCAAAAATTTTTTTAATTTTTCAGTAGTAATAGCAAAATTTCCAGTTGATTTTACTTTTTTTTAGTGTAAAAATTTTTTTTTAGTGTAAACATTTAAAAAAATCGCATTATACAAAAACTGCTTATAACGGGTGATTTTTTAAGAGCTTGATAACTTTTTTTTAAAAAAAAACGCATAAAATTTGCAAAATCTCATCGGTTCTTTATTTGAAACGTTAGATTGGTCCATGACATTTACTTTTTGAAGATAATTTCATTTAAATGTTGACCGCGGCTGCGTCTTAGGTGGTCCATTCGGAAAGTCCAATTTTGGGCAACTTTTTCGAGCATTTCGGCCGGAATAGCCCGAATTTCTTCGGAAATGTTGTCTTCCAAAGCTGGAATAGTTGCTGGCTTATTTCTGTAGACTTTAGACTTGACGTAGCCCCACAAAAAATAGTCTAAAGGCGTCAAATCGCATGATCTTGGTGGCCAACTTACCGGTCCATTTCTTGAGATGAATTGTTCTCCGAAGTTTTCCCTCAAAATGGCCATAGAATCGCGAGCTGTGTGGCATGTAGCGCCATCTTGTTGAAACCACATGTCAACCAAGTTCAGTTCTTCCATTTTTGGCAACAAAAAGTTTGTTAGCATCGAACGATAGCGATCGCCATTCACCGTAACGTTGCGTCCAACAGCATCTTTGAAAAAATACGGTCCAATGATTCCACCAGCGTACAAACCACACCAAACAGTGCATTTTTCGGGATGCATGGGCAGTTCTTGAACGGCTTCTGGTTGCTCTTCACTCCAAATACGGCAATTTTGCTTATTTACGATGCCATTCAACCAGAAATGAGCCTCATCGCTGAACAAAATTTGTCGATAAAAAAGCGGATTTTCTGCCAACTTTTCTAGGGCCCATTCACTGAAAATTAGACGTTGTGGCAGATCGTTCGGCTTCAGTTCTTGCACGAGCTGTATTTTATACGGTTTTACACCAAGATCTTTGCGTAAAATCTTCCATGTGGTCGAATAACACAAACCCAATTGCTGCGAACGGCGACGAATCGACATTTCACGGTCTTCAGTAACACTCTCAGAAACAGACGCAATATTCTCTTCTGTATGCACTGTACGCATTCGTGTGGTTGGTTTAATGTCCAATAAAGTAAACTGAGTGCGAAACTTGGTCACAATCGCATTAATTGTTTGCTCACTTGGTCGATTATGTAGACCATAAATCGGACGTAAAGCGCGAAACACATTTCGAACCGAACACTGATTTTGGTAATAAAATTCAATGATTTGCAAGCGTTGCTCGTTAGTAAGTCTATTCATGATGAAATGTCAAAGCATACTGAGCATCTTTCTCTTTGACACCATGTCTGAAATCCCACGTGATCTGTCAAATACTAATGCATGAAAATCCTAACCTCAAAAAAATCACCCGTTACTTATTATTAAAAATCCAAATATGACATTTTTTTAATAAAAAAAAATAAAAAACCCATTTTCCCGCTAAAAGTTAATAAAAATTAAAAGTTCAACTTTGACCTAGAATTCCTTAGAAAATATTCAATCAATTTTAATGAAATTAAAACTGACTCAAGTTCAACTAAATATCTATCCATTAAAAAAAATACTAAAATATTTTGATCGGTTCAAAAGAATTTTGGCCAATGAAAAACGATTTTAAACATAGGCAATAAAGGTATCAAAGTTTTTCTTACATTTTAGTTCTATGGATTTCTAGGTAGATTTCTAGAGGGGCGCTTTTTCACTTTATTTCTCTCCATACAGACTGAGTCGCACTAATGTACATATTTTATTAATTTTGAAAAAAACATTGGCGGGCCAAATAAAACCAGTTCGCAGGCCGCACTTTGCCCATCATTATAGTATAGGGTATCGTATAATCGGTCAATACCGACTATAATTTTCTTACTTGTTTTTTTTTTATAAATTGTTTTTTTTTTGACCCAGTACCCACCCGTAATTTAGCCCATTAATAAGAAGTTTTCTTGTTTACAACTTCAAAATGTAGGACGTCAACGAAAATTTTATAAAATTATAAAGTTCTACATTACGAAACTCTAAAATTCATTTTTAAGACAAAGAATTTTACGATCGTGGGCTAAAAGCGCTTAGAGAAACCTTTTAATTTTGCTTTTGATTTGTGTTTGGTAAGCAAATTGTTTTTCCTTTGCCGTAAACGTTAAACAATCTGCAGAGTCAGTGTTTGTTTTAAAAAACGTCATAAGTCGAGTTATTAATAAAGATTTTGTATTTTGTTTAACAAAGTCATATGAGTCTATAGAAGAAACCCATTAATGCTCTTGTTTTTTTTCTTCTTCGTTTCTTTTTCATATTTCTTTTATAAACAAATACGCCAAATGATAAAAAAAAAAAAATAACACGAATGTTTATTATTTAGTGCAGAATATTGTCTTGTACTAATTCATTTTTGTTGTATTCGTAAATGAGAGCTCGCAATAGTTCACATAAGTGTCACAAATGTGTGTTAGTTTGTTACATTTTCAAAATGTCCGATAGTTTTTTATTTATTAGTTATGGTCTTACTTTTTGGGCAGCAAAATGGTTTTATTTATGTTATATTTAGAAGAAAAAAAAACAAAACATTGGAAGTTGAATTTTTAAATATCATAGTCCAAAAGTTAAATGTCAAACTTTTAGTGGTTACCACTTGTCAATTAGTGAGGCCTGAATCATGTTATTCTGCAATAGGGTTGTCCAACTCTACTTGGTGATGGCCGTATTGAAAATTGTTTATATATCTATAATATTAATAGGCTAGGCGATTTCTTGTAACCGATGTTTTGTTCCACCGTTTTATCCCGATTTTGACAAAACGTGTATTTTTTGGAAGGTATTTCTTTTTTGCTGTTCACCAGACTTAGAGGTTTTTAAACTTTTGTCTTTGCTTTGAGTAAATTACATTTAAAGTTGCTACTAACACATACGTAAAATTATACAATGCAATGTGTGTGTTTATTAAATTTGTTAATGTGTTTGTTAGTGAGTTTGTTTTCGTCATTCACAATAATAATAAACCAAAAAAATGTTGGTTTGTGAATTGGCTAAGTTTAAAAATAAAGTTGACTAGAAATTGCACTCTAATTTCGAGCGCTGGAATCTGTTAGTTTATTATTAATATCATTTCAAATTAATAAGGTAAAAAATATATACTTATATACGTAAGGGTTGTTCTTTTTTGAATTTTGTGTGTGATTATTACACCCATTAATCAATAGTCCTAAAATAATCCGTATAGAATAATTTTTAGTCACAGCAACCACATAATTATCACTTAAAGCTATCAAAATCTTGTGGTATGTTAGATATAATTATTTAAGTGTTTGAATATATAAATAAATATCTGTTAAGGGAATTCCAAGTCAGGGTGAAAGTAGGCCAGATTAGTAAAACATCCAAACGGTTTGGCGTTCTCAGGCCAAACTTTTTTATATGACCTTTAATATTTTTAAAATTTTTCCTTAGGATTAGAAAAAATATTAGAACAATTATCGAGTGTATGATGAATATAAGTTTTTTGCTTTATAATCATCATTATCCCTTCATATATAATATAACAGGTCATCAATAAAAATTTGGCCTGAGAATGCCAAATTAATCAAGTAAAGGTACTATAACACGATGTGTTTTTTTTTGTACACATCGTGTGACACATATGGAATATTGTTTATGTACAATACATGAGGAAAGTCACATGTACATTTTTCAATTAGAACAGGTTCTTTTTTGGTATGACAAACATATAGACATACAACAGAGTAAATTATAACAAGTAAGAAAATTATAGTCGGTCTAGACCGACTATATGATACCCTATACCATGGTTTAGAGACCCTATCTTTCGGTCCAACTACTTCGATATAGAAAATAAGCATAAACCAAATTTGAGTGGGATTTTTATTAATTTTTTTGGCTGCAGATATGAAAAAGTTCATATCGGATGCTATATCTATAAAGAGACTAGGTCCAAAAATGGACCGATCCTGATCATGTTTGGTAAAGTCTCTTGTATTTTGCAAAAATATGTACAAACAAAATTTGAGAAGAATCAGTGCAATATTTTTGTTTTTTAATAGATTTAAGTGAAGATGGGGTCAAAGGGATCATTTTTGGACTACTCATTAGTGGATGTAATGAACGCATACAAACCCAATTTGAGTAAGATCTATATGACAATTTGGATCTTATGGCAATTTATGTCGATTTCATATGGGTAATTTGTATGGGGGCTAGGTCTGAACATGGACCGATTCTCACCAATTTCAATAGCGTTCATCCCATGGCCGATTAAAGCTTATATACCAAATTTCATCAAAAAATATTCATATTTGCGACCTGCAGTTTGACGGACGGACGGACGGACGGACGGACATTGTTAAATCAACTCAGAAAGTGATTCTGATTCGATCGGTATAATTAAAGATGGGTCTAGGTCAAATATTTTTGGTTGTTACAAACAGCAGCACAAAGTCATTATACCCAAACCACATAGTGGTATAGGGTATAAAAATTAATATTGAAAGAAAAATAAATTGTTTAATATTAATTAACAATGATAAAATATATAAAATATTTAACTTTGTTTTTAACAATAAAGTTTTGTAAATTCACAAATTAAATCAGCTGTTGTTTACATTTAGAGGTTACAAAAATTAGCAAAAATTTTGAATCGTATGTAAGCGCCCCGGTAGGTGAGTAGGTAGCGTGCTCGCCTATCATGCGGGGGTCGTGGGTTCGATTCCCACCAAAGGCTTTGGTATGTCGCTGCAAAAACAAAATAAAAATTACTCCCTCTTTCCTCCTTAACCTATTTTCCTGAGATCAACACAATGCACTGCATCTGTAGGGGGCATCCCCTGAGTTTTGATTAATTAAAAAAAAAAAAAAAAAAAAATTATAATTTTGGCAGACATACGTAATTACATATGGATAAAAAAGAGACAGCACACATGTAAAAAACATATCGTGTGACATGACCTTAAGAATATTACAGTTCGACTACACCAAATTTGTCATAAACCAATTTTTATTGTGTTTGAGTTTTTATTTGAACTAACTTGAAAAATATAGAATATTAATATAAAATATAAAGAAATGTAGCTATGATACAATATATAATAATTTATAACTAGCAGATTCCAGCCCTCGAAATTCGAGCGCAAATTCTAGGAAATTTTTTTTTCATTAAATAAAGACCCTAAAAGTATGCCAATCAATTATAGCCAATTCAAAAATCAGCACAAAAACAAACCCAGTTTTATTACAAACACATTAACAAATTTAATAAAAACACACATAGCATTGTATAATTTTATGTATGTCTTAGTAGCAACTTTAAATGCAATTTACTCAAAATAAAGGAAAAAATTCAAAAATCTGTAAATCTGCAAAACGGCTTAAAAGAAATACCTTTCAAATAATATACGTTTGGTCAAAATCGGGATAAAACGGTAGAAGAAAACATCAGTCACAAGAAATCGCCTAGCCTATTAATATTATAGATTATACAGTGTTAACTATTAAATAACATAAACACATACATCCTCAACAAATTTAAGTGTCACTGTTATTAATTTTTTTTTGCCTGCAGATATATGAAAATGTTCATATCGGAAGTTATATTTACATGGGGACTAGATCAAAAATGGACCGATCATGACCACATTTGGTAATGTCATTTTTTTTTACAAAAATATATACAACCCAAACATGAGAAATATCTGTGCAATAGTTTTGTTTTTTGATAGATTTAAATGAAGATCGGGAAGCAGCTTAAAATGGTAGCTATGACTAAGAAAAATCCCACAGCGTTTATTTTTGTACTACTGAATAATTGGCATAATAAACACACACAAACCAAATTTGACTAAGATCTATAAGATAATTTGTGTCTTATGTCAATTTAAGTCGAATTCGGAACGATCATTTGTATGGGGCCTAGGTCTGAACATGCACCGATTTCTCGCCAATTTCAATAGCGTCTATGCTATGACCAATAGATGCTTATATACCTAATTTTAACAAAATATATTCATATTTGCGACCTGTAGTTTCATTACAAGGTTTACTTTGACCCACAGACGGACGGACATCGCTAAATCGACTCATAGAGTGATTCTCAGTGGATTGGTATAATAAAAGATGGGTCTAGGTCAATTATTTTGTATATGTTAGTTACATACATCAGCACAAACTAATTATACACTGACCACATAGTGATGCAAGGTATAATTATGTACATATATAAATATGACCTTTGACATTTACAAAAAAAAAACCATGCGATTTTATTTTTTCGGAACGGCACCTCAACTGAACTTGTAGGTAAGCTAATTTTATAGATAATCTTTGATTTTTTCATTTATGGCGCCTTCGTATTTCAGGAATATTTCTTAATAGAGATAGTTACAACATAAGTACCAATTTTTCATGAATTCTGAGGTGGTGCGGCCGACCTTTTCGTTGCTTATAAATAGTAGGTCACATATAACATTTTTACAATTAGAACATGTTCTTTTTTGACGTGACAACTTCTGTTTTGGCAAATAAAAAAGAGAAAAAAAATAAATAAAGTAAAGCAAAAACATAAAATAAATAAAGTAAAGCAAAAACATTAATAAAACATTATTTTTATTACTGAAATATTACTGCACACCACAATTCCAGTAGTTGGTGAGTCCATTTTACACTTTATTTTTAACATTTATTTTTTTGCAAATTAACGCACATTAAAGAATTAACTCTAGTAATCAAATAGAGGTTATGTGAGGCGCAATTACATATATATGAACGTTTTAAGGTAAAATTTATAAATACAATTTCTAAATATCACTAACTTTGTAAAATACATGTAGAAAGTCATACAGTAATTTTTTCAATTAGAATATGTTCTATTTCGACGTGACAAAGCATCTGAAAAATAATCATTGGCGAATTAAAAAATCAACTGTTGTACACAAACAGTGGTTATGTCAGGCGCAATTTCACACATACAGTTAGGGACTACAGTCACCATACACCCTATAAAATTTAAATATATATTAATTGTGACATGTTTTTTGAAAATTTTAAATGCACGATAAATTTAAAACATTGTTATTGACATTAAAAACAAAAACAAGTAAGAGTGTTATATTCAGTTATGCCGAATCTTTGATACTTTCCACCTGTTTCTTAAACTCAATATTACAGCCAATTTTGGGAACGGTCAACACTTTTAAACTGTTGCCGATCATGAAACATTAAATTTAAATTGTTTTTTTTTTTTTTTTGCCAGTTTTTATTATAATTTCTTTTTATACAACATAATGATCGTGTCTTCTATGGAAAGAATTAATTACTATTTGATTACTAGAGTAATAATCCTATAAGTTCCCTAAGTACTTCATAGAACACTAACGAAAGTCTTTATTTAACGCAGCCGGCGTTATAATAACCAAATTTTGATACCTATTAGAATGATTTGAGACCTTAGAAGTTATACGATAATTAATAAAAAAATTCAAATGATTTTTCGCTAAAAATTATTAATATTAAAAATAAGCAAATTTTAAAATATTTTTATCTGAATTAGCTAATAATATGTTAATTTTTAATTTTTAATTTTAATTTTTAATTATTACTTTTTAATTTTTAGTTTTTAATTTTTAATTTTTAATTTTTTATTTTTAATTTTTAATTTTTAATTTTTAATTTTTAATTTTTAATTTTTAATTTTTAATTTTTAATTTTTAATTTTTAATTTTTAATTTTTAATAAATGATGAATTATTATTCGACCTTTGAAATTTATGATTTTTAATAAATTAGTCGAGCTCGAGGTCACGTTTTTGTTTATAAAATATCCTTTTTTATTTTATTTTTTCTCCTCCAATATTTCGTCATTCATTGAATGACATCTTCAGGGAGTATGTACAACAACAACAAAATATATACACAAAATTTATTGCCGCTGCGGTCCTTTCATGTCAATATTATATTAGACACTGATATAATATTGACATGAAAGGACCGCAGCGGCAATAAATTTTGTGTATATATTTTGTTGTTGTTGTACATACTCCCTGAAGATGTCATTCAATGAATGACGAAATATTGGAGGAGAAAAAATAAAATAAAAAAGGATATTTTATAAACAAAAACGTGACCTCGAGCTCGACTAATTTATTAAAAATTTTAATTTTTAATTTTTAAATTTTAATTTTTAATTTTTAATTTTTAATTTTTAATTTTTAATTTTTAATTTTTAATTTTTAATTTTTAATTTTTAATTTTTAATTTTTAATTTTTAATTTTTAATTTTTAATTTTTAATTTTTAATTTTTAATTTTTAATTTTTAATTTTTAATTTTTGATTTTTTATTTTTAATTTTTATTTTTAATTTTTAATTTTTAATTTTTATTTTTAATTTTAAATTTTTAATTTTAAATTTTTAATTTTAAATTTTTAATTTTTAATTTTTAATTTTTAATTTTTAATTTTTAATTTTTAATTTTTAATTTTTAATTTTTAATTTTTAATTTTTAATTTTTAATTTTTAATTTTTAATTTTTAATTTTTAATTTTTAATTTTTAATTTTTAATTTTTAATTTTTAATTTTTAATTTTTAATTTTTAATTTTTAATTTTTAATTTTTAATTTTTAATTTTTAATTTTTAATTTTTAATTTTTAATTTTTAATTTTTAATTTTTAATTTTTAATTTTTAATTTTTAATTTTTAATTTTTAATTTTTAATTTTTAATTTTTAATTTTTAATTTTTAATTTTTAATTTTTAATTTTTAATTTTTAATTTTTAATTTTTAATTTTTAATTTTTAATTTTTAATTTTTAATTTTTAGTTTTTAATTTTTAATTTTTAATTTTTAGTTTTTAGTTTTTAGTTTTTAATTTTTAATTTTTAATTTTTAATTTTTAATTTTTAATTTTTAATTTTTAATTTTTAATTTTTAATTTTTCATTTTTAATTTTTAATTTTTAATTTTGAATTTTTAATTTTTAATTTTTAATTTTTATTTTTTAATTTTTAATTTTTAATTTTTAATTTTTAACTTTTAATTTTTAATTTTTAATTTTTAATTTTTAATTTTGATTTTTTAATTTTGGATTTTTAATTTTGAATTTTTAATTTTTAATTTTTAGTTTTTAATTTTTAATTTTTAATTTTTAATTATTAATTTTTAATTTTAAATTTTTAATTTTTAATTATTAATTTTTAATTTTTAATTTTTAATTTTTAATTTTTAATTTTTAATTTTTAATTTTTAAATTTTAATTTTTAACTTTTAACTTTTAATTTTTAATTTTTAATTTTTAATTTTTAATTTTTAATTTTTAATTTTTAATTTTTAATTCTTAATTTTTAGTTTATAATTTTTAATTTTTAATTTTTAATTTTTAATTTTTAATTTTTAATTTTTAATTTTTAATTTTTAATTTTTAATTTTTAATTTTTAATTTTTAATTTTTAATTTTTAATTTTTAATTTTTAATTTTTAATTTTTGATTTTCAATTTTTAACTTTTAATTTTTAATTATTAATTTTTAATTTTTGATTTTTGATTTTTGATTTTTGATTTTTGATTTTTAATTTTTAATTTTGAATTTTTAATTTTTAAATTTTAAATTTTGAATTTTTAATTTTTGATTTTTAATTTTTAGTTTTTAATTTTTCATTTTTAATTTTCAATTTTAAGTTTTCAGTTTCCATTTTTCAATTTTCATTTTTCATTTTCCATTTTCCATTTTTCTTTTTTAGTTTACAATTTTTAACATTTAATTTTTATTTTTAATTGCTATTAATTTTTAATTGCTTAGGCCATTGTGACACGTGCAGTATTAATATACACACAACTGTAATGACTTCAACAATACGAAGAATTACAAAATATACAATATGTATTAAGAAAAAAAACAAACACACTGAAAAATTTTATTTTTTCAAAAGTTTTTTCAAAATTTCATTCATAACTCGTGACTCCTTTGACCGATTTTGACGATTTTAAATAGCAACTCCTTTGGGATGTTAATAAACAATGTTATACAACAACGAACGGTCTAGCTTAAATATTTACGGCGTGATCGTGATTTCCACTGACAGACGGACAGACGGTCATCGCTAAATCAACTTCCCTTGTTATAATGATCAAGAAAATATGTGGTTTTGGGGTCTCCAGAATTTATTTCGATGCGTTACAAACGGAATGACAAACCTATATATACCCTCTGCCACTGAGGTGTGGAAGGTATAATAACAAGCAGCACAAAAGTATTTTAATAAAATCTATGTTTATTTTTAAATTAAAGACGATAACCTAACCTAATAGCTACGATACGTAAAGACAAATGGAGTCTGAAAACGTCTTCCGATAATCTGGATCTTACGACCATTTTAGTCGGTCTGATAGAAGTTATTTATATGGAGGATAGGTGTGAACATGCATCGTAATTTAGTAATTTAATCAAAACTAGCAGATTTCAGCCCTCGAAATTCGAGTACAAATTCTAGGAAATTTTATTTTTTCATTAAATGAAGACCCCAAAGGTGTGCTAATCAATTATAGCCAATTCACAAATCAACACAAAAAAAAAACTCATTTTTATTACAAACACATTAACGAATTTAATAAACACACACATATATGCTATAGCATCCCCGCAGAAAATGTCAATAGAGAAAAATTACTGATTCACTATTGACTTTGTCACCAGTACTACTGACCAACTATGCCCCAGACAATGTAATTTTCTATAGACATTTAACATGTACGTGTCATTGCAAATCACTAGTGACATTGGTACTATTGATTAGGTAGTGACTAGGTAGTCTGATGGGACCATATGTAGACATTGGAACCAGAGATTTACTAGTGACTAAGTAGTTCTCATGGGAACATATGTAGACATTGGAACCAGATATTCTTGTACAAATTTAATTGTTCTTTCACTTTTCTTTTATAACTTCGTTAACTTATTATTATATTTTTTTTATTTGATTTATTATAAAATATATATTTATTTACCTTTTATATTCAATTTTTCTATATCTTGTTTTAAAACTTTAGTTTTTCTCCAACCACGTGTTTTTCAAACGAAACTATAGAAATCAAGAAGAAACAGAACTCCCAACTTCACCATGGAAAATTTTTTTGACACATTAAGTAAAGTAAATAGTGTAGACGCTTAGTTGACAATGTCAACAAAATAGTAGACAAAAGTAGTAACTTGGGGGACACTAGACACCAGGCTTCCTGCTGGGATTGTATAATTTTATATATGTGTTAGTAGCAACTTTAAATGAAATTTACTAAAAATAGAGGAAAAAATTTAAAAATCTGTAAATCTGCAAAACGGCTAAAAAGAAATACCTTTCAAATAATATACGTTTGGTCAAAATCGGAATAAAACGGTAGAACAAAACATCGGTAACAAGAAATCGCCTAGCCTATTAATATTATAGATATATTAATTTTAGCGACCTATAGTTTGGTATTAAGGTTTACATGGACGGACGACGAACATCGCTAATAAAAGGTCTAGGTCTATGTCAAATATTTTTTTGGTAATCAGCACAAACTCATTATACGTGCACCAGACAGTGGTAAAGAGTATAATGAGAGCTTTTTTGAAACCTGGACCGATTACAACAAAATTAAAAAACGCTCGCTCTTGCCTGTTAAAAAATTGTTCTATACCAAATATCATGAACATAACTATTATTTTTTTTTTTTTTAACTTGTGTCTCAGGGAAATATTTATATTGTAAAACGAACAGGAATATTTAATGGGTTCATGATTCGTAGTAATATTTTTTGGAATATATACATAGTTTCTAAAAATGTCCTTTAATCTGAGCGTCAGAAGTTGACATTTGACATTTATGCGATATAATTTCTAAACTCCACTTATCGGCTTGAAACACAACAGAGACACAAATTTTCTAAAACAATTTTTTTTTACTTTTTGCAAAACCTCCAAAAAAAACGGTTGAGGAAATCATTTATCAATAAATGATGAAGATCGACCAAAAAAAAAAAAAAGAATGAAAACACCAATTAAAACCGCTTAAATAGAAAATGTAAACAAACTGTTAACCTGTCATTATCAAGAACGAACATTGTGTAGAGTAGATAATGAAGAGTGAAGAAGTGTGTCAATTGTCGAGTGTATGCATTAAAAGACAACAAAGCGACGAGTATAAAGAATGAATTGAAGAAAACTAAAAAACATAAACGTAAAATTATATTTGCAAAAACCATAAAGAAGCATGCATAGAATTTAAACATAGATATGATAAAACTGAAACAAAGATAGGTTATGATAATTAAATGCAACTAAAATATTAGTTTTTTTTTTACTTAACTCAATACCAAATAACTTTACCTGAATGACAGTTATGTAGATATGAAGCAGCAACAAAAATATAATAGTAAATTTTAATTTATTATTTATGTAATAAGAGCACTTTAAGGTGTATTTTTTGAATTTGTTATAAATTATTTTCGTTTAGAATAAACACGATACAGATCCTCGTGAGCAGGATTTTATTTTATTTTTTTTTTTGTCGGAAAAACACTTTATATATATATATTTCTAGAATAGCAAAATATTAAAGCTTTTGATATTTTCACATTCGTATGTATTTTTTTTTTATAAATTATTTAAACTTTTGTATTAATTATTCATAAGGCCACTTTTTTCAATTTATCTTTTTATTATAATTCGAAGACTTTAAAACAAAAAAAAAACAACAACTACTACGTTTTATTTTATCGCCCGAGCTGTGCTGTTGTGGTTTCTACTTTAGTTGCTTACTAATAGAAAGGTGTTGTTAACACACAGTAAATGTAGAAAATCAAGAAAAAAAAAGAAATTTGAGACGTGGTAAATTTATATTAACCAAATTATTTCACTTTTTGTTAAGAAAATGAACACTTTTCTTAAGTAATTTATTCAAATTGCTGTGGTTTACACTTCTTTTTATTTATATTTTATGAAATTTACATATAAAATTTAATTAAATTGTTAAAATGCTTGTGTTTTTTAGTAACAACCCAAAAGAGAAACGTCGCGCAACAACTGATTTTACGGCGAATTCGCCACTAGCACTGTCGTAATTTGTTAATTGGCATTCCGTTATGTTATGTTATTTCGTTTTAATAAAGATTGTACTTTACTAACATCTTCCAACAGTGTTGTATTTAGTGAGCAAACAGCAACACAAGAAGGAAATTGAGATAACAATAAAACCGTTACTTTCAAATAAGTATAGAGAAATGAAAATATAAGAATTCATAACAAGTTTTTACGTCAAGTTAAAAATATGTAAACATTTGAATAAAAAAATATGTAAAAAGCAACAACTGTTTGATATCAATTTTTAAAATAATAATGATTCTATTGAAATTAAAAGTAAATGACAATTAATTTAAAAAATTGGATAAAAAAGGGATTATGAATGAACCGCATAATAACGAATAAGTGATGTTTTATTTTTAATGAAAATGTAATTTTTTAAAATAAATTTGTAACTATGTGAAAGTTAGTAAATACTTTCTTTAGAAAATCAGAATACAATTTATTAAAATTTGATTTTCAATTATGGAAAACATGTATATCCGAATAATTATTCATTTGAAAAGCATTGAAAATATATTTTTGAATATATTAAGGACATTTCTTTGGCTTCAAAATCAATTGTGTTGCCCTAGTAAATAGTTTTTTGTGTGGTTTTAAAATTTTCCTGGGGACCATAAACTCCAGATA
Organism: Cordilura impudica; assembly: GCA_963682025.1. NCBI lineage: Eukaryota > Metazoa > Arthropoda > Insecta > Diptera > Scathophagidae > Cordilura > Cordilura impudica. The sequence goes on from OY821521.1 coordinate 60,926,684, forward strand.
TTTATTTTAATTAAATAATTTGTATGAGATGTGCCATGCCCACTAACCCGATTCCGGCTATTTTTGGCTAGACTCTGCTCATTTATTTGTAATAAATTCGTACAAAGTTCCAACGAGACTGTCCATAAGATAACTACCGAAGTATGTGACAACAAATATGTATTTACTTTCAAGTTAACTTGGAATAAAAGTAGAAATATTTTTAGAGAATAAATTATACTTGCAAGATAATTTTGCTACAAAATGTTTAATGGCTAAGTATAATTTAAAAAACGAACGAAAATTATAGCAAATCTCGAAGTTTTTTTATATAAAAAAAATCTGAAAATTCTCAAAAGCTAATTCAAATTTTATAAATAAAATCATCAAGGGTTTTAATTTAATTTAAACAAATCTGTATTAAGAACATTAGTTAACTTGATAATCTGGTCCATTTCTCACTAACAGCCCACAACCACTTAGCAAGAGCATCGTCTTTAGCTTGGGGTGCTACATCTTTAATTTCACAATCGCTAAAGTACTGGCCACTCACATTGTTTAAGTCTTCATCTAAGGCAGCATACAATGTGGTTTGAGCGCCATTCTGTGGCGTTTTTAGGAAAGGCCAAGCCAAAGGTTTGAAAATCATACTTGCAAAGAAGGAATTGAAGAAACCCATATGACGGAATAGTTCGGTATTGACAACACCGGGATGGAGAGCATTAACGGTGACACCAGTGCCTGGAAATAATTAATATATTATTAAATATACAAGAATGTTATTATTCCTCATATTTTATATTATTCAATTATATTCTTTACTTTTCTTTAATTTACTTCATAGATTTAGGTATGGAATCTTTTTAGGTCTTAAATTTCCTGAGCCTAAGAATTTTTCCAACAAAAAAACTTTTAAAATTTAAAACCGAATTGGAGTTTTTTCACAATTTCTAGAATTTAATATATATCTTTATTTTATCTTTATAAATGTAGACTTACCTTCCAATCGTTTAGCCAATTCACGTGTGAATAATACATTCGCCAATTTACTTTGATGGTATGATTTTCCTTCATCATATGATTTCTCACTGTTTAAATCACCTACATTGATTTCACCTCGAGTATGAGCTAAACTGGACAAAACAACAATACGACTGGGAGAAGACTTCTAAAATTAAAAGAAATTTAAAGAATTTAAACTAGCAAGTTTTTAGCAAGACTGCGAATTAGAACTAACCTTAAGTAAGTCTAACAAAAGATTGGTAAGTAAAAAGTGACCCATATGATTGACACCCAATTGAAGTTCGAAGCCATCTTTGGTAAGAGTATGAGGACAACGCATAACGCCAGCATTATTAATTAAAATATCTAAACGTTGCTGTTCCTTTTTGTAACTAAAATAATAAAAATCAATATTAAACTTATAAATGTATACAATGTTTTACCTGTCCGCAAATTTTCTTATTGAATCCAAAGAAGCTAAATCACATTCCCGGCAATACACGTATTTATTACGGCTTTCCAAAACAATTTCTTCGCGGGCCTTGAGTAAAAACTTTGCTATAACATTTAATTTTTATGTTAAATAGTTTCTACCAACCTCTTCACATTTCTTCATATCCCTACAGGCCATATACACAGTAGCTCCCCTTTTAGCCAGTTCTCTAACAGTTTCTTTACCAATACCGGTATTAGCGCCTGTAACTATAACTACTTTTCCCTCGGCTTTGGTACTTTTGGCGAATCTAGCACCTTGCATAAAATCTCTAAAAATAAAAGCTTTATATAATTTTTGTTTTGAGAAAAAGGTTAAACAACTCACTTAATAAAACATGATACACCCACTGCAGTGCCGGCAACACTTAACCAAAACACTTGCCGATTTTTTAAAAACTTTAATAAACCCTGCATGTTTAACACTGTAAACTTAAATTTTACGAGATATGTTTTTTAAGTTGTAAATTTAATATTTATTTATTTATTTCATAAATTAGTAACAAAAAATTATGTGATACTTGGAATTTATGTGAATCTCCTTTTAGTGGCCGGTTAAAAAAAAAACAGCTGTTTTCAACAAATTGACCATATGTGCAATTGTTTTCAGAACTAACAGCTTTTATATATGTATGTCACTCAGCATGAGCTGCAAACATAATATAATTGGTGTTATATTTACAAGCAGAAGTCTAGATAATGAAAGTTGAGAATTTTATTAGTTAAATTTTCTATATGTCATTTATTAAAGTAATACAATTAAAGTATACAATGCACTTGTCTTTTATCCTATTTGTTGTACCTTACCGAACTTTCGAAAATCGTATCAAAACCGTTTATTAGTGTAAATTTCTTTAATATGTAAAGATATGCAAAAAAAACCATAATTTGAAATTTTCATTTCGTCACCTTAAAGACCATCAGCAGTTTTCAAAAGTTTACAGGAGAGAGAAAAAACGTTATAAAATTGGAACTATTTGCAATATTTAAACGAAAATTATATATTATATATTTGGTAATAGCTTGGTTATTTGTAATATTAGGCGTTCAAAATTTTGCACACATATGCGTTATGATATAGGGAATATTAAATAAAAAACTTAATTTTGAAATTTTTGCTGATAGGTTGTTTGGTCTTTAAGGTGACGATTTGTAATATCTGAACAAAAATGAAATAAAATCTCACAACTGTGATAACACTAATAATTCTGTGATATTTAATATTTCTTATTTATTTTAACATTTACATATATATTTTAATAATTTATGTTGTGTAAAAAATAAAATGTGAAATTTGATCGAATATTATATATTTAATAAATAAATCCCTGAAGGAGTTGGAAAATCCCAACGAAACAGAAGCAATAATTATGTTTTATTTACACCTTTAAACGAACTTAAAAGCCCACCAGAAATATAAATTCTGGATATTCATTAAATAACATAATCATTTCGCCATTCTTTTAGAATTTCTTAAAAACGATTCGAAAGGACCATCAGTGTTAAAACTTTTGATGATAACTTTTAAAATACAAATTATAAAAAAAAAATGTAAAAAAGCAATTAACAATAAATTATAACAACAAATTTAAATAGATTTATATTATTTAAAAACCCTGAAATATTTAATACTATATTTTTTTGTCATGACTTTTTTTTTTGTCATGGATTGTCAGGCATTTCAGCTGGTCTTTATTGAGGAGCGTTAACAAAGGCACCAGCAAACAAAATATTCTTCTTATTCCAGATCATGTACAGGAATGGATGATCAGCTTGAAATTGTAATGGCATCATCATCATTCTGGTCACCATAATCATGCTAGTGGCGGCAGCGGCCTCAGAGCCCTCTTCATTAACTTCAATGCTGACCTTGTGGAAAACATTCGATACACTAAGGTCTTCAGGAGATTCTAACATGTTGCCGAATTCAGCATCATGACCAAAAGCCTTTGTAATGCCCATCTGTAAAAAAAAAAAGAAAAAAATTATTATTGTCGAGCTTAGATTTAATATTTTGTTTCCTTAAATTTAGATTATATAAGTATGAAGTTATCAATAATTTTTTTTTCTAGATAAGTTTGTGCATTTAAAGTTTATTGTCTATGTATTAATGTAGATACAAGCTTTTGTTAGTTCTTTTTTTAGGACAAAACGATAAGGAAAGACCACCATATAAATGATAAGAATTTTCATGCCATATTTTTAAAAATATTTGAATTTTAGATTTCTGGTAAGCTACCTTTTTATAAAAATCGATTTAAAGTATTCATTAAATTAAGAAAAAAACTTTTATGAAAATCTTTTTTATGCTTATAGATTTCTTCTTGGAAATTATTTTAAAAGGAGCGTAAAAATGTATTGGAAATTTTAATAAAATCCTCATTTTGCAAATAATTGAGTTTTTGTAACTTTTGAGGAGAGCATTTTAAAAGCTAAACAAAAAAATTGTGAAACACGCGTAATGTAGTGTAAAAATAAAGATAAAGTATGTGTGAAGATGTCACGTCACCAAAAACTTATGAAAATTTTTTACAATTACTAATCAGAAACTGTTATTGAGCCTATCTCGAGTTATGCTGTTATTCCCAAAGCCAAATTAACAATTTTTAATAAGTGTTTTTTTATTCTTACCGATTGCAGAATATCACGCAATTCCACAGAGTATTCCACCTTAAATTTAGGAAATTTCACTACAACTTCTTCAGTATGCATTTTATCGGCCAAATCGACTAAATTAACATCTTGCAATTTTTCAGCCAAACTCTTCAAACCATCAGCTTCGTTGGGCAACAACACAAACATACTCAAATCCGAATCTTTATAGGGCATTTCCAAAGCTTGGCAACCTAATTCTTCAAAGAAACCATAGCCAAATTTCGCTTTTTGATTCATATATTGTACTGGCACAGTTTCCTCAGAGCCAATAAAGAAAACGTCTTCAACTGTTTGTTTTTCATCAAATTTCTTTTCCCAGTCACCCTTAAAGTATAGGGCGTTCAAGAGCACCAAACGGGTTAGGCTACTGAAACAGTCGGGAGACACTAAGTTGGTGATCTTTCCAGCAGTTTGGTCTTCTACCCAGGAATTGATAGCTTGTGCAGCTGCTTCATTTTCTTGAAAGTTTAATTCCTCAGCTTCAGCATTATATTGTTCTTTGGTGGCTGTAGCGTAATCCGACTTGAGTGTTTTCCCCTCTTGTACGTATACCTTATTGGCAATTTTGACGAGATCACTATTCTTATATTTTTGCAAAACATATTGGAAAGTTTCAGCTACCTCAGGCGGGAAATTTGAAGCAAATTTCATAGCAGTAGCAATTTCATCAGCTGTATCTCCTTGGGCACCGGCAAAGGCCAAAGCGACACAATTTTGTATGGAGAATGGGGAGAAAACTATATTCTCTTTAACACCACCAGCTGCTAGTTTTTGAAATAATTCTACGGTGAATTGGGCACCACCACGAGCAAATTGTTCATTGAAATCAAACATTTTATTATTCTTCTGCACTGTAATTGAATATATTTTTGAATACAACTTTCCTTAACAACGGTCTGTTATGGAATGTTAAATAATTTTACTTTAACCACAACAAAACTTAATTTTTTTCAACGCCTTCAATACAAACAAATGACTCACGCAATGTTTATCTATACATGTCACTGCTAGCGACTGCGCTAGCGTCTTCCCAAAAAATATGTTTTGTTTTGTGTTTGGTTTTCCTTACCTTTTCTCTTGGTCAGACAAGTTTTGGTGCGGGGAAGTATTCACCGACACGTTGTTTTTTTTTCTTTTTATTTTCATTTTATTGCCTTTGTTAAATATACGATATTTGGTTTTGTTCTGTCTAGTTAGCTTTCTTTATAATTTAATCTAATCATTTAAGATTTTATATTGAAATTTAGTTAATATAAAAATTTAAAAGATTGCAAGGCATATATTAATAATACGTTTAAAAATAGTTATATCAATTTTGTTTAGTTTGAATAATTTTGTTTAGTTTTACAATGGAATGTCCGTATTTGTTTATTTAAGATATTTGAAATACAACAGCTGTTAGAATGAAGTGATGTAATGATTTTGATTACCAACGAGTAATCGATAATAAAATATTTTCAATATATGTAATTTTATATAGAATGGTTTTTTTTAGTACAAATTTTTGTATTATATTTTTTTTCGATTGAGGAATAACTTCATAGTATAAGAAATTTTATAAGTATAATCGGTCATATATCTAACAACACATAAAAACAAGCATAAACAATTATTATATTGATCCCAGGAAAATAGGTTATGGGAAGTTGGAATAAGGGAAATTAGTAGTAGTTTACGTTTAAACGAATAAACAAATAAACAGCGTTTTTGTGGCGCCATATCTTCCGGATAAAAGAAAACTGCACAGCATGCAGTTAGGTTATGTATTTAAGTGCATGCTTTCTGCAGCAATATACGTTTCAATGAATAAACTTGGTTTTTGTCGCTTCTATTATTTCCGGAGGAGGGATAACATGTTGCGGTGGTTATTTTTTGATCCTCATGGTTGCTGCTCTGCATGGTTATTTTATATAACCGTCCAGTTTGATAGTTTTAAGGATTGAAATCAAATAGCTCTCTCTAACCTCAACTCCTATGCAAGGAGTTTATTCCACAAACGGCTGAATCGACTGATAAAATAATTTTCTCAGTAATGTGTTGTACGGTCAACTGGACAATGCGATCCTCTGGAGAAGCGGGTACGAACTGTTACTCGGGAGCTTATCTCAGCAGAACATTTTCCATGTTATTATATAGAGCAGTGTTACGCAACATACATTCCGACGATGTTCTAACTAGTCGATAAAGTTGGATACCATTAAAGCTCTCCTTTGTACACGGTCTATTAAATTCAAAACAGGCTTTGAAGCTTACGCCCATATTTGGTAGTTGCATTCCATTTTCGGTCAGATGCACAGTTGTGTGAACAAATAAGGACAGTGATAGGAGAGATCAAAATAAGATTAGAAAATAAGTAAAATTAGACAATTGAGGGTAAGTAACTAAATTAATTATACCCTATACCACTATGTGGTTTGGGTATAATGACTTTGTGCTGCTGTTTGTAACAACCAAAAATATTGACCTACACCCACATTTAATTATACCGATCGAATCAGAATCACTATCTGATTCGATTTAACGCTGTCCGTCCGTCCGTCCATATGTGTGCCCATGTAAAGCTTGTAATCAAACTGCAGGTCGCAAATATGGATATATTTTGATGAAATTTGGTATTTAATCTTTTATCAGCCGTGGGATAAACGCTATTTAAATTGGTGAGAATCGGTCCATGTTCAGACCTAGCCCCCATACAAATGACCCCTATGAAATCAACATATATTGGCATAAGATCCAAATTATCATACAAATCTTAGTCGAATTGGGTTTGTATGTATATATTACATCCATTAATCAGTAGTCCAAAAATGATCTCTATTGGACAACTCTTAGTCATAGGCCCCATATAGAGCTGCTTCCCGATCTTCACCTAAATCTAACAAAACAAGTAAGAAAATTATAGTCGGTCTAGACCGACTATACGATACCCTATACCATGCGTTTAGAAACCCTATCTCTTAGGCCCAACTAACTGGACATTGAAAATAAGCAAAAACCAAATTTGAGTGGGATTTTTATTAATTTTTTTGGCTGCAGATATGAAAAAGTTCATATCGGATGCTATATCTATAAAGGGACTAGGTCCAAAAATGGACCGATCCTGATCATGTTTGGTAAAGTCTCTTGTATTTTGCAAAAATATGTACAAACAAAATTTGAGAAGAATCAGTGCAATATTTTTGTTTTTTAATAGATTTAAGTGAAGATCGGGAAGCAGCTCTATATGGGGTCAAAGGGATCATTTTTGGACTACTCATTAGTGGATGTAATGAACGCATACAAACCCAATTTGAGTAAGATCTATATGACAATTTGGATCTTATGGCAATTTATGTCGATTTCATATGGGTAATTTGTATGGGGGCTAGGTCTGAACATGGACCTATTCTCACCAATTTCAATAGCGTTCATTCCATGGCCGATAAAAGCTTATATACCAAATTTCGTCAAAATATATTCATATTTGCGACCTGCAGTTTGATTACAAGCTTTACATGGACACACAGACGGACGGACGGACGGACGGACATTGTTAAATCAACTCAGAAAGTGATTCTGATTCGATCGGTATAATTAAAGATGGGTCTAGGTCAAATATTTTTGGTTGTTACAAACAGCAGCACAAAGTCATTATACCCAAACCACATAGTGGTATAGGGTATAAAAACAAACATATTGCACTGATACTTCTCAAATTTTGTTTGTTTATATATTTGCAAAATACAAGAGACTTTACCAAACATGGTCAGGATCGGTCCATTTTTGGGCCTAGTCCCTATATAGATATAGCATCCGATATGAACTTTTTCATATCTGCAGCCGAAAAAAATTAATAAAATTCCCACTCAAATTTGTGTATGCTCATTTTCTATATCCAGTTAGTTGGGCCTGAGAGATAGGGTCACTAAGCGCATGGTATAGGGTATCGTATGGTCGGTCTAGACCGACTATAATTTTCTTATTGTAAATTACAAAAACAAATTTCGTTATAAAATTACCAAGTATTTACACACATTTTCCAAGAATTATTATTCTTCTAATATCACTAGTTTTCGACAGTGCGAATTAATAAAGACAACGTCTCATTTCGATAAAAATAGTAAATAAAATATATGAAAACTTATAAAAAAGTGTTATTAGTAGAAATTTAAGTTAAATTATATTTTTTTGCATCTACTAGCCGAATATAGGTAGATCTAAAGGTGCTATTACACGATGTGTTTTTTACATATGTACTGTCACTTTTTTTATCCATATGAAATTCTTCATGTCTGTCAAAATTGTCTTTTACATACGATTCATAATTTTTGCTATCACACGTGCACATGTATTTCCGTATGACATAACCTCTAAATGTAAACAACAGCTGATTTAATTTGTGAATTTACAAAAATTTATTGTCAAAAAAAAGTTATATATTTTTTAATTGTTAATTAATATTAAACAGTTTATTTTTCTGTCAATATTAATCTCTATAATTTACTCTGTTTTTCTTTCACCACAAGCAGTGTTGTATTTTCATATGTTTGTCATGCAAAAATAGAACCTGTTCTAATTGAAAAATGTACATGACTTCCCTCATGTAGTGTACATAAACAATGTTTCATATGTATCACACGATGTGTACAACTTTTGTTGTGGGAAAATTTGACAGTACATATGTAAAAAACACATCATGTAATAGCACCTTAAAGCTGCGTTCACACTACGTGTTTTGCTCGTGTTTTTCGTATTTTTTTAGCACGTGTAATTTGTACACATAGTGTGAACCCTTTCAAACATTGTTTATGTACAACACATTTTGCAAGACATATGTAAATTTTTCAATTAAAGCAGGTTCTATTTTGGCAAGATAAACATATGAAAATACAACACTGTTTGTGGCGAAAGAAAAACAGAGTAAATTATAAAGATTAATATTGAGAGAAAAATAAATTGTTTAATATTAATTAACAATTAAAAAATATATAAAATATATAACTTTATTTTTAACAATAATTTTTTGTAAATTCAAAAATTAAATCAGCTGTTGTTTACATTTAGAGGTTATGTCATACGGAAATACATATATACGTTTGAACGCAAAAATTATGAATCGTATGTAAAACGGCAATTTTGACACACACACGGAATTACGTATGGATCGTAAAACTGAATTTACACATGGAAAATACACATAGTGTAAACACACCTTAAGCATTGTGACTCTGTGACTCGACAAAATATTAAAAAAATATTTAGTCGCAGTTCACACACGACGATTTTAGTTGCGCAATTTTTGAGTTTATAGATGTTTGCGGTGAGGGGAATAAAAAGGGAAAATAATTGCCGGTTCTCGGCTATTTCAAGCAATTCTCTCATTCGCTTTTTTTTTTTTGGTTGAATATTTGACATTTCTTTTCATTCGGTGTTTCGCTTCTTGGTATGAATAATTCGTAATTATTGTTTACTTTATTAAACTGGCGTTTAAATGGAATCGGGACTTAATTGAAAAATTAATAACTTTGGTTGAGGAAAACCATTGCATTTATTATGTTAAATGCAAAGAATATTTGGATCGGGACTAGAGCACAAATGTCAAATTATAAGAAAATAAAAGCAAAACAAATAGTAAAATTGTCGAAGAAATTGTCGTGTGTGGACATAAAAGCAAGTTCAAAAGAGAATTGCCAAAAAGTTGCGCAACAAAAATTGCCTTTTGTGACCCCCGACTTAATGCAGGAAATTCTTCTTGATAGATATCAGAGATACTCCGAGTTTCAAAACAATGATAGAAAATGCTGTTAAATGGGATCCCAAGAAGGAAACGCGGTAGAAAAAAATACACCTACAGTGAAAAGAATAATTGCGCGCTGGGTAAAAAAAAAAATATTGACTTTTTTGTCAAAATTATAATATCATATTGCCTTAAAACTGTTATTATGTACTATGTAATAATTCTGTGCGATAGTGATAAGATTTTTATTCTTGTAGCACGGAAATCAAAAATAAATAACTAATAAATAAATTCCTAACAGATAAGAAATGACTTAAGTATTAATGTTGCTATATCAAAAATCCTCAAAGTACTTATTCGTAAAAACTTTAAAGCTCTAAGCATTTGAAAAGTACCCAAGCTGTCTAAGAAGAACGTACAATAAAGATTAAAATTTGCTGAAAAGCATTTCAACTGGCTTACAGAAAAATGGTGTAAATTTTCTTTGTCTGACGAAACCATAAAGGTGTTCATCTCGTAAAGAGACCCGATACAGCGTACAACCTCAAGTTTACAGTAAAAACAATTAAACAGTGATGGTAACATCATGGCATGGGGAGCATTTCCATTCAATGACGTGCGCCCACTGTATCGTATACAGGGCATTATGAAGGCAACAAATTATGTTGAAATTCTAGAAACTAATATGCTACCGTACACTGAAGACAATTTGCCTCTTAAATGGGTGTTCCAACAGAACAATGATCCTAAACAGACGGCAAGATGCACAAAGAGAGCGTTTAAGGACAATAATCTAATTATCATAAAGTGGCCACTACAATTCCCGGATCTAATACCAATAGAACATTTGTGGAATGTAGTAAAGACGTTGATTAGAGGAATGTATGTAACCAACAGTGATGAGCTTTGACAATATATTACGGAACGCGATACCGGTATTAGTCTGTCAAAACTTGGTTGACGTAATGCCTAGACGATGCTGAGCAGTCTTGAGCGTAGAAGGGTCCTGAACAAAGTATTAGACAAACTATAAAAGTATCATAAAAGCAACTAGTGCAAATCTTTTTGTCTTTTTTAAATCTTATACCACTATTTGGTGAGGGCATAATGATATTGCGGTGATGTTTGTAACTACCAAAACTATTTGACATAGACCCGACCCTATATATTATACCGATCAACTCAGAATCAATTTCTGAGTCGATTTTGAGATGCCCGTCCATTCGTGTATTCGTCTGTCCGTCCGTCTGTGTGTCCATGTAAACCTTGTAATCAAACTAAAGGTCGCAAATATGAATATATTTTGATGAAATTTAGTATATCAGCCTCCTAGCCCAAAAGTAAAACCTATAGGAAAATTCTTAGTAATAGGTCCATGTAAAGCTGTTTCCCGTTCTTCACATAAACCTATCAAAATCAAAAGTATTGCACAGGAAGGAATTTTCTCATATTTGCTTTTTATATGTTTTTGCAAAAAATAAGTTTACAAAATATGTTCAGGTTCGGTCCATTTTTCGACTAGCATTCGATGTTAATTTTTTCAGATCTGTAAGCAAAAAAATTAATAAAAATTTCACTCAGATTTGGTTTATGCTTATTTTCTACATCCAATTTGTTGGAGCTAATACCAATTCTATAAACGCATGGTGTTAGGTATCGCAATGGCTGTTTAGGCCGAATATATTTTTCTTGCTTGTTATTGTTTTTATTTTGTGCGAAAACCGGAAGTGTCCTTATTTTTTTTCACAAGAAAAATATAAATTTGCTATATGAAATCATAATTAACTCATAAACTAATAAAGTTTTTGTGGATTATAAGCAAACAATTAATTCTGTTAACTAGCGGCAATTCTCTCAGTTTATTTGCTTTTGCATCAAATTTTTGCTTGCATATTAGTATCCCTATTTCACATAGCTTTGACATATATATCAAGGAGATCAGAAGGAGTTACTTGAATACTTCTTTCAACACTTGAAAAACACGTTCTTTCCAACGGAAATATTTAAAAAAAATTATACATAAATAGATAAATTTGCAGCAGAATGATTAATGGCAAAGTAAACTTTAAAATTGTTTAACAAATCTCGAAGATATTTTTATTTAAAAAATCTCTAACTTCTACAAATTGTCATAAATTAATTCAAATTTCAAAAATTTAAAACGTTTAGGTGTTTCAATTATAATTAAAACAAATTTACAATTTTTTTTAAATATATCCGAAATGAATTTAACTAGATTTTAATTTTTCAACAATTCGATCAACACTAGCCTTCTAATTTTGGCGGTGTTGTATACGTATGCATTAACGTTAAAAACTTAAACAATAAAAAGAAAACTGCCTTGTTAACATATCAAAGGATTTTTTCATTTAACTTGTCTTAAATGATTATATTTGAACAAATTTGTTGTGTAACTAATAAGAAATAATTCTTTAAAATACAAAATTTAACTCTCAGGCTGTATTTCTTTTATAGCCAGTATAAAACACACATAATTTTTGATAAACTCTAAAATCTTAAGGTTCCATTTCGAAAAAAAAAATTTTAAATCTGGAATAACCTTTATTGTACCAGGATATATATATTTTCTTATTATTAACTGAACAAAATAGATACAGTGGATTAAAATATATTTAAGTCGTGTAACATAGCAATGAAAGAAATTTAAAATAACGGTCTTAAAACTCAATCTGGCAATGCTGAAATAGCAAACAAATATTAGCTGGATACTCTGTTATCGATAGCTACCACACAGTTAGTGTTTTAGAGTAACACCCTGTTTTGTAGAAAACTAACAAACAAACAACAGCTGATTAGTTGAATAGCTTCAAGAAAAAAACAAAAAGAGCATGATTAATAGTTTGATAATAATTTATTTGCTTAATAATAAGAAATAGACTATTCTGAAGTACAGTAATTTTTATTAATAAACAAAAGAGTTTTTGATATTTACAAAGTTTTAGAAATAAACAAACAATATTAAATAATAAAATGCAACGCAAAAAAAGAAAATGTGTGACAAATTGAATGGGATATTCTAAATTCACAATAGATAGTAAATTAGTGAAAATATATATTTATAAATAACAAAAGAATGTCTTTATAAACAATCGAATTATAGATAAGAAACAATAACAATAACCACTATAAATTAGAAACGTAACAAAAAACATACTTCGTCAATAACTACAAATAGCTACAGTTCAAGAAACTTCCAAGCAGAAAAAACCCTTAAGTTGTGGCGAGAAATAAGTGAGACAGCCTGCCAATTAAGTCAAACAAACTCTAAATCACAATCTCATCGTAATAATGAGAGGAATTGAGGGTAAAGTTGTTATATTAGGCTCGAGAGGTAAGATGACCGTTTATTATCATTTTTACTCAGTTTCTTAAGTCATTTTTATTCATTCATTATTATTTGAATATGCATTTTTTAATTGTAATATTCATTGCCTTGTCAGAGAAATCGATAAGATGACACTAAAATTTGTTTTTTTTTTTTTATATTTATGTCTGTCGAGTTATAACCTTGAGAAAATCACTTGTGTTAAATGATGCTTGTACCTATATTCAGCGCATTAAATGTATTTATTGTCTAGATATTTTTAAAATAAATGTTGCTAAAATTTTTCGTTGAAATTAATGAAAGTATTAAACTAAAACAAAAGGTTTTTTGGAACAAGTGTAGTTTAGGAGCAACTCTCCGAAAGGGTTAAGAGGTCGAAATATATATCAAAATATAGCTACTGGACCCAGCTTTTATTCAGTTTACGCAAAAGCACACATGATATATGTCTGTTTACGAGATAATTCCGTTTTTAAGAAAAAACTATTGCAAAAATACAAAATTTGAAATAGGTTCATAATGGGTTAATAGATTTTAAATTTAAAAATATCAGATGAAAGGCACTCAAGCAAGCTTTCCAATGATATATAAATCGCTGAAATCCGATAGTAGATAAAGTTATATACAAATCCATGTCAAAACTTCGGAAGTCCATAACTCGGGAAATAGGCCCGACCGACGAAAAAAAATATTTTCCTAGAACCGCAATAAAATGTTTTATACGTGGTGAGAATTTGAAACCGATCAGGGAGTAGCTTCTAAACTACACTTAAGCCGGTTTTTTAAATTCTTAGTTACTTTTTTTGTTATTGACATAAAAATCGATAAACATGTTTATTTATTTACACTATATTCTACAAATGAATTTATAGAATATACAAGAGACGCCGGGTAACTAGACCATGTGCGTCTGAGGAGAGCAGACTATGTTAACATTCTTGTTTAATATCAAATAAGTTAATAATAAACTTTGGAAGTTACAAATAAAAATTTAATAAAAAAAATCATGTGAGTCCGATCACAGGAGAGATATGTAAACAAACATCTGGTAATAAATAAAATGCAGAAAACAGCGACAAAAAGGTTATTACATATCATAATTTTTTCACCAACCAATCATAAGTCATACCGATTTGTCTTAATGGTCACATCTTACGCGTAAGATGTGACTCTCACATGTACGCTGTTTTGTGATTTTGTATTGTGAATTAGAAATTTACCCCCCTGCGCGTATAGATGTTTACACATCAAAAATTATTGAATAATGGATTTATTCATACATCTTGAAAGCAATGTTTCTGAAGACTCCTTATTGATGGTAGATTTACGTTCGTAGAACAGTCGATGATTTTCTCCAGGTGTTCCTCAATTTTGGGGTTTGGACATTCGGTTAAAATATGTGAAACAGATAGTGCTCTGTGCGATTATAATAGTGCTGAGTGTTAAAAATAGCTTTTCCAACCCTAAGACGACTTAGCATCACGCATTCACTTCTTGACAAATAAAAATTGTATTTAGGCCTAAAACGAGTAGAGTGAATTTGCCTCTGCAAAGCATAGAATTGGTTTGAAATAACATTTGGTATGCATGGAGTTTCCGTAATATGTGATAGATTTTGTGCATTTTTTGCTGCCCTATACGCACATCCGTTTCCTTCTATGCCAATGTGTTAGGGGATCCATAATATTAAAATTTCCGGGTTTTCACTAGGTATTGCGATGATGTCGTTAAAAGAACCGTTGTCATTTTTGGTTAGAGCCTTAGTTGCACTAAGACTGTCCGTGCAAATGATGGTTTTGACCTTCTCTCGGACCTCATACTTAATTGCTGCCACTAATTCAGCCGAAAAGACTCCCGAATGGTCAGGTATACGAGCTTCCACAACAGTGTCAAATTGCGTTGGATTTATTTGTTCGACAATTGAATATGATGTTATTCCCTTATTAAAGGAATCATCTGTGTAAATTATCTTTTCAGGATCAAAACAATTTATCTTCTGTTGCAGAATTTTCTTGAATATACTTTGGTTGATGTTGTTTTTATTGTGGATGCTTAAACCCATGTCCGTCTTAGCGAAAGTGGTAGCAATAGTTGAGGCATTTGGTTTTGAAGGTAAGGCTATGTTGTATTTTCTTAATAACATAATGATTTCTGCAATGGCAGATGGTGGTTCAATGTTCTGGCGATAAAGTTGATTCCAAAGATTATTATGAAGACCATCAGATGAAATTGTAATTGATTTAGACGCCAGACTAATTGCTCTTTTTTCCAAAATGAACTGAGAGTCTCTGTATCCAGCCTCGTTTCTAAGCAGTTCCAATGGGGTTGATCTTAATAGGCCAGTTGCAGTTCTATAACAGTTATTAATGGCAGTGTCTAATTTTTTAATGTTTTTCTTTGAAGTCCACCCATAAATTGTTATTCCATGTAGCAAAACACCAGTGACCAAAGACCGACAAATTTCAAGTGCTGTATCAAAATGGGGACCTTTATTACGAGAGCATATTAGCTTTAGGAGGTTGTTTATTTTGCTCAATTTAGTAGATAAATATTTTACATGAACGTTCCATAATAAATTGTTTGTGAAAGAAATGCCCAATACTCTCATTTGGTTAGTGATTTCTATATCTACATTTCTGATGTTAATGGTGTTGTTGTTGATGCATGTCCTCTTTCTACAGACATGTAGAATTTCAGTTTTTTCAGCTGGTATTACTGCACCTCTGCTAACCGCCCATTGGTGTATTGTCTGATCTAGGTTGTTCAGAATTAAACTCACTTCACTGTGGCAACCCGAAGTGATTGCAAAAATGTTATCCGCATAAATACCAACGAAATCCAATTCGGGTATATTTTCAATAGCCTTCGCAAGGGAATTAGCATAAACTGTGTATAAAACTACAGATAAAGGTGATCCTCTGTGGCACACCATTGTCCAAAGTAAATGTTGATGAAAAATATCCATCCACCTTGACAGTAAAAGATTTTATAAGCTCTAAAATGTTTCGAGGAATACCCCATTTATTCATTTCCAATATTATAAAAGTTAACACAACTTTATCGAAGGCCTTTTCTATGTCCTCAGATATGATAAGACAGTGAGCACGTTTTTTATACCCTCCACTACAGTGTGTAGAGGGTATATATAAGTTTGTCATTCCGTTTGTAATAATTAGAAAAAAAATTTTGGACCCCATAAAATTTATATATTTGTGATCCTTATAACCGGAGTTGATATAGCGATGTCCGTCTGTCCGTCTGTGGAAATCACGATGACGGCATTAATCGGGCAGCTAGGGTGCTCGTTGGCATAAAAAATGATTCACTAACATCCTGAAAAGTTTGCTATTTAAAATCGTCCAAATCGGTCGATTAGGGCCCGAGATTTGAATGAAGAACTAAAAAAAGTCTTGAAAAAAAATAATTTTCTATGTTGTTCTTGTCACGATCACGTCCTCAATAGTGCAGCTACAGTGATCATTTTTAGTGGGAATGATTCACCAAATTCATGGGAAGATTTCTACTTCAAAAATCATTAAAATCGGTGGAACAGGTCCAGGGAAATCTCTGAAAAAGTAAAAAAAAAAAATAAAAAACATGATATTTCTATATTGTTCTCGTTGTTATTCTAAATGTTGCATTGTTTTCATAGCTGGACTTGTTGTTTTTGTGGTCGTTATGGTAATAATATAACAAAAACAAACCCTTTGTACATTTTTTTATCAACTCTGGTAGAACAATTTAAAAGTTTCCATTGTTTTGGAATCACTAAAAAAATATGTTAGATCATTTCCGTCATTGCCACGAGCCTGCCTGCAAAATTTCAGATCGATTGGGTCACGGGAAAGTGGTTAAAATCGATCCAAAATTTTTTCGACAAGGAGACACGAGTTAATATAAACGGAGTAAAAATTCACCAACATCTAAAGCAAATAATGCTAAAATACCTAGTTGTTAATAAAAAAAAACAATTGGGCAATTCACAATGGGTAATGTATCGTTGTATCTGTTGTATCGTGTATCACTTTACAATAGTGTAAAATTGTTGTTGGTAATTTTCACTGAAAAATCTGTTACACGATCCAACTTCATTTGCTATGTTTAGTAAATGTTGTATATTGTATCATAACATATCAGTTCCAAGTGAATGCCAGTTTTTATGAAAAAGAAAAAACAAATTCATAGAATTTTATCAGCATAAATAATTATAAAATAAAATATGGCAAATAATGCAAATAACGCAAATACATCGATAAGTTTATTTATATAAAAATTAATGTTTATATTTTTTTAGTATGTATTTTCTCTTTTAGTACCAACCAAAACATTTAACATTTTTTTTTTCATTATAAATTAAAATGCAAGAGGTACGTAACTAAAACTCAAGGTATATCTCACGACCAAAAAGCAAACACTGACAAGTGTTTTCTCTTATACAAAATAGCAGAAGCGACGAAGCGATCTTTCCTCGTTGGATCGAAAATTACTAAAGAAAGCGTTTTACAATATGAAAATACAACTGAGTGTTCACAACAAATGATTGTATTGTGTATTTCAATACAACATACAATATACAACACCTGTTGTGAATTGCCCAAATGTAAATTTAGCAAAAAAAATTTATGTATTAATTTATTTAAAGAGAAAAACACAAAAATAACGTTTGATGTTGTATTTTTTGTGTGTAATATTTAAATATACATACATACACATATTAAATAATACAAAAAATATACATATATTATATATATGTATGTATGTATGTATGTATATTCATAGTAACTGCATGTTAGAAATAAATCGGTTATTTTATTTACATAAAATTCTGCAGTATTTTGTTGTGGGGAAAATACATTTCTTTTGCATTAACAGAGTGTCACTTCATTTTGATCAGCGTGACTATGCCACAGTAGATGGCGCCATAATTTTTGTTTGTTCTAATTAGCTTTGCAATAGTTATTTCTATTTTAACATGAATGTTAATATTTTCAACTAGATATCATACAGAACAATGTTAAGAGTATACACGGGCTGGTCTTTTATTTCATACGTTTTTCATTATTCTTTTACAAATATGAACATAAGTTTGGCATATTAACTTTTTGTTGTCTTTACAAAATAGAGTTACCGAGTTCATCAATGAGTTTTTTGCTTTCAAAACAGTTCTACATAGTTATATAGAATTATTATTCTGCTTTACCTACAAAATATCTGATTGCGATTACATCTAATTTTTAAAAATTGTTTATAATTACTAAAGCATTATTATTCACATAAATACAAAATTTCACTTTTTAAATTTTCCATTCAAATTTAAGAAAATATCAATTATAATAAAAACTGAAAATAAAATTTCCAATTATATATTAGAAAATATTAATTGAATTTCAGAAAATCATATCAAAACGTCGGAAATAATAATTTTAAATTTAGAAATATGTTTACATTTAAAAAAAAATATTGCCATTCAGGAGATATTAATAACTTTTCAGTACCGCGATTCAGTAACTTCTTTTAACGATAGTCGAATCGTAAAAAAAAAAGAAAATTACAAAATTATCAGTAAAATTTTTAAACGATATTCGCTATTGTTAAAGTCAGCTGTTGTTGTTATCAAAGAGAACCATTTTTGTGTTGTTTATTCAATCGATAAAAACTTAAATTTTTAGGTTGAAATGTCGTCATACATAAATAAAAATCATGAAATAGTGAAAATATTTTGCTTTAATTAAAAAACTTTTTTATATAAATAAAAAAATTAAATTCATTATTTCATTTTCAAATAAATAAACAGAAATATTAGTAAAAAAATAAAGATATTAAACATAAACATAAAATCATCCTGTCAAACACGAAGTAATTTGTTTTTTTCTATTCTTTGTGTTTTTCGCTTATTTTGACAGAGATGCCACTTCTTTACAATTTAAATAAATAGAAAAACAGATTTGTCGATATTAATTTAAATTCAATGAATTTAAGAAAACCTCAAATGATATTTAAAAATTGCTAACATAAAAATTGTTACATAAGTAAACGTAATTTTATGAGAATGTTATTTTTTATATATAAATTTTCACAATTTTTTTTGGATGAAAATTTTAAGTTTTTCAGAAAATAAAGATAACATTAAATTATTTTATTTAAAATGTTTGGGACTTTTCGTTTTTTGCGTTTTTCATCCCTAATTTGATTATTTATTATTATAAATTTATTCTCTATGTTTTCAAAATATGGCAATATTTAAAAAAAAGTTGAGAGAGCTTTTTTTTTTTGGTTATTATTTTGTTACTCCATCCGACCTATATGGCCAGTTAAAAGAAGCTATACAGCCATCTCCAATTAGCACGATTTAATGCATATAGCCACTCTACACAACCATTACCTTTGCAATGGAGGTTAGGGCGAGCTATTTAATTAGCAAAAACTAAATTAAACGAGAAGTTATGTCATATAACCGGAAACGCATGCATATAGGTATATAACCTAAACGCATGCCGATCAGCAACTACGATGACCAAAAAGCAAACACCGAAATAAATCCGAAATAATAGAAAAGACGAAAACCAACCCAAAGAATTTTCTGAAATAATTTGGTATTAAGTTTAACAAATTGTTTACTTTTTCCAATATTTTGTTTACATTTATTATCAATACTCAAACCGAGGTGGAGGGTATCAAAGATTCGGCACAGCCGAATTTAACACTCTTACTTGTTTAAAGTTATTTCGTTGTTGTTTCCTCCATCTGATGGCATATACTGTGAACGCCATGTCTCGGTATGAAAGCGTGCTGTATCTTTGAAATATTAACCGAAGTGAGCTTCCAGAATCTTCTGGTCAAAATTTTTTCTAAAATTTTGGAATGAACTGGAAGTAAAGATATTGGACGATATCCCTCTAAGCGATTAGGATCTTAACCGGGTTTAGAAATTGGTGTTAAAATTGCCGTCTTCCAATCTTGAGGAAAAACGCCACTTTCCAGTATATTATTGTACAGCTTGCATAGACGGGATTTAAATTTGACTGGAGTCTTTTTTATCATTAAATAAGTGATCTTGTCACGCGCTGGCGTTGAACCCTTCATTGTTCTCATTATTTCATCTACTTCAGAAATGTTTATCTTATAAGACAGTTTTGGATGTTGTTCACTACTTTGTGGTAATTTCCCAATATCTAAACTTTTTTTTTTGGCAAATACAATATTTGAATCAAGTGCTGAGTCAAAACTAATTGAAGTCCAATACTCAGCGAATTTTTCAGAAATTGTTTGAGGGTTAGAGAAACTCACATTGTTGATTCATATGGTGGGAAAGTTATTTGTCCTTTCAGTTCTCAAATTATTTACTTTATTCCACAAGTGTCTGACATCCATTGTAGGGTTTAAAGAGTTCAAAAAATTTTTCGAAGTGCGATTTTTTGCGGTTTTGCATTCTCTTTTAACTTAAGCACATAACCTTTTATATTGCAAAATATTGGCTTGATTACGACAGCTTTTAAAACTTTTCCAGGTTTGTTGTCTTAAAGTAATTAACTTGGCAATGATAGAATTAAACCAAACAGGGTTGTTTTTATACCCTATACCACTATGTGGTTTGGGTATAATGACTTTGTGCTACTCTTTGTAACTACCAAAAATATTTGACCTAGACCCATCTTTTATTATACCGATCGAATCAGAATCACTATCTGATTCGATTTAACGATGTCCGTCCGTCCGTCCGTCCGTCCGTCCGTCTGTGTGTCCATGTAAAGCTTGTAATCAAACTGCAGGTCCCAAATATGAATATATTTTGATGAAATTTGGTATATAAGCTTATATGGTGAGAATTGGTCCATGTTCAGACCTAGCCCCCATACAAATGACCCCTATGAAATCGACTTAAATTCCCATAAGATCCAAATTATCATATAAATCTTAGTCAAATTGGGTTTGTATGTGTTTATTACATCCATTAATCAGTAGCCCAAAAATGATTCCTAAGGGACAACTCATAGTCATAGGCCCCATATAGAGCTGCTTCCCGATCTTCACTTAAATCTATCAAAAAACAAAAATATTGCACTGATTCTTCTCAAATTTTGTTTGTATATATTTTTGCAAAATACAAAAGACTTTACCAAATGTCAGGATCGGTCCATTTTTTGGCCTAGTCCCCATATAGATATAGCATCCGATATGAACTTTTTCATATCTGCAGCCAAAAAAATTAATAAAAATCCCACTCAAATTTGGTTTATGCTTATTTTCTATATCCAGTTAGTTTGGCCTGAGAGATAGGGTTTCTAAACGCATGGTATAGGGTATCGTATAGTCGGTCTAGACCGACTATAATTTTCTTACTTGTTGTCCTTAGTTCTTTGACTTAGTGGGATACTTTCGTTTGCTGACTTTCTTAAAATGCGCTTTATTTGGGCTGCTTCCCTATTTGTGTTTGCTGATATTGGAAAATTATAATTTATTTGAGTTATCTTTTTCTCAACAAGTGACCAATCAGCTTTCGCGTCATTAAATCGCGGCGAGAACTGTCGTTTAATAATATCTACGTTATTAGATACCTTTATAAGAAAATGGTCACTAACCTCCGGCAAAGTCAGACAGCTCCAAATAAAGTCCACACTGGCCATTGTTAAGTCAACAGATGTTAAGGTATTTCTCGTGTTGAGTAAAGTTGGCGATCCATCATTTAAAATTACCATATTCCTGTCATCTGCGAAGTTTTCCCAAATTTTCCTATTTGCTGAGTTCGTGGCAGAGCCCCATAAAACATAAATATGTATAAATAATTTTTTTCTTTTTTTTTCACATGTCTTAAGCAAAAAAATGACAATTTTGTGGCCAACTGCAAAAAAGAAATACAAATTTAATTCATAGAAAAGTTACAATCGGTCTAAGCGTACGACATGAAACCATACACTATTGTGTCCCGGATATTATTACATAAAAAATGCAGATCCCAACCATAATTGGTGTGATTGTTTGTTAGGCCTTTAAGAAATAAACATTAACAATTTTACTAGCTTTATAATAAAATAAAATCGGAGACATTCTTTTGAAAACTTTCTATTAGAACTATCTCCTAAAAACTTTTGCATAGTTGGCGACCTGAATGCACGTATCGGTGATGAGCAATCTCTAGACCTTAACATACTACATGCCCTTCCGCATATTAACAGAATCAGACGCTCTAGAGACACAATATGTAATGCTAAAGGTAACAAATTTTTGGAACTATTTGATAACTTGGGTGGTATAATACTTTATGGTAGAACAATTAGTGATGCAATGGGTGAATATAGTTTTTGTACTGGCGTAGGTAGCTCTGTTATAGACTACTGTATTGGTTCTCGGAGTCTATTAAACTATGTTGATGATTTTAGTATTGATTGTAAACCCTATTCAGACCATATATATGCCGCTGGTACTAAATCTTAAGTTCCCCAATTGGTAACAATAATATTGTAACAGATTCTATTTCTCCCAGAATCCGATGGAATGACAAATTTACGTCCAAGTATTCAAATAATCTAAAGCTACTACTAACTTTAAATATAAATAATGTGCAGAACAGCTCAGTTGATGAAATGCTAATAGCCCTAAAAAACAAAATCTTAAAAGCTAATGTGACTACAAACAACAAATATAACTTTGAACCGAAGTGAAAATGATTCAATTGGAACCGTGCTCGCTCTCGTAAAATGGTGATGAAATCCCTCAACAAATATAGGAAAAATCACACAAATGTAAATAAGGCAAAGAATTTTTCCACCAAAGTCAAATATTTAAACATTTGTCGTAGAAGAAAACAAAGAAAACATGAATTTTATAACGAAAATTTACAACAACTTAACGTGGTTAACTGCAGCAGGTCATGGTGGAAACTGTCAAACAATATGAAAGAATAACAAGAGGTGAATTGACAGCAGATGACTTTTTTTTTATACGTTTTAGTTCTATGCTTCAAGATGCAAACCACATAAATACATTGCAATGGTGTGTGCCTTATTTTACTGATGCTTTTCTTGACTCTCCAATTGAGCTGTGGGAACTCTCTTCAGTGCTACGTTCTCTAAAACATAAGAAGGCTCCAGGCTATGATGGAATCAGTTACGAATTCTACAGATATGCTGCATTTTGTTTCGTTAAGGAATTTTAGCTCTTCTAAACAACATAGTTTTAAAAGAAATTATACCATCCAGTTTTAAAAAATCTAAATTGATTCCGCTTCTTAAGAATGGCGATCCAAATAATCCAGGCGACACAAAGTCATTTAGAGAAAATGGGCAAAGGCCTGGAAAATATTTAACAGTATTTTTGGATGAGAAGATAGAAAGAAAATGGTTACTATAGGGACATAAAAATTTCTTCCAATATCCTACCACAAGACAGGAAAAGACTTTTATGCACACTGATAAGGAACCTCTTTAATCGGTTTGACGATTACACCATGGAAATATTTTTAAATTTCGACTTTTCCTCCATCGCATAAACCTGTTGATGAAGCCATGGATAGTTTGATGAAAATATATTGCAATAAAGAACTATATGGTAGCATTCTTCATAAACAGGATAAGTTGCAAGATGAATGGTATGAAGTGAATTTTGTTAGAAAAATACAAGGCCAACATGGACATGCAAAAATTTTGCAAGTTGATTTGCATGTCAAATGAGGGTAAGCAGTGCATGTATCCACAGTCTCTACTACCGAAAGAGGATTTTCATGCCAAAATCGCATAAAGAGTGATAAGCGAGCCAGACTTCGTGATGAAGATGTGGAAATCCTTTCAAGGATTTCTTGCGAAGGCCCCGATTTTTATTTGAATAAAGAAAATGATGTTGTTCAATGTGACATGGATTTCGCTAGTGGTGTAAAAAAATTAAAAAGAAGGAAATGTATGACTGTTGAATGTATACTAGCAGATTCCAGCGCTCGAAATACGAGTGCAATTTCTATGCAATTTTGTTTTTCAACTTAGCCAATTCACAAACCAACACTTTTTTTGGTTTATTATTATTGTGAATGAAGAAAACAAACTCATTAACAAACACATTAACAAATTTAATAATCACACACCATATGTACAATAATTATACCCTATACCTCTATGTGGCTTGGGTATAATGACTTTATGCTGCTGTTTGTAACTACCAAAAATATTTGACCTAGACCCATCTTTAATTATACCGATCGAATCAGAATCACTAACTGATTCGATTTAACGATGTCCGCCCGTGTGTCCGTCCGTCCGTGTGTCCGTCCGTCCGTCCGTCTGTGTGTCAATGTGAACCTTGTAATCAAACTGCAGGTCGCAAATATGAATATATATCGACGAAATTGGGTATATGAGCTTTTGTCGGCCATAGGATGAACGCTATTGAAATTGGTGAGAATCGGTCCATGTTCAGACCTAGCCCCCATACAAATTGTCATATAGATCTTACTCAAATTGGGTTTGTATGCGTTTATTACATCCATTAATGAGAAGTCCAAAAATGATCCCTATGCGACAACTCTTAGTCATAGGCCGCATGTAGAGCTGCTTCGCGATCTTCACTTAAATCTATCAAAAAACAAAAATTTTGCACTGATTCTCCTCAAATTTTGTTTATATATATATTTTTGCAAAATACAAGAGACTTTACCAAACATGGTCAGGATCGGTCCATTTTTGCGCCTAGTTCCCATATAGATATAGCATCCGATATGAAGTTTTTCATATCAGCAGCCAAAAAAATTAATAAAAATCCCACTCAAATTTGGTTTATGCTTATTTTCTATATCCAGTTAGTTGGGCCTAAGAGATAGGGTCTCTAAACGCATGGTATAGGGTGTCGTATAGTCGGTCTAGACCGACTATAATTTTCTTACTTGTTTTTGTGTTGATTTGTGAATTGGCTATAATTGATTAGCATAACTTTACGGTCTTTATTTAATGAAAAAATTAAATTTCCTAGAATTTGCACTCGAATTTCGAGGGCTGGAATCTGCTAGTGTATATTAATACTAACTAACAGATTCCAGCCCTCGAAATTCGTGTGCAATTTCTAAGCAGCTTTATTTTACAGCTTAGCCAATTCAAAAACCACCACTTTTATGGTTTATTATTGTTGTGAATGAAGATAACAAACTCATTAACAAACACATTAATAAATTTAATAAAACACACATAGCATATGTATAATATTATGTGCGTGTTAGTAGCAACTTTAAATGCAATTTACTCAAAATAAAGGAAAAGATTTAAAAATCTCTAAATCTGCAAAACGGCTAAAAAGAAATACCTTTCAAATAATATACGTTTGGTCAAAATCGGGATAAAACGGTAGAACAAAGCATCGGTCACAAGAAATCGCCTAGCCTTTTAATATTATAGATACTAAATATTACGGAGTGTAGCATATATGTACATAATTCAAAAGTTATTACTAAAGTCTAACAATTAAAATTTACCACTATGGCCCCAGCCTAAGAAAAAAAAACAAAAAAAAATTATTTGAAAGCTAATGTAAATTACTAAAATCAAATGAATTATATACAATAATTATCAGCTTTACAAATCTAATCTGGCCCACAACCTTCAAGTTATGCCAAATATAGATAACCTTAATAAATGTTATTTAATCTTTAAGATTGTAAATTTATATTATGAATATCTATTAAATAAATAAAAAAAATAAAATAAATCGGAGACTTCGAAAAAGTATTGTAAACTTCGTAATATGGCTAAAAATGTTATTCGTAAGGTTGTTTGGGGGATTAGACACAGCTGGGCTATGGAGAGTACTTAAAAGCTCAGGTTGTGTTGGTGAGGATAGTGTAGTCTTTAATTATAATGTTGAAGCTCTAAATGCATATTTTGTAAGTGGGAGTCGTGGTGATGATTATGGTTGTTTTGATGTTGATAATTTCAATGACCCTGCAAATGCTCTGTCCTTTCAACGTGTCTACGAGCTGGAATTATTTGAAGCCCCTAAATAATGTTAAATATCGATCGATTGGTGTTGATAATATTTCAGTTATGTTTGTAAAACGAGTCTTCGCTTACGTCTCTAGATTCAATGCTATTTGTACTACTTCTATATTTCCCGTGGCATGAAAGTCTGCACGTATTGTACCTATACCTAAAACTACCATGGGTCACCGACCATATGATCTCAGGCCTAAGATTGTCTGATCTGTCTAAGGTTGTAGAGCATATTAAAAAAAAAAATAAAAATCTTGAAATTCGTTTGTAAATTTTTGTATTACAGTTTGCCTTTTGCCATGTATATAGTTCTCAACCTTGCCGACACGATTAGGGAGGGAGGTTAATAGGAATAAATTGAGAGTTTTTGTAGGTATATTCGTTTAGTTCTTGACATAATTCGGCTTCATATTGTAAAGATTTAATCCTTTGTAAAATAACGATTTTTTTATTGCTGTTTTTTCAATTTTTTCAATTATGGGGCGTTTCATGTCAAGTGATCCAACTTTTAAAACCGATGTCTTTCGATCGGGATGAAAGGTTAGTCCCATTGGATAGTAGCTTAGACACAATTTTTCAACAAGATTGGTCCAGAACTCTGGGTCAAAATTTGACATTTTGACAAAATAGGTGTTTTTTCTCATCCATGTAACTTTTTACCTTTTGTTCTTAGCAAAATTTGTCCCAAATAGTTTAGATAGCTATTTCTTCAGTCTTTCGGGAAAAAAAAATTTTTAAAAAATAAAAAAAAAATTTTATTTTTTTCCAAAATCAAAAATTTTTTTGACTTTTTTTCAAAAAAGGAATTTATTTTTTTTGGGCTCAAAAGAAAGCTTAGGTTTTTTCCTTTAAGGGCTTTTTGGTCGCTTAGTGGAATGCGAGTGGGATATCTATAAAAAAAATGTTTTTTAACTCAAGGCATCGGTTTTTCAATTTTTAACATATGCACTAATTAGAATTTTTTCCTATTAGTGTGAGTTTCCAAAACCTTAAAAATAAAGCATACACTGAGAAAGTAGACAAATTAACTTTTCCGACGGTATGTAACATACCTAACTAAAATTTCATACCTTCGATACTGTAATACACGTAATATGTTAACCTCAGGGAAAAAATCACTTTTTTATAGAAATGTTGAAAATTAATTTTTTTTTATTTATTTCTAATAATAATTAAATTAATATAAAATAGTAATAAAAATAAAAAATAAAGAATTTAATAAAATTTTATCGTAATCACATTAGGTCCATTTATAACCTAGACTCATCTTTTATTATACGATCGACTCAGAATCACTTTCTGAGTCGATTTAGCAATGTCCGTCCGTCCGTCCGTCCGTCTGTGTGTCCATGTAAACCTTGTAATCAAACTACAGGTCGCAAATATGAATACATTTGATGAAATTTGGTATATAAGCTTTAATCGGCCATAGGATGAACGCTATTGAAACTGGTGAAATGCGGTCCATGTTCAGACCCAGTCCCCATACAAATGACCCCTATGAAATCGACATAAATTGCCATAAGATCCAAATTATCATATAGATCTCAGTCAAATTGGGTTTGTACGTGTTTATTATATCCATTAATCAGTAGTCCAAAAATAATCCCTGTAGAACAATTCTTAGTCATAGGCTCCATATAGAGCTGCTTCCCGATCTTCACTTAAATCTGTTAAAAAACAAAAATATTGCACAGATTTTTCTCAAATTTGGTTTGTTTATATTTTTTCAAAATATAAGAGACTTTACCAAATATGGTCAGGATCGGTCCATTTTTCGACCTAGTCCCCATATAAATATAGCACCCGATATGAACTTTTTCATATCTGCAGTCAAAAATTTTAATAACAATGGCACTCAAATTTATTTTCTTATTTTCTGTATCCAATTAGTTGGACCGAAGAGATAGGATCTCTTAACCATGGTATAGGGTATCGTATAGTCGGTCTAGACCGACTATAATTTTCTTACTTGTTTCAATTTTGTTTAAGAAAATTGTTAAAACTTGAGTGAGTACTTATAAGTTTAGATGCCAAAAAAAAATTATGGCTTTAATCAATTTCTTAAAGCTGAAAAAAGTGCCGTCAAATTTCACGATCTGGTGTGTTTTTTTCGGCATAATAGGGGTCTGGGGCATTTGCTATTTCTTGGCGAGTTTTTATTCGATTTTGAAGTTATATAGCTTTTTAAAAAAATATTTTCATTCCGAAATCGGTTCATATAACAACTTGTCGAAGAAAATAAACTATAGAACGAAATTTTCGTTAAATATGGAAAAAATTCATATTTTCCCCATATAAACACAACTGAAATTTTCAATCGATTTCCGGCGCGACTTTTCTTTATCCGATTAACCCCAAACTTCGCATTTAATAGAAAGGAAACAAATTGGAACCCGACACTCCCCTAAATCTCATTTTCATTTCTAAGGACCACTCTAATATACAGTGTGCGACAAAACATATGCACGAGTTTGTGGTTAATACAATATGGCACAATAACAATGACCAACACA
This sequence comes from Cordilura impudica, assembly GCA_963682025.1. Lineage (NCBI taxonomy): Eukaryota > Metazoa > Arthropoda > Insecta > Diptera > Scathophagidae > Cordilura > Cordilura impudica. The sequence continues at coordinate 60,955,352 of OY821521.1, forward strand.
TTTGGGTTTCGAATTATTTTATTTATTTATAAAATAAATTTCAGACCGATCGGATAAGGGGAAATGGGGTTTAAATCACTCCGTGACTGTGCGTGACCATGCGTGACTGTGCGTAACTAAGTTAATCTTTTTTTCCACCGCAAGTGCATGGACCAAGTTTCAGATCGATCGGATGAGGCGAAATGATGTTAAGATTACTGCGTGACTGTGGCTACCCCAAAATTACTCTGTGGTCACAAAAAGATTATGGGCCAAGTTTCAGATAAATTGGATAAGGGGGAATGGGGTTGCCCCACGACAGACAGACAGAGAGTATACTCTTTTAATTTTAAAGTCCCTTGTACTGGATTTAAAGTGAGTTTAAAGTGTTTCTTTTCTGAGTGTATGAGTTAAAAGAAAGAGTTTAAAAAATAATTCATATCGCAGTGAGTTTTTCTATGTAATTAAGCTATATGATAGTAAACACAAGTTCATACATATATTTTCTCGCACACTGTATATGATAATTTGATCTTATGGCAATTAAAGTCGATCTCATAGGGGCCCTAGATCTGAACATGCACCGATTTTCACAAATATCTTTCGGCCCAAATTTCATCAATATATAATTATATTTGCGACCTGTAGTTTTATTAAAATGTTTAAAGTTATTCTGAGATAACGGTATAATAAAAGTTGGGTTTAGTTCAAATATTTTTTGTAGTTACAAACATCAACACAAACTCATTATACCCTGATCACATAGTAGTATAGGGTATAAAAACGGATTCAGTGGGGTAAGTTCTAAAGTAGTCATGGTCATTTATGAAACAAAAAGGTTTTTGCGATTGTCTTTGCTATTTTTAATAGAACCAACAGAGGGGTTTCAGATTCGGAGCAAAACTAACGAAGATACAGCGTTTCAAGCGACCGGACCGCATACGGTATGTCGTATATGTTAAATAACTTTAAATCGATTTTCTCGCAAACAACATTTTTGAAGTCCGTGAACATCATAACTTAAAATCTACTTGACCGATCCTTTTGAAATTTTATACACAATTTATCACATGATCCGGTAACGAGTTATGGTGTTCACCGCAAAACAACTTTTTTACGAAGCGCCTCCGGAGATTCGCTGTCACGGACTTATTTATTAAAATTTTTAATTGAAAATTTTTTCACAGATATTTCATATCTTAAAAAATTTTGATATTTTCTTATGTAGCGTTTTTCAACACTCTCACACCCTCTAAAAATGCGAGTCCTTTATTTTTCTAACCTCTATAACATATCCTAGTTTCAAAGCTAGCCGAGGATTCAACCCATGCTAGTTTTTGGATTTTTTGGGGAATTGATTTCTATTGGCATAAATTCGATTTTTTCTTTTTTTTTAAGATTTCCAATCGAACCAGAAACTAATTGTGTCCCGTTGATGGTATTTTTCTATAAATTTCTGATGAGCTGGAATATATTTTTATACCCTATACCCTTCTGTGGTCAAATTATAATGAGTTAGCGCTGATGTTTGTAACCACCAGAAATATTTGACCTAGACCCACTTTGATTTGGAATCACTCTTTCACTTTCTCTGAAGTTTAAACTACAAACACTCACAATTTCGACTAAAATTAACGCGTTTGTTTTGTGCCTGAAAAATAACATTTCTGGTTTAATAAAAAGAAAAAGTCTGTTAAAAGCAAGGTTCAGAAAATACACACATGAAACATACAATGTTCTGTTCTAAGGCAGCCAACACTTATTTTTATTTTCATATCAACTATGTGTGTTTCTAAATTTTGTACGGTGCCCAACACAATCATGACTGTGTTTAGTTTTAATAAAGGGTGTCCCAACAAGAACGCAATTTTTAAATCTGCCAACATTCGAAGTGTCATTGTTTGACATTTGAACAATTGTTATTGTTTGCTAGTAGAAGGTACGAGGTTAGTAAAAATGGAGCGCTACACGAATGAACAACGCATTCTCATTGTGAAATTGTTTTACCGAAATGGTGAAAGTTTTGCGGCTACAGTTCGCAAATTGCGATCAATTTGGGGTCATAATAATGCTCCAAAAGAGTCAACTGTAAAGAGATTAATGGATAAATTTGCCGAAACTGGGTCTGTTAGTGATGTAAAGACAACAACGCGCCATCGACCAGGTCGATCGACCGAAAATGTCGCAGCTGTACGTGATGATGTCGCTCAAACTCCATCCACCTCAATTCGACACCGAGCTCAGCAAATTGGTGTCTCCAAATCCACTATGCAGCGAATTTTGACGAAAGATTTGCATCTTCATGCATACAAAGTTCAATTGACTCAGGAACTGAAGCCAGCTGACCATGGACAGCGAAGGGAGTTCGTTAATTGGGTATTGGAGAGACAACATGAAAATGCTGATTTTGCCGCTAAAATCATCTTCAGTGACGAGGCCCATTTCCATCTCGATGGCTTCGTCAATAGGCAGAATTGTCGCATTTGGGGTGAGGAAAATCCTCGAGTGATTCACGAGAAGCAAATGCATCCTCAACGTGTCACTGTGTGGTGTGGTTTTTGGGCTGGAGGAATCATTGGACCTTTTTTTTATGAAAATGAGGCAGGTCAAGCGCAAACAATCAATGGTGTTCGGTATCGTGAAATGATAACCAGTTTTTTCTTGCCTCGAATTGAAGAAATGAATGTGGAGGGCATGTGGTTCCAACAAGACGGCGCCACATGTCATACAGCCAGAGAAACAATTCAATTGCTGCATCAGTCATTTCCCGGTCGTGTTATTTCGCGTTTTGGAGGTCAGAATTGGCCGCCTAGATCGTGCGATTTAACACCATTAGATTTTTTTCTTTGGGGTTTTTTGAAGTCGATGGTTTACGCGAATAAGCCGACGACGACTCAAGCCTTAAAAGAGGAAATTGGACGCTGCATTAATGAAATACCGCAGCATTTATGCAAAACGGTCATTGAAAATTTCATTAAAAGATTGCGTGCATGCCAGCAAAGCCGCGCCGGCCATCGGCACGATATATTGTTCCATACATAACCTCATTCTGTCTACTTTACGATATAATAAAGTTTCACGATTTTTTTTAAAATATCTGTGTTTTATTTAAAATTTAAAAATTGCGTTCTTGTTGGGACACCCTTTATTTCGTTATCTACACGAACATTTTTCTATCACGTATTTTTTGTTTCGTACACACATAAACCACACGGATTCGAGTGTAGCTTTATTTCAAGTTCGTTTTCTTGCACGTGTTCTGCTAAAAAAAAACAGAACATGTTCTTCAACGCGTACATCTAAAATTAAAACATTACCCACTCGCGATCGAAAAAAAAAACGAAATTAAGTCATAAACAACATATAAAATTTCTCTGTTTTCTATTTTATTACTATCTTTTTATTTTTATTTTTTATTTTTATTATTATCTTTTTATTTTTATTTTTTTTATAACTGCTAATGAATTGTTTTCGATTTTTTTAAAATAAATTTTGTTGAAACAATTGTTGTCGTTATTATAGGGGTGTATCAGATTTTTCCGATCGTGAGTGGATAATGTTTTCATTTTTAGATCAGCTCCTCTACTCGGCTCTCACTACTCGCATTAAATTCTCATTTGGTTGCTTTCAGCAAATATATATGAATTTAACTTTTTACCAAACTATCTACTGCTTTTGGTTACTGCTGAATAACCTGTCATGCAGAATATAGATAAATTTTTGAAACAAATGTGCCAATGTTTTTTGCTTTATTTAAAGTAAAAAAACATTTGATCTTGAGCCTGAATAATTTCAAACTCAATCATGAAAACTATTTTTTTTTTTATTTTTTATTGTCGATTTTTGATTTTGTCGATTTTTGTTTTTTTGCGATTTTTGATTTTGGGGATTTTTGGTTTCGGTGATTTCTGTTATTCACGTTTTTCGCTTTTGGCGATTTTTGTTATTCGCGATTTTCGGATTTCACAACTTTTGATTTTGACGATTACGCCCATATTTTCCACGTCTACTCATATTGGTAACACAAGGAACAAAATTGAACTTTTTTTGTGTTGATTGGAAGTTTGTATAAATTTTCTACTAATTTGAGGTCGCTGATTTCAAATCTGCAAATGGTTTTTTTTCTATCAGCTAGACTTTTCGTGATATATCGTTATATCCAAAATTAAGGCAGTTCCACTACATATATGTGACCTTCTCCAAGAAAAGGGACCTAGTGCGTCAAAAAACGGGTTGTGCCAAAACGGTGGATTCTGGTACCTAAAAGGGTGTAGAAACTTTAAATGCGTTTTTTTCTCAAAACTTAATTTTCACACACTGGGTCCCTTTTCTCGGAGAAAGTCACATATTGGAATAACTTGAAAAACCTAGAAAAATTAATTTTTTTTAAATATGCCGAAATTCAAAGTTTGGCCTCGGCAAGGAATGGATTAACATTGTTCGATTTATTCCAAATTTTTAGCATGGAAGATTTGCACATTTGGTTATTATATTTTAAGCGTCACATCTAAAAATTCAACAACACTTACAAAATATTTGAATTTTTTGAATAAATTGTCTTTTATTAGCTTGGGGTCATATGTAATTGGGTCATATTATTTTTTTCCGAAACCCTACGCTATTTAGATAAAATATAACATTTAAAAGTCGAAAACTGATAAATTTTTGATACAAAGTATTTAGAAAGAGTACATTTACTGAATATTTCACAAAAAATTAATTTTTCTCGAAATCCGCAAAAAAAAAAATACTTGTAAAAAAAATTCTGGAAGAGGAATTTACTTAAAAATTCACACAGTTAATCTCTAACATATATTTAACAAAACCTTAAAGTGCTAGGTCCATTTTTTGAAATTTTGTTTAAGAAAATTTTTTAAAACTTAAAAAAGGAGTTTTCAAAATTTATTCAAAAAATTTTTCCATCTTTGGTCTCATTTCGCAATAGGTTAGAAACGTGGTAATAAAACAATACTTTATGAATGCTCCTAGGTATAGAGACAATAAAAAAAAAAAAAAAATTATGGCTTTAATTAATTTCTTAAAGTTGAAAAAATTTCTGTAAAATTTCATGTCCTAGTTTTTTTTTTGACACAAAAGTGGTCTGGGGCGAGTTTTTATTTGATTAAGAAGTTATATAGCTATTTAAAGAGATAATTTAGCACTGAAATCGATTCATATAATCACTTGTTGAAAAAATTAAACTATAAAATGAAATTTTCGTAAAATCTGAAAGTCATATTTTCCCCATATAAACACACTTGAAATTTTCAGTCGCGTGGAGGCACCTCTAATTTTTTTTTGATTTACCTAAAACTTTGTATTTCTCCGTTTTTTTGCTTTTCGCACGTTTCTAGGGTGTGAGACTTTAAATTCGAACACTTTTTTCCCCTCCATGTAATGAAGGGCCCTATATTTGTTCGACAATATAGAAAATTCTTGTAATAAAACTTTAAATGCGTTTTTCTCGAAATCTCTTTTTTCAAACTGGGGTGTCCTTTTTCTCGAGAACCTGCAGTCGGAAAGATGCGGCGGACGGCATTTTGTAGGTAATCACGTCCTGAACTAGGATAAGTGGGCTAACTTTAATCCACCCCTCCCCCCCCTCAAAAAAAAAAAACAGTTAATTTTTGAACTTTTTTAAAAAATCGTGCCATATTTGTAATTTTTTGATATTTTGTGAAATATCCTAGTTCAGGTCTTGCCTGACGTGATTAGCAACAAAATGCCGAATTTCGATACGGCATCTGGTTCTCCAGAAAAGAGACACTACGTTTGCCTTCTCATTTTCACTTAGCCATTTTCATCGCTAGAAACATAAACAAGTGCGGAAAAAGTTAGAAAATTACGTCTACTTTCACGTAAAAAACCCTAACTTGATAAATTGAAAAACGACTGAGCCACAGCACTTTTAAAAAACGTTCTTTTTGTGGGCTTGAACCGCAGGTCATACCTTAAACGATGCATATACCTTAAAAAACGGTAATCGCCCAAAAACTCAATTTTTGATTTTTTATTGTTGTTTTCTGAATAAACGATTCAATTGTAGAATATATTCACAGAAAATTTGAACCCTTGAGACGCCCGTATTAAATGATTTTTTCTGAATATTTTTAAAGGAATCCATGAAAAATATTTAAATCCTTTTGAGCATCTAGAGCAAGACTCATTCGCTCCCAGGATCATAGTATTTATTATCACTACAAATATGAACTGGCTTTCTACACCATACAAAATCAACAAACCCGAGAATCATATAGCCCAAATCATTTAAATCAGTATTTTTCGATTTGTAATTAGGATTTCTCAATCATATTTTTGAGATAAATCATTCATTGTCGCTCTGATTTTTCTTTGTGGTATACCACAATGTATAGAATTTGTTTGTTGATTCGTTGAAGCGAAAACTGCAAACATGCACTATATAGGGAATTTTTTTCTGTTCAATTACTTTTATCGCCTTCACATTCATTTAGTCATTCCGTTTGTAACATATTTTTATATTCAGCCGGGAATTCAAAAAAGAATTTTTTTTCTGGGTCGTTGCAAAACCCCATCAAGAATATAATAGAGCTCTGGTTATAAATATTTAATGAATATTTAACGAATGGAAACATTATAAGAAGCTTTTTGTAGTTAATAGGAATCAGTATAAGGATGTTGATAATGGAATTATATGTAAGTGGTTAAGATTAACGACCATTTCTATAAATTCCACTTTAACGGAATTGTAATTTGCCTGGAGTGTATACACGATTCGTATCAGTCAGTTTGAATGCTTTTGTTGTTCTTAGTTTTTTTCTTTTTGGTTTTGTGTTTTGTGGGAATATTGAAACGTACTTACCGGGGATTATACGAGCATTTAATTGTTCAGTTTGTTTTGTTTCTTCTACATTCCATTGTCGTGACATCATTGAATACTAGACCATCATCAACATTGACCGTATAAACATTTATGATTTTTGTTTTGTTTTCTTCTTATACCCTACACCACTCTGTGGTCAGAGCTGACCATAAATATTTTTTCATACCGATCGATTTTGAACTATTCTGTGAGTTCTTTTAACCATGTTCGTCGGCGTATCCATTAGCTCAGTATGAAATTGAATTTACAAAAAGTTTAATCATTCAATTAAAATTTTACTCAAGATCGGATTTTGTTGTGCCCAACAAAGAAATCATTGGGTACAAAGCTTAAACTAATCGTGGTTCATTCAATTTCAAATAAATTTGTTCGAATTAATACAAATCGTATTGTAATTATTCAAGAAACTTTTTGATTAAATAAAATTTCTGGTAATCATTTATTTACCCTTAAATTGATAACATTTTTTAACAGCCAAAAATAGGCAAAGAAGACACAAATGTATTTAGGGTATTTAAGGTCGTTAAAAAATCGATATACAAATTTTTATACTTTTTCAAATAAAATTTTTCTTATAGTTAATCGCAAAAACCTCGTAGATTTAATAAATTTCTGCAGAAGATCCACCGAATTAAAAAAAAAAAAAATTACTGCAAGCAAAAATAAAAAAATATTGTTTTTAAACTCTTTCAACTCATACTCCCTGTCTGTCTGTCTGGCGTGGGACAACCCCATTCCCTCTCATCCAATTGATCTGAAACTTGACCCTTAGTTTGGTTGTGACTATATATTAATTTTGGAGTAGTCACGCACAGCACGGAGTGATTTAAAATCCATTTCCCCTTATCCGATCGATCTGAAACTTGGTCGTTAGACTTGCTGTGGAAAAAGATTAACTTTGACATATTCACACACAGTCGCGCATAGTCAGCTCAACGAGTAGCTCAAATAGTAAAAATTAACATTTTTCATGTTTGAAAGCATGTAAAAAGATGAATATAAGTATCTCTTGAATCGGACTGTCATACTGGCGTGGGCAAACTACTACTCGAAAAAGATCGACGGATTTCCATACAAACTAGCAGATTCCAGCCCTCGAAATTCGAGTGCAAATTCTAGGTAATTTTATTTTTTCATTAAATAAAGACCCTAAAGGTATGCTAATCAATTGTAGACAATTCATAAATCAACACAAAACACAAACTCATTTTTATTACAAACACATTAACAAATTTAATAAACACACACATAGCATTGTATAATTTTATGTATGTGTTAGGAGCAACTTTAATTGCAATTTACTAAAAATAAAGTAAAAAATTTAAAAATCTGTAAATCTACAAAACGGCTAAAAAGAAATACCTTTAAAAAAATTTACGTTTGGTCAAAATCGGGATAAAACGGTAGAACAAAACATCGGTCACAAGAAATCGCCTAGCCTATTAATATTATAGGTGTATGAAAATATTCACTTTATAGATGTGACTTCATTTAAAAAATTTTTTTCCCAAATACATGGCATGATTTTATATATTTTGAAGTCAGTTATACTGATACCCAGGAAAAACAAACATTACCAAATAATGGGTTTTAGAATGGGATGTAACTGGTTGAAGTTTGCCTGATAAGCTCATTATTTTAACACGGGGATGTCATTGGAGGTAGGTAGTTACCTATGAACTCATTATTTTCACTTTGGAAGTAATGCAGTATGCAAGGCGCTGGCATGAAATATAAGTAGCTGTATAACACATTATTAGTAACGACTTATTTTCACTTTAGAAGTAATGCAGTGTGCAGTGGTAGGCCATTATTGGTAATGCAAAAATCAATGAGCTGCTATTACGAAATTTTTCCTGGGATAGATTATCCTCCTGAAATATTAAAACATTCTGATAAAAACTATGGAGTGGGCTACCTACTACTCAAAAAAGATTATCCACTTTCCACTCAAATGTATGAAAATATGATCTACGTATATGTTTGATGCCTATTTACAAAAAATTTTCCAAGAACACTTGGAAGAAGCTCTTAGTATTTTAATCTGAATATATGTGAAGAATATTTTTTAAAAATTTCAAAGCATTTCGATAAAAATGTTGGCGTGTGGGAACAACTACTCCAAAAAGATCGTAAATTTTGCAAAACGTGTAAAAAAATCAAATTTATTTTTATGTTTTCACTGTCTGTAATCGATTATATTCATAGATTACTCATAAAAAATTTTAAACTATTCCGACCAAAATTGCGGCGTCGGTATAGCACTGCTCGACTGATATTGGCCACATTCTATAAGTTAATTATACACGATTCATTTGTTGGTTTATACTTGAATGAGTGTTCTTTATTTTGTCAAAAGGTTTTATTAAACTAATTGTGCTAACAATGCACTTTATTAAAAGTAAAAATTTATTCAAGATTGGCCAATCATAAAATTGCCTAAATATACGCTATTGTAATATGATATTTAAAATAAAATAACAATGTGTTGATATTGCAATAATTTCGATTTAAAATTTACTGTGAATTGGCCAATCATAAGACAAAGAAAAAAATGCAAAATAGGAAAAATAAATATTAAGGGGGTTCAGCAATGCACAATAAGTTCCCTTAAAACATTAGGGGTATTGCTGTTATCGTGCACACGTTAACTCCTCCCCCTTTAAACGTCGGGACATCCCTGTTTCGACCTGATCTCTTTTATTATGTCCTCCACACCAATCATCGCTTCCTGTTTGCACTTGTGCTGCACGTAATGGCTCAACCAGATGATGACAGGTATCAGTATGATGAATGAGACCAGGGCAATTCTATGCGTGAACGTGTATTGTTTGAGTCCCTCTATGTAGCTTATGGTTTCCAAATTCAACTTATGAATGTATGGGAGCGTCAATAAGTCCTCATGACCCATTTTTTTAATGTTTAAGGTTTTCGGGGGGTGTGGTAGTAGGTTTCTCTTCCATGATTGGGGTTTTCTATACTGGGTATTATTTATGGTTACGTTATTTGCGAATGCAACCATTAAGGTCCCATTTACCCATATCGTCTCTCCTTCCGACACGTTTGTGTCATGCACGTTATTCAAAAGTATTAATCCGTCAGCCACCCATTGTATCGAAGGAATGTTATCTGCCGATTGTGTGTGACAGGATGCTGCATTTTCGTTCAAAAGTTGAGAGAGGCAGGTATTAATGGTTTCGCGGCAAATTTTTGTTGTCCCAACATTGATGCAATTTGTTACCGGGAGAGTATAATCGTGGCATTTCGAGGCTTGATCTACTTCCAATCTTATAATGGAGTTATTATGCATTACAGGGTATACTTTAATGTACTCACAAAAATTTGTAAAAATTGGAAATTTTATAACATAATAGATCATTGATTCGTTTTGAAAAATAGATACGTTACTCACTCTTAATCTATCATTTATGCTAACAGGTATCATTTCCGATTCGAATTGTCTTTTAAAATCAATGTTATCAAGTATGGCGGGGTGTATAATATTTTCCCTTGCCAAGATTATTGATAATGCTAGATTATTAAGAAATGAAATTATTTCACCGTTTCTCATGGATACGAGTTCGAACAAAACCAAATCATCCTCTCCAATGGCATTGCTATGTCTATAATTTTGTATTACGTTAACTCTTTCTGTCAGTTCATTTATTCTGTCCTGTATAGCTGAGTTCACTATCGTTTGTTTTTGACCATTTTGGATCAATAAGTCTTCTCGAGCCATAAGTAGTTCCATGTCGTTGTGGTCAGGTGTACCCGCTACAAATTTCAAAGCGGATCCCAGAAAGTCGATGGATCTCGCAGACCGTCTGTTTACATGCAATGTCTCTAATAATCTACGAATTTCCCTTGTCTGCTCCCGCACCATCCCGGTCTCTCTTGGGTCGGATAGGTTGGCGAGAAGATTCTCGCTCTCTTTTACTGCTAGTTCGTAGTCTGTCAGGTTCGTCTGGTGTACCAGGAAATCACAATGCCTATATGTCGCGACCTCGCCATCGGTGATGGCCATAAAATATGATTCCGAATAATCAATAACCTTAGGTGATACCCAGGATATCAGGGTGAGAAACAGTCTAATAAAAAAGGAGAGGGAGAAGAATGAGAAAAATGAGAAAGAATAATAAAAAAAAATTCGGTAAATGTAAAAAATAAACAAAAAAATTATCTTAGATTGTCCTTATGGACCTTTCGTCCACCTATCAGTACGGTAGTCCCCAGGTCTTGTTGAACAATACCCTGCACAAAGAATTTGTCGAATTTGTTACCGAGCCGTCTAATGCGTTTGATGAATACAACATCACCAGGTTGATATTTCTGCGTTGCCGTATTTCTATTATATCTCTCCAATATTTTATTTTGTGCCGCCATTAAATGCTCCTTAATGTCCTTTAAGGTGTTTCCATTAAATTCGTTTAGGATGTCCAATGGCTTCCTTCCGGTCACAGAGTGCACCGTATCATTGTACTTGATCGTGGATAATAATATTAATTCGGCAGTATCGTTTATGCTCTGTTGGGCCTTAACGCACCGTGCTATTTCTAAGAGCGTGGAATGGAATCGTTCCACTTGGCCGTTACTCGTGCTGTGCATCGGTGGTGTAAAAAATTGTTCCGTTCCGAAATGATCCCTAAGGAATGTAACGATAGCACTTGATTGGAATGATTTTTCATTATCTGAGACCAATATCTTCACTTTCCTATATCTGTTCATAATCTGAAACAAGGCCGTCTTAATATCTATACTAGATCTAGAAGCTATTGGAATCACAATTGCAAATTTCGAGAATTTGTCTATGCAAGAAAGGAAGTGCTGTTTATCAGTTATAATTATGTCAATATGCAATATCTCCCCGGGGTAACTGGGGATGGGTGTTTCAGTCATCACTGCTTTTTGTGGCTTCCTTTGGTATTTATTTTCCTTGCAGATCTTACAATTAGCTATGATATATTTAAGTCTTTTCTTTATACCAGGAAAATAATATTCATCAATTATTTGTTGGAAATTCTCATGCAACGATCTATGCGCTCTGTTGTGTTCGTTGGTGACTATTTCCCATTGATCATCTTCTCTAATTACATCCATGACGAATTTTTCAGTATGTATGAATCGAGTGGATGGGAAACGGGAGATTAGACCATCCTGAAAATCCGCTAAAGTCGGGAGATCACACTGGATGGCATTTGTGCCGGTAGAGTCAATGACATTCGCTAACCGATCCAAAAGCTCGTCCACCGTGCTGTACGATATTGTATGTCTTATAAATCGCTGAAACAGGATTTTCTTATGTCCAGAGAACCGATCTCCCTTGGAGATTAAGATCTGGTTTTTAAATTGGTTTACGGGAAATTTTGTGGATTTCACAATATTTGTAGAAGAAATTTCACTATGTGCCGTCTGACCGTCATCATCCGACATTTGATTAATATACTGTCGGGAAAGAGCGTCCGCGACCACATTTTCCTTGCCTGGTTTGTAAAAGAATTTCGGAGAGAATTCTTCTATGAATGCTCTCCATCTCTTCATTTTTGAATTCGGATTTTTATCAGATATTGCGAATGTAAGTGGTTGGTGGTCTGTATAGATATGTATTCCACTTATTCCGTATAAGAAATGTCTTAGGTTTTTTAATGCCCACACTATGGCGAGTAACTCCCTTTCGTTTGTAGCATAATTTGCCTCGGCTGCGGAGAGTGTTCTTGATATCATCGTTATGGGCCTTCCATTTTGTGACAAAACGGCTCCCAAAGCGACAGAAGAAGCGTCTGTTGTAAGTTCAAATACCTTGTTGTAATCAGGATAGGCCAATAGAACATCGTCAGAGGCGATTATTTGCTTTAATTTTTCGAAGGCCGATAGAGCATCCTCGTCTAGGTTAATTTTAATGTTTCTGGAACTTTTTGCAGCCGTATGACCGTTTTCTCCCCTAAGGTATCTAGTCAGTGGTTTCGCGATCCTCGCGTAATCCCTAACAAACTTCCTGTAATAACCAGATAGCCCTAGAAAGGATCTAAGAGATTTCAAGTTTCTTGGAGCTTCGAAATCAAGAATAGCTCCCACCTTTTCGGGACAAGTCCTAATACCGTCCGTTGTCACGACAAACCCTAAAAAAGTTACCTTTGATTGAAAAAATTTTGATTTTGTAGATGAAATTCGCATTCCTGCTCTTTCGAGTTTTTGCATTATTGTGTTAATATGCCTTAAGTGGCTGTACTCGTCCGGTGAGTGAATGATGATGTCGTCCATATACACTTGGCATGTTTTTCCTACCTCAGCACGCAATACATCGTCGATGGCCCTTTGAAAAATACTTGGTGCGTTTTTCAGGCCGAATGGCAACCTACAAAATTCGTATTTGCCATTATTTACACTAAAGGCCGTCTTTTGCCTGTCTTTTTCATCAAGCATAATTTGATGAAAGCCAGACTTGAGGTCCAGAGTGGAAAAATATTTAGATTTTCCCAAATTTGCCAAGATCACTGAGATATCCGGCATTGGATATTTATCGCTAATAGTCTTTTCATTCAATTTTCTAAAATCTATGACCATTCTATGGTTCGGGTTACCCTTCTCGTCAAGACCCTTTTTCCCTACAACATGCACTGGGGAATTATATGGTGATGTAGATTTTCTTATTATATTATCTCGCATTAGCGATTCTATTTCATTATTTATAAATTCCGACATCGAAGCTGGATATGGGTATGACCTAGTATAGATTGGTTCGTCAGTATTAGTCCGTATTTTTGCCATTACATTGGTGTTAAATGGTAATGATCTTTTTGCGTCTGCAAAGGCATTCGCATTTGATGCCAACATTTTCCTGAAATCTTCCCGGACATGCGTCGGTATTTCCTTTTCGTCCATTGTCATATGATTAACGTCGTGTCCATTTTCGTACAGTAAAGAATCATTTCCCTTTTCGAATTTCAGTGTGTTATTTCCTATGTCGACAACCGCTTGGATTTCTGTAAGGAAATCACAGCCTATTATTCCGTCAAATATCCTAAGTGAAGGTAAGATATAAAATGTGGTTTTATAACCGTAAATTAGCATTTCGCATTTTTCCTTTATTTCGTTTGTCCCGTTTATTGAATTTACTTTAAAAGAGTGTTCTAGGGGAACAACTCCCTTTAAAAAGCTAAGTGGTTGGATAACATTTTTCGTAGTTCCGGTGTCAATGAGCAGTTTCAGTTCCCTACCCTTAATCGTCTTTATAATAAAGGGTAAGAAAGGCTTTATTCTAAAAAATTCAGCTGTTCCCGGTCTTCATCTTCATCAAGATCCTGCTCGAAGAGTGAGCTTACGTCGTCACAATCCTGCGGGTCTTCTGAGTCCATATAATTGACTCTTTGATTCTTAGGGGAAGGCATAGATCTTCCAGAATCTTCATACCTACGCTTGCTTATATTCGGGTTATTTGGTTGCGAGATTTTTTGCGTCGGTGTGTGTAATGTAGGGCGTCTAAACATAGATGAACCGGGGTCTACATCCATGGGTGTGGATTTCGCCACTTCTTTTTGGTTAGTTGGATGTACGTATTTGTATGCGGGGTGAGTTGATCTGAAGTTAGCAGACTTTTTCTGATGAGCATAATTAGTTTTTGCCAAGTCACCAGCTGCAAAGATTCTTGCAAATTCTTGACGCTTTTGATCCGATTCCAGCTCTTGAGCGGTTGCTAGTGCTGTCGTCAGATCTACTGGTCGCGCAGAGAAGAGTATGTCACTCAAAGGACGGCGTAATCCTGAGATGAATACACGTAGTGCATTATCCCTAGCGCGTTCATTAACTGCACTAGCTATATCTTCGTTATTGGAATAGCTCATTTTGTTCTTATTTATTATAAGGGTTAAATGTTCATCGACGGAGTCATAAAATTCTGTAATTGATTTATTTCCCTGTCTGAGAATGCTAAGTTCATTTTCTAACGCCTGCAGGGACCTCTTATCAGCGTAACATTGATCTAACCGAGCTATTATTGCTCTAAAATTTAAAATTGTATTAAATGCAGATAACTTGGCGTTAGCCGCACCGGTTATTTTATTACGCAAAATTCCCATGGCTACATAGTAATTTTCAGTACCCTCAGAATAATATTCCATAGCAAAATGGGCCGCCTCCCTCCAAGCAGGGTAAGTTTGGCCCTCGCCTCTAAATTCTGGTAAGGATTTCACTAAATCGAGGGAAGTCCCCCTGTTGAATTGTCCTACAGTCACGGGGTCGTATCGGTCTACCCTTGGTGTTAGATTCTCAAATTGTTGGGTCAATTCATTTACCTTTTCATGTAGTTCCCTAGTAATTGCTTCCACCGAGGCAGCGACTAAATCTACTATCTGTTCTTTGGTAAAACTTGTCATTTCAAATATTTTAAGTCAGTTATCGCAACAAATGCCAATAATACAAGAGGATAATTGGGAAAACACAATTTAATCTTTATTGTAAATTAAATAATTACCGAAAAAAATTCGCGAGAACAAAACAAAAATACAACAAAACAAAAAAAAAATGGGAAAAATTTTACAATTCGGATCGCAAATGTACTTACAATTTTCTTATTAAATTCATGTGTTGTTTGGTTGTGGTTGCAGTTTCCAAAAATTTATTCAAATGTTGATTCGCTGTTGTCTCGTTACAGTTTCCAAAAATTTATTCAAATGTTGATTCGCTGTTGTCTCGTTGCAGTTTCCAAAAAAATTTATTCAAATGTTGATTCGCTGTTGTCTCGTTGCAGTTTTCAAAAATTTATTCAAATGTTGATTCGCTGTTGTCTCGTTGCAGTTTCAAAAAAAATTTATTCAAATGTTGATTCGCTGTTGTCTCGTTGCAGTTTTCAAAAATTTATTCAACTGTTGATTCGCTGTTGTCTCGTTGCAGTTTCCAAAAATTTATTCAAATGTTTCGTATTTAAAAAATTTTTTAAATATATATTTTTTTAATTTTTCAGGCTCTATGTCCTTTAATTTCCGCACTTCGGTATACTATGTACTACCTTTGTTTTACTTCAAAAAAAAAAAAATTTTAGTTCTTCAGGTTCTATGTCCTTTAAAAATTTTTTTTTAAACAATTTTTCAGGGAATTTGCAAAAGAAAAATTTTTTTAAACGGTTTAAAGTTTTTTTTTCAGGTTCTTTCTATGTCCTTTATTTTTAACTTTTTTTTTTCGCACTTTGGTATGCTATGTACCACCTTATTTCACTTTTATATTTTTCTGCGCTCGGTATACTATGTACTACCTTTGTTTTACTTCACAAAAAAAAATTTTAGTTCTTCAGATTCTATGTCCTTTAAAAAATTTTTTTTTTTTTAACAATTTTTCAGGGAATTTGCAAAGAAAAATTTTTTTAAACGGTTTAAAGTTTTTTTTTCAGGTTCTTTCTATGTCCTTTATTTTTAACTTTTTTTTTTTTTGCACTTTGGTATGCTATGTACCACCTTATTTCACTTTTATATTTTTCTTCGCTCGGTATACTATGTACCTTTTTTTTACGCGTTGGGCGCCAGTTAATTATACACGATTCATTTGTTGGTTTATACTTGAATGAGTGTTCTTTATTTTGTCAAAACGTTTTATTAAACTAATTGTGCTAACAATGCACTTTATTAAAAGTAAAAATTTATTCAAGATTGGCCAATCATAAAATTGCCTAAATATACGCTATTGTAATATGATATTTAAAATAAAATAACAATGTGTTGATATTGCAATAATTTCGATTTAAAAT
The DNA here is from genome assembly GCA_963682025.1 of Cordilura impudica. Lineage (NCBI taxonomy): Eukaryota > Metazoa > Arthropoda > Insecta > Diptera > Scathophagidae > Cordilura > Cordilura impudica. The sequence goes on from OY821521.1 coordinate 60,971,926, forward strand.
TTACTGTGAATTGGCCAATCATAAGACAAAGAAAAAAATGCAAAATAGGAAAAATAAATATTAAGGGGGTTCAGCAATGCACAATAAGTTCCCTTAAAACATTAGGGGTATTGCTGTTATCGTGCACACGTTAACTTATACAAATGTGTGAAACTATGCTCTTATTTAAAGTTTGATGATATTTTTCAGAAAATTTTCCAGAATGACGTAACAAAAAATTAAATTCGTTAGAGCTGTGTATATAAAGACAACACTTCCTTCAAGTGTCAAAGCATTCCGCCAAAAATTGCAGCTTAGAGGAACTACCACTCGACAAAAAACAGAAACTAAAAAAAAAATTTAAAAAATAAATATAATTGACCTTATTCCCAGATGACTCATATAAAAAAATTAATTCATTCCGATTAAAATTCTGGGGGCAAATCGTCGCATTCGATATCGAGTAAAATCAATCGAAATTTAATATTTTGGTTTATTATTTAAAGAAGACGGATAATCGCCAGACTTTGTTTCACTTTTACTATTAACTATGGACCATAACTCGTTAGCTGCGAGAGAGTCAAATTAGTCTTAGTATTTTATTGTGGGAAATAAAAAAAATAATTTCAATCCAAAAATTTCGATAACGAATGCGACGATTCGACCTTTGCTCTGGGGAAACAACTACTCGAAAAAGATCAGCCGTGTGAAAATTTGCTCCTACTTCAAGTTTGATGTAATAAAAAAAAAAATTTCATCACGACTTGCAAAAAATATCGAGATAACCTTCTTAAAATTTCAAAGTATTCCGAAAATAATTGTGCTGTTGGCGAACTACTACTCAAAAAAGCTCGACCACTTTCCATACAAATATATGAAAAAATTCACTTCACGCAAGTTTGATATCGATTTACAAAAAATATTTAAGGTACACATGGTACAAATTTATATACTACTAGCTGAACCCGGTGTGCTTCGCTACCCCTCATCGTTATAAAATAAAATAAAATAAAATAAAATAAAACAAAAATATTTATACATTAACAAAATATTATTTATTTAATTTAGAATTAATTATTGCACTAACAACTTTATGTAGTCAAGGGCTTAATAGAAGTTATTATGAATGTTAATTTTTCTAAAAAGGGCGCGGTCAAGCCCAGTTTTCTTTTAGTACTATTTCTATTAATTTGAATACGATATATACCAAATATCATCGCCGTAGGGTAAAAATGGCCGAGATATGACGATTTTAAATTTAGGGTTATTTGGGCGGGACCACGCCCCTTTGCCCGCTAACAACTTTATATAGTTAAGGACTTGTTATTTCACAAAATTATCCTTTTGTGAAAATTTCATGACGATCCTTCCAGTATTTTAGAAGATATTACGATTTTTCATTTTTCTAAAAAGGGGCGTGGTCCCGCCCACTTTTCTTCTGGTATGTATTTCTATTCATGTCAATACCATATGTACCAAATATGACCGGCGTAGGTCAAAAAATTCTCGAGATATGACGATTTCAAATTTTGGGTTATATGGGCGTAGCACCGCCCCTTTGTCCAATCAAAAATTTATGTAGCCTATTATTCCTTCCAGAGTCACAGTAACACGCTGTGAAAATTTCAGGACGATCGGTTCAGGGGTTTAGCCTCCTATAAAGCACAAACAAACACACATTCATTTTTACATATATAGATTGAAAGCAGATACCATATTGAAAGCAGATTAATTATAATTTAAGGTAAAATGGAGCGAAAAAGGGGGATTTGGTAATAAAAAAATGTATGGCTACCTTACCTGTAGATAAAAAGTGTATAAAACTTTAGGTAAATACATATTACAAAAAAAGTATTTTGTATAGCAAACATTGTTAGTGGTATAAGTAAGTATCTGAATTAAAAAAAGAGGGCTGTGAAGTTTGCGTGGTTCATAGTTATATGGCGACGTTAACAGTATTAAGAGCAATATACTACCAAATAAAAAAAAAATCGGTTGGAAGGAACAAATTTGTACAGAGAACAAAACGTTTAAAACTTTCGAACAAAATTTGGCATGAAAAGGGGCGTGAAAGGGGGCGTGGCGTAAGAAATGTTTATTTCTACCTCGCCTGGAGTATGTGTATACAATTTGAAGTAAATCTGTTAAAAACTATACGGGAGCAATTACATAATTTTAAAAAAGTGGGCGTTAAAGTGGGCGTGGTCGAAAAAAGTACCCTATTAATCATGCCAGAGTCCCAGTTAAATGCTGTAAAAATTTCAGGAAGATCGGTCCAGAGGTTTGGTCTCCTATAAGATACAAACAAACAAACAAATAAACAAATAAACAAACACACATTCCATTTTATATATATAGATATATAGATAAAATTGCAAATAAGAGGAAATTACGGCCTTAAAATTTCAAAGCATTCCGACAATAATCGAGCTGTTGGCGAACTACTACTTCATAAAGATCAGCCACTTTCTATACAAATTTGTGAAAATTTGCTCTTATTTTAATGTAATTTTACTGAAAATTTTCCTTCACGAATTTTTAAAACTTTATATGTTTTGAAGTTATAGATTTCGGGACATTATATCCTTAAAATTTTAAACTATTCCAGGGAAAATTGTGGAGGTGGTGAACTTATACTCTAAAAAAAAACAGCCACTTTCAAATCAATTCACCGAAAAAGATCAGTCATTTTCTATACAAATGTACGAAAATATGCACTCTATGCACCCGAGTGTTCTAATATTTTAGGAAAATAATCTCTTGATAGTCGTTGAGTTCGAGTAGCTCGTTAACTACTCAAGCAGCTCGAGCTTCGAGTAGCTCGAGTACTCGAGCTTTACCGTAGGCTCTGACTAAAACCTCACTTGCCTTGATCCGATCGATCTGAAACTTTGTCCATAGACTTGTTGTGGCTAAAGATTAATTTTAAAATAGTCACACACAGTCACGGAGAGATTCAAAACTGATATGCATATGGAAAGAAAGAGTTTAAATAAAAACTTTGTTTTTATGGGTTAGGTTATTTAACCCATACTTTTATTTACTTCTTTATTTATTTTTTTAATTTATTTCTTTTATTATTTTTTTTTTAATCATATAATTTTACTATATTTCAGCTGAAACCTACCAAAAAGAAAAAAAATCACCGAAAGTCATGAAAATAAAAAAATTTTAAGATAAAATTAATATTAAAAAAGAAATAAAAGAAAAAGAAAATATTTTTTAATTTGAAAAATTTTTAGGTCTGAGTTTTGAAACCGGATTTTTTATTGCAGTTCTGCAATAAAAAAAATTAAGAAGCAGTTCTTATTTTTATTAACTTTATTGATTTTTTACTTCTTTTCTTTATTTATATTTTTAAAATTATTTTATTTAATTTTTTTTTTTGAATTACTTAATTGTCTGGTGAAATATTATAAATATGTAATTAATTCTTAGATTTACTATATTTTCACTGAAATCCTCAAAATAATATTGATTTACAAATTCAAAAAATATAAACAAAACAAAAATTTAAAGGCATTTCTTATATTTATTAATTTTTTTGATATACATATATATATTAATTCGTGAAAGTAATTTTTTAGTTCCCTTTTTAAACAATATGCGGGCACGGAGGAGTGTGAAAATTGGCATAGTTATAGTTCATATGGAGGAGAAGCTGAGAATGATAAAATTTATGTTTAATCTCTCTTAAAAATATATTAAATTAAATAAAATAAAATTTTTATAATAATTCACCCCGTTAATGCGAATGATTTAAATTATATATCAGACGCTCTGTGTTGAATTGTGAATTGCTAAAATTGATTAACATATCTTTAGGCTCATTTAAATATTCATATTTTTTTTATATATATATAGATTAAAGAACATTGGAAGACAAAAATTGAATGAAGAAATAATATTTTATAGAATTTGCACTCGAATTTCGAGTGCTGGGCTATACTAGTATTATTTTATTTTCTGACTTTATTTTTTAAATAACTTTTTGTTATTTACTTTCTCCAATTTATTTTTTAAATTATTTTACTTTTATTTTTTTTATCTGTTTTTTAGATTTTTTTTTTTGAAATATAATAAATATGTAAATAACCCTCAGATTTACTATTTTTCAGCAGTAATATATTTTCAAGAGAAAACAAGAATCACCGAAAAAAGTCACCAAGATAGGAAAAATTTTTTTTAAATAAAATAAATTTAAAAATAAAAAAATAATAATTTAAAAAAATAAAGAGAAAATTAATTTTTTGGACAAGAATAAAATTTTTTTTTTTTTTATTTTTATGACTGAGTCTTAAACCGGGTTTTTTTTATTGATTTAAAATTTTTTTAAATAAAAACCAAAAAAGTTTTAAATCAGTTTTTATTTTATTAATTGTTGAACTTTATTTTTTGAATTAATTTTTTTGTAATTATTTTTTTTATTTAATTTTTTATTTGTACTTTAATCTTTTTATTTTATTTTTTATTTTATTTTTTATTTTTTTTTTTTTTATTTTTTATTTATTTAATTTTCTTGTGAATTATAATAATATAATTTACTATGTCTCAGCAGAAAACTCCACAAAAGAAAAGAGAAATCGCCGAAAAAGTCATCATAATATACATTTTCTAAGATAAAATTAATATTAAAAAAAAAGAAAAAATATTAAAAAAAAATAATTAAAAAAAAAATAATTAAAAAAAAATAATTAAAAAGAAAAATAAAACAAGAAAAATTATTTTCTAAACTATTTATTTTTTTTTTGTTTGTTGTTTTTTGAATTTTTAAAATTTTTATGTCTGAATTTGAATTTGGATTTTTTGTTATTGACATACAAATTTTAAAAATAAAAAATATAATTTTTTTCTACCGCACCATCTTCACCTCTTTTTTTATTTTTGTTTCTCTATTTTCCATATTCCTTTTTTTCTTATCAATATTACTCCTCATTATTACTTTTTATCAATATTATTCCTAAAATTCTAACGGACTAAAGGGTATCACAATGGGCCATACGGCCTCCGAAAGAACTCGGTTTCGAGCGAACCCTAATCTTAAGCTTAAGCTTTGATATCAGTACATTTCAGTTGATTAGGAAACTTTAAAAATTTGGCTGTACCGCAAGCTTGTCCACCCGCACAATTGCCCGGATTGTCCTTGTACTCTGAAATCCCATATACGATTGTTGTTCAACTGTATAACCATTTTATTTTAGTTACGTATTATTTTTTAAGTTTTTGGTAGAAAAAGTACATTGAATTATAAATAAATGCTCGCTATAAAAGACTTTATTTTTTTGCTCGCAATACATTTCACAAAAACATTTCCCCCATTATTTAATTTAAAATTTATCAAACCAACAAAATCGACTATTTATATCAATTTGTGCCTGTTTATTTTTTCACCAAAAATTGTTTTTTTTCTTTAAGGTGTTGGCAAAACGTGCCTCGTAACCAAATACATTAAAAATACTCTACACAAAGACTTGGGACCAACAATAGCAGCTTCATTTTTTACTTGTAAGGTCATTTTGGAGGATGTTAAAGTAAAATTACAAGTGAGTAAATGAAAAGAACAAACAAAAGAAAACAAATATTTAGCAAAACCAAAAAAAAAAAAAAAAAAATAATACACAGAAAATCCATTTAGATTATCAAAACATCAGTATTATTAACAATTATGAAAACATTACATTCTTAAAAGAAAAAAAAAAAATACAACATAAAGACAACAACTGTTGCTGAAGTTGTTTAACTAAGCCTGAAGTAAAGAAGAATTTTGTTATTAGAATTAGTGAGAGGTTTAAGCATAACGTATGGGCACTTAAGTATATTTGGAAAATTTGAATAAAATTTTTTTTTCTCTCTCTTATTATAAGACTGCTAAATTATTGTTAAAAATAGTGAATAATATAAAAGTGGAAAGAAAACATGGATCAAACGGGAAACGTCGCTTACAAGATTTTAAATTTCAGAATAAATTAAAGGATGAAATCATGGGCCATAGTATAGACAGCGTATGGAAAGAAGTTTCAAATGGCAAAAAACACCATCAATAGTTTCTGCAATATATTGACATTGATAAAAGATAGAAAAACTGTGCCAGCTACCACTGAAAGGCCAAAAACGTAATAAAATTTCAGATTGCGTCAACTTCGCCAATATTACTTCATCGCTTCCTCTCAATGACAAAATAATTTTCTCCATCTCATTGAAAACTTAAAAAGACTAAAAATCTAATTTGTGCCAAAAGCATCCAACTTCCCAAATATTTCCCAGCTAAGACCAATTCAAACTCTTTAATCTAATTTCAAGTATAAGATATATAAAAATGGCTACTGTGCAAGAAACTGTTAGCTGCTTAATTAAAAAAAAAAAAACAAGTAAGAGCGTTAAATTCGGCTGGGCCGAATCTTTGATACCCTCCACCTGCATCTTAAACTGAATATTACAACCAATATTGGGTACGGCTACCACTTTAAAACTGTTGTTGGAACTGAAATTTTAATTTCGAAACCAATTAAATTTAAAGTTAATTGCGTTTCTTGTTGGCCAGTTTCTGTTATAATTTCTTGTTATAAAAAACAACGATCGTGTCTTCTATAGAAAGAATTAGTTACTATTTGAAAAATGCCATTATTTTTCTTTTACTAGAGTAGAAAACCCCTAATGAAATTCATTATTTATCGCAGCCAGCGTTATAACACCCAAAGTTTGATCGCTAGAAGAAAGTGGTTAGATAATTCACGATAATTAAAAAAAAAGTTCAACTGATTCTTGGCTAAAAATTTCCAGATATTTTTATTTTTAATTTTTAATTTAAAATTTTAAATTTTTAATTTTTAATATTTAATTTTTAATTTTTAATTTTTAATTTTTAATTTTTAATTTTTAATTTTTAATTTTTAATTTTTAATTTTTAATTTTTAACTTTTAATTTTCAATTTTTAATTTTTAATTTTTAATTTTTAATTTTTAATTTTTAATTTTTAATTTTTAATTTTTAATTTTTAATTTTTAATTTTTAATTTTTAATTTTTAATTTTTAATTTTTAATTTTTAATTTTTAATTTTTAATTTTTAATTTTTAATTTTTAATTTTTAATTTTTAGTTTTTATTTTTTAATTTTTAATTTTTAATTTTTAATTTTTAATTTTTAATTTTTAATTTTTAATTTTTAATTTTTAATTTTTAATTTTTAATTTTTAATTTTTAATTTTTAATTTTTAATTTTTAATTTTTAATTTTTAATTTTTAATTTTTAATTTTTAATTTTTAATTTTTAATTTTTAATTTTTAATTTTTAATTTTTAATTTTTAATTTTTAATTTTTAATTTTTAATTTTTAATTTTTAATTTTTAATTTTTAATTTTTAATTTTTAATTTTTAATTTTTAATTTTTAATTTTTAATTTTTAATTTTTAATTTTTAATTTTTAATTTTTAATTTTTAATTTTTAATTTTTAATTTTTAATTTTTAATTTTTAATTTTTAAATTTTAATTTTTAATTTTTAATTTTTAATTTAAAATTTTTAATTTTTAATTTTTAATTTTTGATTTTTAATTTTTAATTTTTAATTTTTAATTTTTAATTTTTAATTTTTAATATTTAATTTTTAATTTTTAATTTTTAATTTTTAATTTTTAATTTTTAATTTAAAATTTAAAATTGAAAATTTTAAATTTAAAATTTTTAATTTTTAATTTTTAATTTTTAATTTTTAATTTTTAATTTTTAGTTTTTAATTTTAAATTTTTAATTTCTAATTTTTAATTTTTAATTTCTAATTTTTTATTTTTAATTTTTAATTTTTAATTTTTAATTTTTAATTTTTAATTTTTAATTTTTAATTTTTAATTTTTAATTTTTAATTTTTAATTTTTAATTTTTAATTTTTAATTTTTAATTTTTAATTTTTAATTTTTAATTTTTAATTTTTAATTTTTAATTTTTAATTTTTAATTTTTAATTTTTAATTTTTAATTTTTAATTTTTAATTTTTAATTTTTAATTTTTAATTTTTAATTTTTAATTTTTAATTTTTAATTTTTAATTTTTAATTTTTGATTTTTAATTTTTAATTTTTAATTTTTAATTTTTAATTTTTAATTTTTAATTTTTAATTTTTAATTTTTAATTTTTAATTTTTAATTTTTAATTTTTAATTTTTAATTTTTAATTTTTAATTTTTAATTTTTAATTTTTAATTTTTAATTTTTAATTTTTAATTTTTAATTTTTAATTTTTAATTTTTAATTTTTAATTTTTAATTTTTAATTTTAAATTTTTAATTTTTAATTTTTAATTTTTAATTTTTAATTTTTAATTTTTAATTTTTAATTTCTAATTTTTAATTTTTAATTTTTAATTTTTAATTTTTAATTTTTAATTTTTAATTTTTAATTTTTAATTTTTAATTTTTAATTTTTAATTTTTAATTTTTAATTTTTAATTTTTAATTTTTAATTTTTAATTTTTAATTTTTAATTTGTAATTTTTAATTTTTAATTTTTAATTTTTATTTTTTAGTTTTTAATTTTTAATTTTTAATTTTTAATTTTTAATTTTTAATTTTTAATTTTTATTTTTTGATTTTTAATTTTTAATTTTTAATTTTAAATTTTAAATTTTTAATTTTTAATTTGGCTTTTTTTGAACTGCGAATGTTGTACAACTATTATGTTCAACCACTAAAATATTACAACAAACACACTGGGTTTTATGTTTTTTTTTAGAGGTATCTTATATATTTTTGCTCGTATCTAAGCACAATGATGCCCGATTTACCCCATTTTTAATACCAACCTGGAGAGCATAATGGCAAATGATATTATCGTAACTTTACCCAGTTAAATGGTTTTTTTGAATGAGCGTTATTTCAACAGACAGACGGACATACGGAGATCGCTATATCGACTCGAGCTATGATAAGGATCAAGAAATACTTTATGGGGTCGGAAACTAGTTTTTCGATGTTACAAACGGAATGACAGACCTATATATACCCTATGCCACTGAGGTGTGGAGGGTATAAAAATAAGAAAGGAGCACGAAAATAAGAAAGGAGCACAAAGGTCCAGGCTGACGTTTCGATATCCTTATTATAATATTATAAAAATGACTGTTGGTTTGTATGTTTGTTTGTTTGTTTGTTTGTGTGAGCATCACGCCTAAACGACTAAACCGATTTTATTGAAATTTAGTACATATATAGAGTAAGCTCCGGAAGGAACTATAGGCTATAAAAAATTTCGATATGGTGGGCGTGGCCCTTTTACGCCCACTTTTTCTTTATCTAATAAACGGCTGAACCGATTTGATTGAAATTTGGCACATAGACAGTGGAAGCTCCGGAAGGAACTATAGGCTATAAAAAAATTCGATATGGTGGGCGTGGCCCTTTAACGCCCACTTTTTCTGTAACTTATAAACGGCTAAACTGATTTTATTCAAATTTGGCACATATGTAGTGGAAGCTCCGGAAGAAACTATAGACTATAAAAATTTTGGTATGGTGGGCGTGGCATTTTTATGCCCACTTTTTCTGTTTCTTATAAACAGCTAAACCGATTTCATTAAAATTTGGTGAATAGATAGTCAGTCTACTAACAGCCATTATAGGCTATATTAGATTCTGATACGAACTAATGAACAAAATTTATTCAAAAAAAATTTTTAATAAATGGTCAAACAAATTATTAACGAAATAACTACAGCTTAATCTTGATAATCAAGACCATTATCTGGATTAATCTATAATCCGGCCAGCATTTCTCAACTCTTTCCCTATTAGTCAGTTAGGGTTGATACCAACTATATAATTTGTATATAATGCAAACAGTTATTTTTATTGATTTCAATAGAATAAAATAATAGGCATCAAACAATCCTTTATGATTTATTTTCCAAGCGAAATTTTTACTGTTTTACGATTACTTCTAATTTTTTTCATTATTTTATTGAACACTATAATAAAACCGAAAAGACGGATTGAGTTCTGCAATCAATTATTCAGATTAACGAGTTCCTACTGTACATAGTATTTTCACTCATCGTTTTTGTAACAACATATGATTTCTAATAACTTCATTCTTGTATAATATTTGCAACTTAAAAAAATTACTTAATAAATTTTCGCTCATCGCTGAAAATTATATTTAATGTTATAAAAACTATTTTCTCAAAAAACCTTTTCTTAAAAAGTACCTTTTTTAAAAAGTACCTTTTTTAAAAATTACCTTTTCGAGAAGTACAATTTCCTAAAATGTACATTTTCTGGAAAAAACTCTTTCTTAAAAAAATTAGTTTACTTAAAAAGAATATTTCTTAAAAAAGTACATTTTCTTAAAAAGAAAATTTTTTTAAAAAAGTACCCTTTCTTAATTATATAACTTTTCCTTAAAAAAGTACCTTGAAAACTACATTTGCTTAAAAAATTAAATTTTCTTGAAAAGCACGTTGTTTTAAAAAAGGAAATTTTCTTAAAAAACTACGTTTTCTTAAAATGTATATTTTCTTAAATAATCACCTGCGCATAAAAAGGTACCTTTTCTTAATTAAGTTCCTTTTCTAAAAAATCACCTTTTCTTAATTAAATCCCTTTACTTAAAATAGTACCTTGTTCTTCAAAAAGTAAATTATCTTAAAAATACCTTTTCTTAATTAAGTACCTTTTCATGAAAAAGGTCCTTTTTTAAAAAAGAAAATTTTCTTAGAAAAGCATATTTTCTTAAAAAAAGTAAATTTTCTTTAAAAAGTACGTATTCTTAAAAAAATAAATTTTTATTAAAAAATGCATTTTTTTAAAAATGTACCCTTTCCTAAAGAAGTACCTTGAAAAGTATTTATTTTTAAATTTTCTTAAAAAAGTACCTTTCCTTAAAAGTACTTTTGCTTAAAAAAATATTGTATGATACATTTGCATTTTTCCATATTTTTGTGTCCATACTTTAACTGAAAAAAAGCATAAAAAGTGTAATAGAAGTTGTGAAGTAGAAAGCCACGTGAAAAAAAGAATTTAAGGATCTAAACTATGAGAGGATAAACTTTAGTCAAATGGTTAAGACCCTATATATGCCCTAGTGCTGACATTAGGGCAAATGCTAAAGATAAGATGAAAAAAGAGGTAACGATTAAAAAGAATAGGTGATAAATATTAACAGAGATGATTAATTAGTAAAGAGCGTAGATGATTTGTGGAAGCTGAGATGTAAATGAAGATTTAATGTCATGTAGCAACAGTATGAAAAAGAAGGACAACAATTGAAAGGAGTGTTCCAATAGAAGCAGAAAAATTAAAAATAGATTCCAGAAGTCAAAAGTTGATCATGAAATTTTAATGTCGAGTTTGGATTCTCCGACCTTTAGTACGATTTTAAAGATCTTAACACATTTTTTCAATATGATTTCGTTGTATTTTCTATACTTTTAGATTTGGGATACTGCTGGCCAGGAACGCTTTAAAGCAGTCGCCCCCATGTATTATCGCAATGCCAACGCTGCCATATTAGTTTTTGATCTTTCGCAATATCGAACATTTAAAGAAATCAAATCATGGATACAAGAATTACATCGCAATGTACAGGATCCCTTGATATTAACCCTGGTGGGTAATAAATTAGATTTACTCAATACCCGAGCCGTTTCCAGAGAGGAAGCCAGCCTCTTTGCTAACTCGATGGGAGCAACATACTTTGAGACATCCACCGAAACTGATCAAGGTTTAGAACAAGTGTTCGTTAGTACCGCTTTGGGTCTGGTACGACTAGCCAAAGAAGGTAAATGTCGTTCTCTGCGGCAATTCGATTCTTGTGATTCTATATCAGCATATACCAACAACAATACAGCCTTTAATCATTCGGCTCAAGTTATAAATAATCGTAATGTTTACGAAAACGGCTCCATTATACATCTGCCCTCAGTACCCATGGGTATACCGGTAGAGGGAGATCATATCAAAACCACAGCTGAGGGACGTCTAGAGACACCTTCATGGAGCATAGAACACATAGCATTGGGCGAAGTTGAACCTGTCAATTGGTGTTGTTAATTAAAAAAAAAAAAAAAAAAGGACAACAGAGACAACAAACCAGAGAAGATAACTATAACCAAATGTGATTTTAAATAAACAAAAAAAAAAAGAAAGGAAAACATGAAAGCAATTTTTAGAGTAAAACCAAAAAAGCAACAACAGAATAATCGCGTAATCAAATGGATATTATTTTTAAACGACATACATACACAGATAAATTAGATTTATTCAAGAGAAAAAAAAACAATTTTATTTACAATTTTTGGTATTGTAAAAGAGCAAGAAAATGATTTTGGACAGCAAACATGCCCATCGAATTTATTTTTTTTTTTATTAAATACGTTATACATTAATTGAATAGTTTTCCATTTCACACTTATGGGCTCCTTCTACAAAACGAAACATAACGACATGTTTTAAAATTTGTTTAAAAAAGAATTTTTAGAAAAATATTCAATAACTTTTTATTTGTGTATAGAATGGGCCCATTTTTTCCTTCATTTATAATTTTATTTACAATTTTTGGTATTGTAAAACAGCAAGAAACTGATTTTGGACAGCAAACATGCCCATCGAATTTTTTTTTTTTTATTAAATACGTTATACATTAATTGAATAGTTTTCCATTTCACACTTATGGGCTCCTTCTACGAAACGAAACGTAACAACATGTTTCAAATTATTTTGAAATAGATTTTAAAAAGATTTAAAAAAACTTTTTTTTGTATAGAATGGACCCACATTATTTTTTTTTAGATATATGTACAAATACTAAAACAAATACACATTATGACACGTTTATTCATGTCCGATATTATCATTTCATTCATTTATTAATTAAAGTGTATTGTTCCGTTTAGTTTTAAGTATCCTTTTATTTGTTTTTTTTTTTAACCATCATTAAAAATGTATTCATATTTAATAAATAACTATACTTTCTCCTTAAAAGAAAAATAAAGAAGCACATATTTAATTTAATAGATTTCACTTATTGAATAATCAATTTCCCTTTAAACTAGTAATACAATCGTTCAAACCCTCATGCTCTGATAATCAGCAATCAATAATCAACGCCATTATTGTGAATATTATTATTAGTTATGAACCAAGGAGCATTTGCTATTAATCTTAGTGTTTTGGATTGGTATGAGTATCATTGAATAATCTCCATATCTGAATTACTAGCGATTAACCAAAGCTGTATTCCGTTGATACAATTGGGTTGGATTATTGTTTTGTAGAGTAAAAGTTTATTTTCCAGTGATAACTCAGATTTAGGACTAAGTAGCCAATATATTTTTCTCTTTTTTATCTATAATTGTTCTTGTTTCGTCTGAATATGTTTTTTCCTTGTGTTCCGCCGCACAGTGGACCATATTTTAAGAAGGCGGCCAAAAATCATTTTTTTTTTGTTACCGATTTTAAAGTTATGTTATTCATTTGAAAGTAAATACTAGTAAACCTCGGGAGCCAAAAAATTGCGACTCTATCTCAACTATATCACAGCGAACAGGGTCTTCGAAAATGGGCTTTCTCAGTATTTTGCTAAAATTAAAAATTTCTTTGTAAATTTTTATTTTTGAATGACTGTACCTTTTTTGATTTAAAAGATTTTGAAGTGAAATAAATTTTGTATAAATTTGTGGCTTCCATACTATTAATGTTAAAAATGTAAAATCACTGAGTCATTCCGAAATTTAAAAAAAAAAATTTTTTTAAAAGAGGTCAAAATTTTCCGAAAATCTCCTACTTAATAGAGCATAACTCCTGCCAGTCAAAAGCAGTCAGAAAAAATCTTGCACTCTTCTATAGTCCGAACCCTCCCCTATACTCCTATACCCCATTATATACCCGCCAGTTTCTGCCCGTGTGCACAAGAACAATTTTTCTGACCCAAGGTTAGATATTTTCTGCAAAATTTATGAATACAAAAGTTGTCCACTATGTGGTTAGGATATATTAAGTTTGAGGTGATGTTTGTAACTGCCAAAAATATTGGACCTATATCCATCTTTTATTATATGGATCGACTCAAAAACACTTTCTGAGTGTTATGAATACAAAAGTTGGTCGTACCGGTGCACCGCGGTGTATTTTTTTTGCGTGTCGGTAGAGTTGTCAGGAGTTGTTATATACTTATAAAAAAGGGCTGAGATATAATGCGCTTAATTGTTACAGGTACATTTACATAGGTATCTTTCAAAAACATTAATAGTCTGAATTAGAGTTATATAGTTTAAATACCTGACAAAACGGGAAACAATTTAAATAACAGGTAAATGGTAAAAAAAAAACTATTGCGACATAGCCCTTTAAGATATGAGCAGGTATGCTTCACCTTTTAAAAGGGGTTAGAGTGTGGGTTTTTTATGCTTCTAAAAGTGGTAATAAAAGATCAAAATTTGTAAATGGTAAAAAAAAAACTATTGCGACATAGCCCCTTAAAATATGAGCAGGTATGCTTCACCTTTTAAAAGGGTTTAGGGTGTGGGTTTTTTATGCTTCTAAAAGTGGTAATATGTGGTAATAAAAAATTTTATTTTACATAATTGCAAGAAAGAGTATTTATAATAATGTTTCCAAAATTATTATTCATTACAATTTGTGCAATGGCTAAGTACTGTTACAGAGATCTGGCAGATATTTATTTTCAACGAAATGATGTAGACGATGAAATTTTCAACATAGTGAGCAACGACTTCTTTAAGAATTGTAATCTAGAAGACATTGAAATGCACAAATGAAAAATTACTAATTTTGCATCGAATTTGAAAAGACGGTACATTGACTGCTCTCATAGCAAGCAAAGATGTACAAACGTTACCAAGACTGGTTAATAAAGGAACTTATTTTTGAGAGTGCATCTACAACTGCCAACGAAAGTGGAAGAAGGGTCGACCAGCAAAACCAATTGACGGATGTAGTGAAAGATATCGAATGCGCAAGCTGGAGAATATCAATGAAGAAATTTCTCAAAGAATTATTAAGGATTCATTTTTGCACCAAATTCAACCAATCCAAAATAAAAAAAATAAAACTGAAATAATTGAAAAAATAGTAGAAGCGAGCACAAGGCGCACAAAGAGGGTTTTGAAAAGCATTCCTACACCAATTGAAGATAAGAAATTTACGCCGGAAGAAGCGGTCGCCCTATATTTGGATTTGAAATTGACCAAAAATCAAGGAATTGCGGAAGCGAACCAATGAAAAGAATTGTGGAATTTTTCCAGAGTATCGAGATTTAGTTTCTGCCAAAAAAGAATGCTTACCTTCACAATCTGCTATTAGTGTCACTTCAACATCAGCAGAAATAAAATTGCAAGATCTCCTTGAACATACTGCAGAACTATTGCTAAATACGCTTGATACTGATCATTTAAAAAAAACTGGTAATGGCAGCATTACTTTAATTTCTAAATGGGGATGTGATGGATCCTCTGGTCAGAAACAATACAAGCAATTTAATGCCGAAAATTTATCAGATGCTAACAGAAATTCATATATGGAAAAATGAAATTCCTTCTTCAAGAAAGTATTGCAGACCAATAAAATTTGCATTCAAAAAGGAAACCAAAGATGTCATAACTGAAGAAGTTCAAAAAATAAAAGATCAAATTAAGAATCTTCAACCATTAATATTTAAATTTGATGACCAAGACATTGAAGTACATTTTAAAATGTGTCTCACAATGATTGATGGAAAAGTTGCACAAGCTTTAACTGGAACAAAGTCAACGTCAAGCTGCATTATATGCCAAAAGACATCAAGTCAATTAAGCCAACCCCCACCAGAAGACGATAGTTTTAAGGAAGCCTACGAATTTGAAATGTCCCCTCTTCATGCTAGAATACGTTTCATGGAGCATATTCTTAAATTGGGTTATGATTTGGAATTTGGTCCGTTAGGCGAAACAGTGAGAAAAAACAAAGAAAATAAAGAAAAAAGAAAGCAAAAAAAAGAACAAATTCAACAAAAATATCTACAGCTAGGCCTCGTAATCGACCAACCAAAACAAGGGGAAGGAAACACAAATGATGGAAATACTGCAAGGAGATTTTTTTCCGATCCGGAAACTGCAGCATCTATCACAGGTATAGATCATGAATTAATAAGACGATTCAAAATCATATTACAAGTTCTAGCATGCAGCAGAAAGATAAATGCAAAAAAATTTGTAGAGTACGCCAATAAAACAGCTATACTTTATAATGAAAAATACACTTGGAGATATATGCCATCCTTAGTTCATAAAATTTTGTACCATGGGGAACAAATAATTCAAAACAATATGCTACCAATAGGAGATATATCTGAAGAAGCGCAAGAAAAAAGGAACAAAGACTACAGATTATTTCGCGACCACAACAAAAGGATAATGTCCAGATGTTGTACTAATGAAGACCTTATCACCATTTTGTTGTGCACTTCAGATCCATATATGAATTAGACGAAGAAGCTAAACAACTTCTAGAAGATGAAAAACTTTTTCATTACACTAACAATAAGTTACACTTTTTTTTTTTAAATATTTAAAAAATTTTCTTGATTTAAAAATTTATATATTTTGTAAATTTACAATAAAAATTGTTATATTTCATAAATTTACCATAAAAATTGATATAGATATATTTAAAAAGACAATAAAAAAAATTTAACTAAAACAAAAACATACGAGTTTTTCATTGAAACTTCTCTATCTTGAACCAATATAAGATAACTTTTACGTTCGCTGCTTAATAAATTATATTTTACTCGGGATCTTTCAAAAAAAAAAAAAAAAACAACCTTTGGCCCTTGTGCACATTAGGACTAAAAAGTTTACGGGGGCCAAAGTTTGGCTTTTCTGAAAAAATTAACTTAAAAAATTGTTAAAAAGTATTAGTTGTAAAATTAACTAAAAAAATAGGACATTATATTAAAAAAACCTTTTTTTACCATTTAACACTTCACTTTTATACTAAAATTCAACTACAAATGAAAATGTATTTTAAACCCTCCGTAACTTTTTTTTATTTTCGGTCGAGAATTACGTTTTATAGCAAAACTTAAAGGCTAAAGTCTCACCTACCAAATAAAAAAAAACCCGCATATCAAAATTCCAATCCAATCAAAAGTTATAGATTTTTGACCGCTTTCTGGTCAAATGGTCCACTGTGCGCCGGTCGATATGTAGTCCCAAATATTCGACACTTGTTTGCTTAGCAACTTGAATGCCATTCAAAAGAACAGCTTCTTAACGTAAAAGTAATATGGGAAGACTTATCCGTATTAAGTTTGATATTGCATTTTTTAATCATTTCTGAAGCAGTGTCAGGTGCGTCATTTGCTGCTATTAATGCTGTGTCATCGGAATATGTTGCGACGGTCATATTTTTCCTGTATAGGCATATCCGATGTAAATATGGTGTAAAGAACAGGTCTTAGAATACTGCTTTGAGGAATTCCTGTTGACTTCGAAGTTAAAGTTCCTTTCCTCTAGATACAATTTCAACAATAAATAATAAGGTACTGGACGCAGATTTTTCAGTTTAAAAACAATCCCCTGCCATACTCTATTGAATGCCTACTGAATGTCTAAAAATATTTTTTCACGGTCCAATGAATTTCTTATATATGATGACATTGCTCAGGACTACCATGATTAAGTCAAAAACTGAACTGGTGTTCATGGATTATACGTTGTCAAAATCATGTCTTTAAGGTCAAGAAAAAAGGAATTATAGTGAAAAGAGCTCCCAAAACATTCGGTAGAAAAGCAGCCCGATTAGCTCAGTGATCGAACTGTTTGGTGCGAAAAGTTAAAGCCAATGCCGGTTTGGAAACATACAAAGTCCAAAAAGTTCCAGACAGGAACGCTGCAAAAAAGTCAGAAGCCACAAACAGAGCCAGGAAATTGAAAAATCATGATTCTTACTCCTGCTGCATATTGGACGACAAAACATATGTACTGGCATATATTTGAGAGCCCCCAGGTCAAAATTTTTTATTGCTAATGCTCGAAGAAATGTTTAAGATAAGTTTAGAAGCCAAAAGCAGGCAATATTTCCAAAAAAGTTCCTCCAAACTGTCCGGATCTTAGGCCACTGGATATTGGGTTCTTGTGAAAAGGAAGTTGAATAGCAAAAAAAGTTATCACAAAATGTGGAAGAGATGGACTTCCTATTACAATAAAGTAACAGAAATCCTACAAAATCCCTAATGAAAGGGTTTCCGGAAAACGTCCGTAAGTTCATAAGTAGTGATTAGAACTACGGGTGGTACCTCAAGTGTTTTGAACTACTGGTTATTTGGTGTATGGCAACATCAATGTCAGCTGTGTTATGACAAGTTTGTATAATATATGCGGTTTTCGAAATGAGTCGATTTCCAAAGTGATGAATCATCTACCGAAAGTGCAAGAAAATTTCATTTAAAAATCGGTTAAAAATGGAGCGCCTTCCAGGCAATATGCGGACAATTTTGTCAATTTTGTGTGCATGAAACCGTATCATTATTGGATAAACCAACACTTTATCGTGCTTGTAAAGTGCGTACAAACGAAAACATTGCTGCTGTTGCCCAAAGAGTGCAAGAACAATGAAGCACCTCAACTCGCCATCGCTCTCAAGAATTGAACATTTCACGCACTAAATTGATGCGAATTTTGCATAAAGATCTCGGCATGACGTCATACAAAGTTGAATTAGTGTGGGAGCTGATGCCACATGACCATCCTCAATGCTTTCGGTTCTTTTATTGGGATACGAAGATGAGCATTTTTACCGAAAAATCATCCGGTAGCAAGAAGATGCGGAAGGCATATATGCTAAATAATTATTTATGGCACATTTTCGAATATATGGATCTGGACAACATTCAGTTTCAATTGGATAGCGCGCTGTGCCGCACAAGTCGTGAAACAATCGATTTTTAGCGTGGCAAGTGTGAAAACCGCGTTATTAGCCGATGTGCATTGGCCACCGCATAGCTACTATTTAACCCTGTGGGACTATTATTTGTGGAACGCTGTTGAGGATGAGTGTTACATTAATCACCCAGCGTCGTTTGAGACACTGAAAAAGAAATTTAGTCCAGTGATCGGTAAAATACAACTCCATACTGACGAAATTGTACTGAAGAAATAGGTTGATCGTATGGGCTACTGCAAAGTCAGCCGAGGAAGTCATTTGAATGAAATTGTGTTCCATAATTAACGACATAGCAGATAGATATAATAAAAAACGAAATGAAAAATATTATCCATAATAAAGTACCTCTCCTTAAAAAGAACCTTTGTTCCAAAAGTACCTTTTTTTAAAAGTGCCCATTTTTTAAAAATCGCCCGTTCTCTTTTACATATTACCCTTTTTTAACTGTATTATTTTTTAGGAGATTATCCTTTTATTAAAAATGTAAATTTGTTTAATAAAGTACCCTTATTTTAAAAAAGTACTTTCTTTCTAAAGAAGTATATTTTTTTAAAGAGTATCCATTTGAAAAAAGTACCCTCTTAAAACAACTACTTCTCTATTAAAGTACACTTTTTTTTGGAAACAGTGCCCCTTTTTTAAAAAGTACCTTTGATTGAAAAACAGTCCTTTTTTAAAGTACGCTATTTAAAAAAAGTCCCCTCTTTCTAAAAAAATTTTTTTTTAAAAAATTACCTATTACTAAAATGTACTTATTTTCAAAAGTAACTTTAAAAAAAAAAATAGCTTTCTTTAAAAAAGTACATTTTCTTATAAATTACCTTTTCTTAGAGAAATACCTTTCTTAAAGAGTCATTTTTTTAAAACTATATTTTTATTCCCTTTATGTTAACTCGTAGTTTCTGTTTGTCTGCGAAAAAACTTTGGATCGTGATCCAATCGAACTGAAACTTTGCAGGCAGACTCGTGGTGACGATAAAAAAAAAAATATTCCAAAAAAAAATTGTTGACTGTAGAATTTATATTGTTGAGTAAGACTGAAACGATTCGGTTGTCTGAATTCAAGGAGTATAATATAATCTTAGTTCTTATAATTTAGTTTTTTTAAGTATCTTTTACTACGAAAGTTCCTTCTCTTTTGTAATTTTTGATTTTGAAAATAATCACTATTTTTCTTTAATGAGTTTGTTACATATTTATGTTTTTTTTATAAAGAGCTAAAAAATAACTTTAAATATATATTCATCTTAGTATATTAAGAAAATTTTTGACAAAAATATTTAAAAAATTTGTGTTGGGATTTGTAACTATCAATAATACTTTACACAGTTGCACTTCTTATACTGAATCGGCTCTAAATCACTTTCTTAGTCGATATAACGACGTTGGCCCGTCCATGTGTCAGTACTCGTAAACCTGGTACACAAACTAAGATGTTATCGTGTATATTTTTGTACCCTCCACACCACTGTGCAGAGAGTATATATCAGTTTGTTAATCCGTTTTCAACTCATCGAAATAAGTTCCGTAGACCCCATAAACTATATAAATTATGGAGCTTTATAAAAGGAGAAGTCTATCTCTGGCGATGTCCGTCCGTCTGTCTGTTAACATTCTCCTCTCCGTAATAGGCCGAGTTGTCGCAGTTCATAGGCTTAAAATCTTCGTCATCTGTAGCAGTTTGCTATTGTACTTGGAGTATCTAGACCAAATTGGTGAGCAAGGACGTGTGAAAATGTAGGGAAACTATGATAAGAATTCATATAAAAACTGAACAGTGAAGAATATTTAAACGCAACAGAACATGTGCATATCGATATGTATCAGCGAACGAACATACACATTTTGTTTGCATGTTGTACATGTGAAAAAACAACAACAAAAAAAAAATGTGTATGCATTACTATTAAACCAGAAACAAGAAGTGCAATTGTATGTGTTTACATTTATGCTCATGTAGGCATTAGAATTAGAAATCTCGCATTTTTGTGTCTTTGTGTTGATAACCTTGGTTATAATATTGTGTTTTGAACGTGGGTGGAGGGTATCAAATATTCAGCATAGCCGAATTTAGTGCTCTTACTTGTTAAGTCTGTACCTATTTCTGATGTATAAACATCTATAGGCGCAGGGGGGTAAATTCCTATTTCACAATACAATCACAAAAACAGCGAAACATGTGAGACGTAAGACAAAATCGGTGGGATTTATGATTGTATTGGTGAAAAATTATAATAAGTAATAACCTGCTTGCAAATGAAAAATAAAAAATGAAAAATGAAAAATAAAAAATTAAAAATAAAAAATGAAAAATAAATAATGAAAAATAAAATATGAAAAATAAAAATTTAAAATGAAAAATGAAAAATAAAAAGTTAAAAAAAAATATATTAAAAATTGAAAAAAAAAATGAAAATGAAAAATTAAAATTAAAAATGAAGAATGAAAAATGAAAAATGAAAAATGAAAAATGAAAAGTGAAAAATGAAAGATAAGAAATGAAAAATAATATATGAAAAATTAAAAATATAAAATTAAACATGAAACATGAAAAATAAGAAATGATAAATGAAAAATAAAAAATGAAAAATAAAAAATGAAAACTGAAAAATGAAAAATCAAAAGTGAAAAACGAAAAATAAAAAATGAAAAACGAAAAATTAACTGGTTAAAATAATAAATAATAATAAATAATAAGTGATACATAGATGAAGCTTTCTGTTTTATTTTCAAAAAGGTGGCATAAAAAATCTTTAATTACTAGATGTTTACACATCTCCCCTGTGATCGGACTCACATGATTTTTTTTCTATTAAATATATTCTTAAATTAACATGTTACTGTGTAAAATATTTACATTGTTTGATCCATTTTTAGCCAAGAATCATCTGAATTTTTTTTTTCGCATTATCGTATTACTTCTGAGGTCTTAAACATTGTTATATGTGTCAAACGCCGGCTGCGTTAAATAATGTATTTCATTGGTGTTCTATGAAATACTTAGGGAACTTATAGGTTTTCTACTATATTAAGAGAAAAATAATGTAAGTTTTCAGATAGTAATTAATTCTTTCTATAGAAGACTCGATCATTCTTTTTTATAACAGGAAAACAAAGATAACACTAAGCTGCAATATTCAATTGCAATTACTTAAATATTAGTTCTGTGATATTAGTCGTTAAGTTTAAAACTGTGATTTTTTTTATATTTATTTAGATTATTTATTTTTATTAATTTATTTAATTTTATTAAAATTGTGTCGTGATGTCCAGTTTTTTATCTTTAAATTTACTAAATAATAACCTGACAATGTAAGTTTGGATTAATCGTAAGTTAAACTATTGTGACTAATATAACATTATGTTGATATGTTGTTTTATTTTAATTTTTGTTGCCAGAAATTAATAATAAAAAAATTTTTATACACTCCTGATGAAGTTGAAAAACCGTCAACGAAACGTAAAGTGGAGATGAAATAAATTTTGTTTTAATTTATTTTATTTAAAACTTATAAGCTGACCATCATAGCCCAAAAGAAGTAACTTAAAAATATAAAATTAAACATGAAAAATAAGAAATGATAAATGAAAAATGAAAAATAAAAAATGAAAAATGAAAAATGAAAAATGAAAAATATAAAATATAAAATGAAAACTGAAAAATGAAAAATCAAAAATGAAAGGCGAAAAATAAAAAACGAAAAATTAAAAATTAAGTGGTTGAAATAATAAACAATAAGTGATACATAGATGACGCTTTCTGTTTTATTTAAAAAAAAAGAATGCCATAAATCATCTTTAATTACTAGATGTTTACACATCTCCCCTGTGAACGGACTCACATTATTTTTTTTTTCTATTAAATGTATTCTTAAATTAACATATTACTAGCTAATTCAAATAATATTTATAATTTTTTTTACCCATTTTTAGCCAAGATCATTTGAATTTTTTTTTAATTATCGTACTACTTCTGAGGTCTCACACATTCTTATAGGGGTCAAACGCCGGCTGCGTTAAATAATATATTTCATTGATGTTCTATGAAATACTTAGGGAAGTTATAGGTTTTCTAATTTATTAAGAGAAAAATAATGCAAGTTTTCAGATAGTAATTATTTCTTTCTATAGAAGACTCGATCACTCTTTTTTATAATAGGAAGTTATCGAGTTTAAAATGTAGGTGGAGAGTATCGAAGATTCGGCACATCCGAATTTAACACTCTTACTTATTTTAATTAAAGCTAGCAGATTCCAAGTTTATTTTTCAACTTAGCCCAATTCACAAACCAACACTTTTTTGGTTTATTATTATTGTGAATGAAGATAACAAACTCATTAACAAACACATTAACAAATTTAATAAACACGATTCTTGTGACCGATGTAAGTTTCACAGTTTTACCCCGATTTTGACAACAAATTTATCGTTTGAAAGGTATTTCTTTTTAGCTGTAACCCAGATTTACAGATTTTCATCATCTGGAATATTTTTTTGGAATTATGATCGTTTAAAGTTGCTACTAACACATACATAAAATTATACAATGCTATGTGTGTGTTTATTAAATTTGTTTGTGTTAATGTGTTGAGTTTGTTTTCGTCATTTAAAATGAGTTGAATTGTGAAGCATACCTTTAGGATCTTTGTTAAATGAAAAATAAAATTTCCTAGAATTTGCACTCGAATCTGCTAGTATGTATAATTTTATAAAATAAAGGAAAAATTAAAAATCTGTAAATCGGGTGAACAGCTAGAAAGAAATACCTTTCAAATAATATACGCTTGGTCAAAATCGAGATAAAACGGTAGAACAAAACTTCGGTAACAAAAAATCGCCTAGCCTATTAATATTATAGATAGAAAATTTTCGGAAAAATTGAGTTTTATAGAAACCGCGTTATAGGAAAATATCAGCATTTTGCGAATCGAGTTGAGAAACCACGTTATAGAAGTTACCTGTATTTTAATTTTAGATAAAGTCGCTATTGAGTTGAATTTGTCTACAGATTGAGATTTGATATCAATGGAAAACAAAAATTTTTTTGCTTGAAAGCCTCATATACCTACAACATAATCCTCCATCATACTTACCCAATGTTAAATAATTCTGATTGTTTTGTTGGAAAAATATGAATATCGCAAAAAAATTTCTTTACATATTTTTTTATGACTTATTTGATTAGAAAAAAGAATGACCGCTTTAACTGTATTAGTAAAATATGTAGTAAACAAAAAACATGTACAAAACATACATACTTATATCAAGAATATTTATCTGTTATTATGTTATTTATCAGATAATAATACCCTTATTATGGCATCATAAAATAATTTTAACAAAAAAAAAAAAAAAAAGAAAAGAAAAAATTCCTACTCGAAAACCACAATCCGAAAAATACATATTGCAACGTATTGTGTATTTGTGTGTGTGATTTGTATCCATTTTGACATAAATAATAGCAGCACACAGCGTTCCTTTGTACCCTCATTCAATGACCATAAATTAGATTTATTATAACTAATCTTAAAACGTGCTACACTTTTCGTGTATTGTTTTGTTGAGAAATTACCCATACATATATGTGATTGAACTCAGCTCCAAAAGTATATATTAGAAAAATTTTATTTAGGACATTTTTTTTTTTATATATTTTACGTTTTGTTTTTTGTATATTTATATAAAAAAATTTAAGTATATAATAGCAATTGCTCGAATTTCATTTCAGCTTTAAAGACTATAGAAAAATTTAAGTCTGATCCATAGTTAAGGTTGACATCCCAAAATCGATTAATTTTATTTTTTAAATAAAAAATAAGTAAGAAAATAATAGTCGGTCTAGACCGACTATACGATACCCTACACCATGTGTTTATAGACCCTATCTTTTAGGCCCAACTAATTTGATATAAAAAATTAGCATAAACCAAATTTGAGTGGCATTGCTATTAATTTTGTTGTTTTGAATATGAAAAAAATCATTTCGGACTATTTGGGGACCAGGTCAAAAAATGGACCGATCCTGACCATCTTTTGTAAGGTCACTTAATTGTTTTTCAAAAATATATAGAAATACCGAAATTGAGAAAAATCTGTGCAACATTTTTGTTTTTGATAGATTTAAGTGAAGATCTTCCCGATCTTCCCCTTTATATGGGGGCTATGACTAAGAATTATCTTATAGGGTTTATTTTTGGACTATTGATTAATGGGAGTAATGAATATACACAAACACAATTTGACCGATATCTATAAGATAACTTGGATTTCACGACAATTTAAGTCCATCTCATAGGGGTCATTTGTTTGGGAACTAGGTCGGAAGATGCATAGATTTTCACCAATTTCAATAGCGTTCATGCTATGGCCAATAAAAGCATATGTACCAAATTTCATCAAAATATATTCATATTTGTTTACATGGACACACAGACGGACGGACGGATATCGCTAAATCGAATCAGAAGGTGATTCTGAATCGATCAGAAAGTGATTCTGAGCCGATCGGTATAATAAACGATGGGTCTAGGTCAAATATTTTTGGTAGTTACAAACATCAGCACAAATTCGTTATACCCTGACCACATAGTGGTATAGGGTATAATTATCAGGCATGTCAGAAATTTCGTTCGTTTTCATTAATAAATGAATTAAAAACCAGTAGGAAAATTATAGTCAGTTTGGGCGATACCCTATACCATGCTTTTGCATAATTTGTCATAGGTCCAACTAATTGGGTATAAACAACTGAGTGGAATTTTTATTAATTTGTTTGGCTACAGATTTGAAAAAGTTCATATCGTAAAGTCACTTATTTCTTGAAATACATATACAAATCAAATTAGAGAAAAATCTTGCAAATTTTTGTTTTTCAAAGATTTAAGTGAATATCGGTATCAAGCTATATATGAAGGTTATGACTAAGAATTGCACTATAGGGCTTATTTGTGGACTACTGTTTAATGGGTGTAATAAACACAAACAAACCAAACTTGACCAAGATCTACATGATAATTTGGGCCTTATGGCAATTTAAGTCGATCTCATAGGAGTCCTTTGCATGGGGACTAGGTCTGAACATGCACCGGTTTTAACCAATTTCAATAGCGTTCGTCCTATGGCTGATAGAAACTTATATACCAAACTTCATCAAAATATAATAAAAGATAGGCCTATGTCAAATATTTTTTGTAGGTACAAACATGAGCACATGGCGTTGAGAAATGAAATTAATGGAGAGGTGCTTTTTTAAGAAAAGGTACTTTTTTAACAAATAGTTCGTTTCTAAGAAGAGATCCTCTTTAAAGAAAAGGTATTTAAAAAATCGAATTTTTTTTAAGAAAAGGTTTCTTTTAAGTTATTTTTTTTTAATTTGAATTTCATGTAAATATATTTTTTCAGGAAAGTACTTTTTTAAGAAAATGCACTTTTCCAAGAATGTTTTTTGAAAAGGTAAATTTTTAAAAAACGCAATTTTTAGGAAAATGTACTGTTCTACAAAAACTTTTTTTTATTCAAAATTACTTATTAAAAAACGACACTACTCTTAAAAAAGTAAGTTTTCTTTAAAAATAGATAGATAGATATATTTGAAAAGGTACTTGTTTAAAGAAAAATTATTTTTTTAAGAATAGGTGATTTATTAAGCAAAAAAATTTTTTTAAAATGTACTTTTTAGGGAAAGATACAATGAAAAAAAAAATATTTTCAAGTAACTTTTTTTTAGGAAATGGTACTTTTTATAAAGGACGTACTTTTTAAGAAATGTACTTTTTAAGAAAACTTTTTTTTAGAAAAAAAGTATTTTAAGAAAATGTACTTTTTTTAAGAAAACGTAATTTTTAAAAAAAATTTACGGAACTTTTTAGAAATAGCTACATTTTTTAGAAAATCACTTTTGGAAAGGTTACTTTTTTAGGAAAAGGTATATTCCAAGGATGTATACTTTTTAAAGAAAAGATGCTTTCTTAAGAAAAAGTATTGAAGAAAAAGTATTTTTAATAGAAAAGTGCTTTATACATATGTATTTTAGTAAAATGAGGTACTTCTTAAGAAAACGTACTTTTTAAGAATAGATACTTTTTAAGAAAAGGTACTCTTTTTTTTTAGAGAAAATGTACTTTTTCAGAAAACGTACTTTTTAAAGAATATATTTTTTGTTAGGAAAAGGTACTTATTTAAGAATAGTACTTTTTTTTGGAAATGTTACTTTTTAGGAATACTTTTTTTTAAGGAAATATACTAAGAAAAGATACATTTTTCAGAAAAGGTGCGATTATACGAAAAATATTTTTTTGAAAGAAAATTGACTTTTTTAGGAGAAGGTAATATATATTTATAAGGTTTTTTTTTTTAACAAAAAGTTACTTTTTCAAGAAAATGTACTTATTTAAAAATTATTTTTTTTAAAGAAATGCTACTATTTTAGATGAAAACTACTTTTTATAAAGTAAAAAAGACTTTTTAAAAAAGTACTTTTATAAAAGTACTTTTAAGTACCTCATTTAAAACACTTTTTAGGTAATGTACTTTTTAAGAAAACAGATTTTTAGGCAAAAATAATATTTTAAGAAAAGGCACTTTTCTAAAAAATGCACTTTTAAGAGGACAAAAAGTACTTTTTCAAGAAAAATATACTTTTTTAAGTAAAAAGTACTTCTTTAAAGTATATAGTTTTTAAAACAGTTACTTATTAAAAAACATTTTTTAAAAAGTACTTTTTTAAAAATTTGAAGTGCAGGTTAAATGGATCTTTTTAAGAAAAGGGCAATTTTTCCAGAAAGTCACTTTTTTAATAAAAGGTAATAAGAGTTTCCTTTTCAGGAAGAGGTACTTTTTTAATAAAATATATGCTTTTAATTAGGGTACTGCTTTAATAAAAGCTGTAATAGGTACTTTATGGAAAAAAATACTTTATTAGGAACAGTAACCTTTCTTAATAACGAAAGAATAATTTATAGGACAGGTACTTTTCATAATTAGTACTTAAAAAAAATATTTTTTAGAAAACTTAGTTCTTAAGAAAATGTACATTTTAAGAAAATGTACTTTTTAAATAAAAAAGATTTTTTGAAAGAAAAAGCACTTTTTCAGAGAGTGTAATTTAATTGAAAAGGTACTTTTTTTATTTAAAAAAGTTACTTGTTTAAAAAGGTTCTTTTTGAAAAAGTACTTTATCAAGAAAAGTAATTTATTTAAAAAACAGGTGACAGGGACTTTTTTTTTATGATAAGGGGACTTTTTTCAGAAAACGTGTTTAAGAAGAGGTACTTTTTAAGAAACTGTACTTTTTCAAAGTTTTTTTTTTTATAAAGAAAAACGTATGAAAAGGTACGTTTTTAATAAGAAAAGTTATGTTTTAAGAAAAGTTATTTTTAAGGACAAAATACTTATTTTTTTTTTTGGAGAAAATGTACATTTTTGAAATAAGCTACTTTCTTTTAAGAAAATGTCTTTTTTTTTAGGAAATACACTTTTTTTTAGATAAGAGACATTTTTAAGAAAACTTATTTATTTACAAAATGTACCTTTTTAAGAAAACTTTTACTTTTTAAGACAATGGACCTTTTTATGAAAACATACTTTTTTAAAACCAGAGACGTATATAAAACGATTCATGTGTAATATCTGATATCGGATAGTGTTGTAATTTTTCTGATAATTTCCAGTTTATAGTCACTTCATCCGTGAAAATATTCAAGTTGTGTTAGCGAGATTCAGTAGTTGGTTCATCGTTCGTATATCGCTTTATCGTATACTTTATATTGCTTGGACTCTTCACACGTGTTTCCGTTTCTCACATAGTTTCAGCATGTTTTATTAAAGAGATAAATAATATTTTTGAAACTAAATTTTTTTGTACTCAAAAATATGTATCTTCCTCAAAAAAAAAAAAAAAAAAAAAAAACTTAAAATTATGATGAAGGACTGTACTTTAAAGAAATTTATATTTTAAGAATTTCCACTTATATTCTTTTGTAATTGGTTTTTGGCAACCATAATAATCTGCGGTTATTGGCTGTAGTTGGACGTTAAGGCAAACAATATTTTTTTTTTGTGAAACCCTGCATCATTCTGTGGTAAGGGTAAAATAAGTTTAGTTGGTGTTTGTAATTACCAAAGGTACCTATACCCAGCTTTTATTATAATGTCCGTCCTCCCGTCGCACAGTGGCGCCATTTGAGTTTTTTCGTTGCAAAAATCATATCTTTTGAACCGAATAACATAATTGAACAGTTTAAACAGCATATGATAGATAACTGTTCAGCCTATGAAAGGGTGCTACGCTTTGTAGGGGCCTACTTATGGGTTATCAAAGTTAAAATTTGTAGAAAAATCAATTTTGTGGTAACTAAAAAAAATTATTTTTACATTTTCAGATTGTCTTTATTTTTTTCTTTAGGGTTTTATGTTTTAAATTATTACCCAACAAATTAAAAAAAAATTACTTCTTTTTTAAATTTATTTTTTCAATTTTCTGTAAAATATTCATCACAATTCGTAAGAGAAGGTATATCTAAAAGACTAATCATTTCTAAACTATAATTATTTTCTAACTCTATTCGTGACTTCACATGCCGCAGGGAAGAAATAAGTGGATCGGAAGATGCTGCCAACATGTTGAAGAGGTCCTCATTTTGCCTTACCCTTGATGCTTTGAATGTGTTCTGCAATCTATATTTTTTTATAAAATTTGTTAAGAGACTCCTGTGCTTCTTCAGAAAGCTCTCCAATTGGCAAAGACTGGTACTCAATTATATCTTTGCCATGCGCCAATATTTTATGGACGGTCGGGGTCAACTTCTTCTGTGGATACATTTCTGCTAAAAGAGATGCAGTTTTCGATGCATATTCTCCATATTTTGTAGAATTGACATTTTCTTTGCAGTTTAAAACATTCAAGATCGTTCCCAATCTTTTCACGATTTGATTGTCAATTCCAGTGATTCTAGTTACTGCCTCATCATTTTCAAAAAATCTCATAGAAGTGTTTCCATCGTTTGAGTTACCGTATCCGTGCTTGGGACAGTCTAATTTTAGTCCAACTTGTTTAAAAAAAGCATGCTGTATTTGCTTCTTTCTGATCTTTTCCTTATCCTTTATTGATGTATTTTCATCGAAGTTTTCCTCCTCTTGTGGTAGGGTATACGCCAATTTTAGCAAGAACTCCATATACCTTATCCTTGCGTGCAATGGTGACATTCCATATTCGTAATTCTCCTCGTTTGTAGAATCGTTTAAATTACCAAAGTTCTTCTGACTCTTTTTGCAAATCGGGCTTGACAATGTTGAGGTTGTTCCTGTCAGTTCGTTTACGACTTTTCCGTCAACCATGGTCAGGTGGAACTCGTAATTGCATTCAATATATTTTCCTTCTCCAATTTGCAGCTTTGTAGGCTTAATCTTGCTTATTTGTTCTTCAATGTCCTTCACCGTGGTCCTTATGAGTTCTGCCGATTCCCTTGCAAACTGAAACATTATTGGTCGGCAATAATGCACTGATGACGGATGTGGATTTTTCCAGTGTAGGGAAACATCAGATTTTAGCCGCAAAGGAACAACAGATGCCATAAACATATTTCCGTCCGATATTGTAGCGTCATCGGAAGATATCCTTTGCTTATAAACGCTTTGTCCGGATGACCCATCGCAGCCCCATTTGCTGATCAATGTCAGTTTCTCAGGAAGAATTTGCACCTCATTTTTAGGAAGACTCTCCAACAACCGTTTTGCTGTATGGCCCATGCGATCCTGCAGATTGGCTTTCACAGAGACTTCCGTAAACTCCGTATGCAGTGGTCGTGAATTTATTTTGGCTTGCGTAATATGCTTGTATCCTGGTAAAACGTCAGCCCCGTGTCGCATCAAGGATGCCCGTAGTATCTCATATTTTTCTTTGTAAAGTTGTAAGTCCATAAACAAGGCTAAGGCTTCTTCGAAACCATACTTTTTAATGTGTGCGTTTGTGGGCGTGGGAATGCTTTCCTTAATCCTTTTTGGTCGCAGTGGGCTTGCATCAGCAACAGTTTTTGTAATCTGCGACCTAACTCTTTCACTATCCTTTGTATATTTAATAGACAGCGCGTCCGATAAATGCTACATGGTCAAGTCATTGGTGGCATCGGCAAGTTTCCTCTTTCTTGTGAAAATTGAACACTCCTCAATAGTTTTTTTGGCCTTCCTTTTGCTCCTCTGGTTGATGTGGTGGGTTTATCTAATGCCAATATATTCAGGATGGTGTCTTCATTAAGCCAGTCCTCGTATTTGGAGTTGATGTTCTGAATGGTTCGATTAGATTTCACCCATTTTGCCTTAATATTTGCATATATCAGATAAAAATTATTTTTTGTAATTTCGCTTCTCTCAATATTTCCGTATAAGCTATCAAGTTCTCCTAAAGCAGCTTCCGTGAAAAACTTTAGTGTGGTTGACCTTCTAAAGAGTTCAAATAATTTTAAATTGTTCAAAGCCATGTTTTCAGTACTTAAATTGTTTAACGCCATGGTTTCAGTACTTGTTGCGCCAACTTTCAGTCGTAGACTAATCCAGGCATTATGCTTATTTTGCAATATATAGGCTTATGCTACCATGCCTAAAAATTTACCTGTTCCCTGCATACATATGGATTTAGGCTGAATTATGCAATTTTGATATTATGTTCGTGTCTAAATAAGATTTGTGCCTACCTGGAGGGACCATAAGTCAATATTGTTCTTGACCATTTGTACTCCAAAGTAATTTTTAAGTGAGGTGCGTACCTGTGAATTTCAATGAGTAGTTTTTTGTGCATCCTGTGTCTGTAACAGAATATTGGGAGTAGACTTTGGCAGAGGCTCACAGGTAGACAACCGACTTAAAATGCAATTTTCAAACTATTAGAACAAACTACTGTCAGTCAAAACATGTAAGGAATGCACGCCATACAATTTCTGCAACCATGTCTTTTTAACCTTTTTTACCTCTAGAAGCCAAACGGGCACGTACGGGCAAATATAGAAAAATATAGATTTTTTTTATTTTCCGTCAAAGTTGAAAAATAGTGAAAAAACGGATAGTTTTTAAATAGTGATTTACCAGGAGAAAAACAAAGCAAACAGTTATTTTTTTTTATCATTATACATCTAATAAATACATCAATCAATACAAACAAAAAATAAGTCGATTCGTTACCTATTTTTCGTGATATTACACCTGAAATCGCAACAAATTGACTAAAAATTGTGTGTTTTTTTGAAAACCGAAAGTCGGTCAACTTTGAACGGTTAGATCTTCTAAACTAAAAATGTGATATTATTAACAGTAGCATATTTGAAATCGTCGAAAAGTTTCCTATAACATGGTTTTATTCAAAACTTCGTCGGCGCACATGAAAATTTTGATTTTTGCAACCTCGTTTGCTCTACGGGCGCCACTGTGCGTCGGTGTGTCTGTATGCAAACCATGAGCGCAAAATTAAGGTACAAATGAAAATATACTTAGATGAAATTTGGATATATTCGTATAAGTTTCTATCTATTGAAGGTTGCTATTCCGATTTAGACCCACTACACTACAAATGCGTCTTCTGAGATCGACTTAAATTGCCCTACGATCCCGATCAGTACATATATCAGTTTATGTAACGATATATGTTAATTTCTTCCTAAAAGTATTTAAGTTTAAATTCAACACATCATACAGTAATTAATTCTTCCCGAATACTTCCTTACCACAGATTAAGGTATTTCATGCTTTCATGCCCTTATTTCACCTTTAAAAAGTCTTTGTCTATTATATTTTTTTGGCACAATCATACGGGTCATACATTGGATGGTAGTGCTTTAGAATTTTAGAAAATTAAAAGTCGAAAAAATGATTACTTTGTAGCCATTCACACGAAGATTTTAGAAGATTTTCAGCATTTTATTTACGATGTTAAAAGTTGATTGTGCAACGTTCCAGTAGTAAACCTACAACTCATACATATTTCATCGTTGCTATTGTGCCCTACGATCCTTCATTCGGTATTCTATTTTGCCTTTTGTTAAATACTTTCATATTATATTTTTGTTTTTGTTATTGTTTTGGATTGTTTGGTGTTGCGCCGTTAAGTTTTAATGGTAAAAGTTTTATTTGAAAAATAATGGGGTGTTAAAAGGATTCATGTCTTACTTTTCTTTGATTTTTGCAAGGAAGTGTAAAGCTGAGGGGTTACATTTGTATACAAAATGCTTTTGAAAAATTTATTAGTTTTTATCGTTGTTGTTGTTGTTAAATTTAATAAATAAAATAATATAAAATTTCAGCAGAAAAATAAACAAAAGGTTTTAAAATAAACATTTACTTAGAAATACAGGGAAGAGTCGAACTTTAGTAGGAATCTTAAATTAAGAAGTTTTCTTTTTTTTAAGATTTAAGCATTTGTTATTGTCTTTTAATTTTTACGCAACTCTGTACAATAGAATCATGAAACAAAATATACCATATTTGAAATTAAAAATGGTCTATATAAGCTTTAATATGAATTATTAAAATCCACACAAAAAACTTTTTATATAAAAACATCAAAATTAAATAAAGTTTACAAATTAAGTAATTTATCGAATTTTTATTATTGGTAACTAAGCTAACAAGAAAGGTTTAATAGGGGGCACCCACAGATCGTGATGAAATTGGCATATGTTGCACACATACACCGGATTCGTTGTGGCAACCGAATTTATTGTAAATCGAATTTTGGTAGTCCTATGCAGATATCCACATTACTAGAGCTGCGAGCTACTCGAGTTATAAATGAGCTACTCGAGTAGTAAAAAGCATTTTTCATGTTTGAAAGCATGTAGAAATATAAATATAAGTACCTTAATGGTCCTACGTTATAGGGATATTTTTTAAATTGCGATTTTGGGGAGCGTTGGGGTCCAGTTTGTTTCGTTTCTATATAAAACTAGTAAATGGGAAGTTTGGGGACAATCGGATAAAGAAAATTTTAATTTTTTTTGCATCGATTAATTTTTTTTTGCATCGATTACTTTTGAGCAAACACAGTGGGAACAAAACGAGAAAGGGAAATCCCTCGTTTGCATGCGATGAGACAGAAGCATATCATGTCTGTAAGCACACGTGTTTAATGTAGTTTCATTTAAGTGAGAAGTGCGGATTGTAAGTGTTTATATTTACAATGGCATCCTTATTAGCGGTAAAAAGACAAAGAAAAGTCTTAACTATTGGAGACAAAGTTAAGATAATTAATGAATATTCAAAAAAACAATGTGTGTGTTAAAATTCATTCACAAAAATACGGAGTGGGGATACAAACAGTTTATGACATTATAAAAATCAGACAAACTTTTAAAGTTTTCTGCTGAAAGTGATTCTGTTATTGGTTTTCAAATCCGAAAAACTTTAAAGACTTCTGACGAACCAAAAGTAAATTTTGCAGTTTATGGATGGTTGCGGGAAGACCGATTTAAAGGAAATCCAATTTTTGGACTAATGATAAAGGAAAAGGCTATAATATTCCACTCAAAACTAAACATAAGTTCAGAGTGTTTATAATCTGGCTGGTTACAAAATTTTAAAAAGCGACATGGAATTCACAAACTTAAGGCTGAAGGAGAAAAATCTTCAGCTGATTATGTAGCTGCTACAATGTTTGTGGAAAAATTAAATGAATTCATTTCAATAGAAAACCTTACAAACGAGCAAATTTACAATGGAGATGAAACAGGCCTTTTTTTTGCAAGTGTTTGCCTGAAAGCAGTTTGGCTTACAATGATGAAAATTTCATGGATGGGCAGAAAGTGTCAAAGAAGAGATTAAACAACTTAAGTTTGCGCTAATGCTGCTGGTACACACAAGTGCAACCCGTTAGTTATAGGAAAAAGTGCTCGACCAAGAGCCTCAAAAAATGTCCATGAGCTTCCTTTAATATATGGGGCAAATAAAAAAGCTTGGGTAACACAACAAATATTTTTAGAATGGTTTAACCAAAATTTTGTACCAGAAGTTAGAGAGCATTTTAAGAGAGCATTCTTAAAATCTTTCTGCTATTAGACAACTGCCCGGCACATCACAGACGTTCAGGATTTCAAGGCTGGAAACATTATTGTGAAATGCACGTCTTTGATTCAACCGATGGATCAGGGAGCAATATGGAGCTTTAAATGCCATTATCGAAAAAATATAGTGCACAAAATAGTCACGTCAAGCAATATAGAAGAATTTAAAAAGGCATTTAACATCAAAAAAGCACTGTGGTCAATTGCTAATGCTTGGGACGCTGTTACATCTGCCGTTTTGAAATATGTGCGGAATAACTTGCTCTCCCCAGAAAATGAATGTATGTATGTAGGCATATAGCCGAAATTTAAAAAAATCTAATTAAAAAATGTATTGATTCTTATTACAGACATTGAAATAATAGATACACTTGATGATGTAACAGAAATTATAAATATTGCGGAAGATTTTGCCACTGAGGATAATAGAAACTTGGGTCAACTGTGATGAAAATGCTTCTCCATTTGCTGTTTTGTCTGATGAAGAAATTATTTGTATGACAAATCTTTCTGATGAGCCTGAGCATGAAAATGGCTCGAAAGAATCTGATGAAGATGATATAATTGTTACAAGCATTACTTTAAAATAAGCAATTCATGCATCTAGTACATTGCTGGACTTCTTGGAAAGAACAAGATAAAATCCAAGTTTACTGCATCCAAGAAAGGCTTGTAAGCGAAAATACTAAATTAAAAAAGAAGAGACAAACAAAATTGCCTGATTTTTTTAAAGAAATTACTTAACATGAAGTCTTTATGAATTGTTCACTGTTTTCTGCCAACATTATTTTTTCCGCTAATTTTATTTAAACATGTACATAAAATGCTTGAATTTGTTATTATATAAATATGTACAAAAAATTTCATTTATTATTAAAAAAATATTAAAAAACTACTCAAAACTGTTACTCAATTAACCGGGAAAATCGATTATCCAGAATGCTTCCGGTCCCGACCAATACGGGTAATCGAGGCCTCACTGTAATATTTTAAGTAATACTTTAAGAATCCGTTTTTTTCTCACTGGACTAGCTTTAACAACTTTTTCAATGATATCCACTTTTGTTAATTGTTTCTTTGATCGGAATTGATGTAGGAAAGATTCTTTCATATTTGTGCATCCAATTTCAT
The DNA here is from genome assembly GCA_963682025.1 of Cordilura impudica. NCBI lineage: Eukaryota > Metazoa > Arthropoda > Insecta > Diptera > Scathophagidae > Cordilura > Cordilura impudica. The sequence continues at coordinate 61,008,006 of OY821521.1, forward strand.
TGTTAACATCTTTAAGTTTCCGCCTCTTAGATCTATCGCTGCAGTTGTCCAATGATTTGCTGTTTCTGCAGAAACAGTAAGTTGGCCTTCTACCCAGTTTGCATTGTATATATAAAAATATTGTTTTAGTGCTTTGACGAAATTAGATAATTGCTCTTATATTTCGATGCTAAACAAAGTCTTAAGTCTAATTTAATTTTAACGTAATTTCGAACATCTTACTGGTTTTTGTTTCTAAAATACTCTTCGGCCAGTTCTTTATAGCGTTTGTCCAATGGCCGATTAAAGCGTATGGAACAAATTTCATTAAAATACATTCATATTTGTGGCGTGTATTTGGCCTACAAGACGGACAGACAGGCGGACGGACTGACGGACACCGAAGTTGGGTCTAGGTTAAATGTTGTTGGTAGTTACAAATAGCAAACTAAACTGAATTAATTTTATTTATAGTAAATTATTATACATAAAGGGTCCGCCAAATAACTTTTTTTTTTTAAATGCTATAAAAAAAAACTACTGAATATTATCTCAAATTTATTTTTTTATTTGAAAGTACAATCCTTCCGGTTAATAATGGAAAATAATTTCATTCAAATGGCTGCCTCGGCTGGCCATGCAGTAGCCTACACGATCGGTCCAATTTTTAAGCACATTATCGATTGTGTGCAGCTGTATTTCACCAATGGCTTCACGAATATTGTCCTTTAAAGCGTCAATTGTCTCTGGCTTGTTGGCGTAACACTTACCTTTGAGGGCACCCCACAAATAATAGTCCAACGGTGTCAAATCCAAGCTCCGAGGTGGCCAAACGACATCAGCTCTGCGGCTGATAATGCGATCTTCAAAAACAGGGCGCATAACATCGAGTGTAGCTTCGGTTGTGTGGCACGTAGCGCCGTCCTGTTGAAACCAAATGTTGCCAATATCCTCTTCTTCAATTTTTGTGAACAAAATTTCATTCAACATGGCCCGATAACGATCGCCATTGACTGTAACGGCCACTCCTTGCTCATTTCGAAAAAAAATGGCCCAATAATGCCTCTGGTCCAAAATCCGCACCAAACAGTGTTTCGTTTTGGGTGTATTGGCTTTTCAATATATGCGTGCGGGTTTTCTGTGCCCCAAATGCTACAATTTCGCTTGTTTACATACCCGCCAAGATCAAAATGACCTTCATCTGAAAAGATGATTTTTTTTTTGGCAAAATCGGCATCTTCTGTTAGTCGATCGCAGGCCCACTTAGCGAAGCGAAAACGCATTGGATGGTCAGTTGGCTTCAACTCCTGAACCAATTGGACTTTGTATGGTATCATACCAAGGGCTTTATGCAAAATTCGTCTCAATGATGCCTCCGAAATGTTCAATTCTGGAGAACGACGGTGAATTGATGTTGATGGCGCTTCACGCACACTTTCTGCCACAACAGGAATATTCTCAGGTGTACGCACTGTTTTTGGCTTTTCACGCTTTGGTTTATCGATGAGGATGCCAGTTTCCTTCACTTTTTTTCACAAGATAACGAACATACGGACCTTACGGTGCTTCTCTTCTTCCAAAATCCGTACGCAATTTTCGCACACATTCTGCAACATTACCATGATTTTCAAAGTAATGTCGCAATATTTCCCAGCATTGTTCAAGCATATACACAACCATATTCGTTCAGCGTAAGGATAAAACTAATTATCTGTCAAATCAGACATGAGCTAAGTGTTACCATTCACGAAATAAGCACTAGTTGAAAAAAAAAACGTTAGATGGCGGACCCTTTATTTTTTTTTGCTCATCAACTGTTAGGAGTGTAAGCTGCTGCCAAGTTATGTTGCAACATTTGCCAAATATCGTCAATAGCCGCAGTTTTGCTGTTGATGAGTCACTGTTGTCGAGTATTTCCATTGTCGAATCGAATAAATTGCTTTATACACATGAAGCGATCGTACGACAACGTAGCTTTGTATATTGGGCAACGCGTCGCGCCTCATAATTCCATAGCTATGATTACGACTGCGTGATGTTGGTGGTGCTTTTTTACTCCATTGGGTGCCATCTTTACCAATATAGTAACTTTCATTCGTTTCCTGTCCATCATTTTCTTCCTCTTCATCATCGTCGTCATCAGTGTCTTCATTTAGCTCGACGTATCCTTCAGTTTCGGCATCTGACTCTTCAGCAGGTTGGTATGTGCGATCTTCATCATCCTCAACTTCATAATTATCAATTGCAGCAATATCAATTTCTTCATCCATGTCTTCGTCCATAAAATCAGCAAATCTACTATCAGCTGCACGCCTTTCATCCGCAGTCATTTGCTGGTAACGTGTACTACGGCGTACAACAATTTCAGCAACGTCCAAATTACTTGCATCTGCCATATTTATATTTTTGTTTCTATCACACACGATTTTACTCTTCGCTGTCTAAACTCTGACTGATTTGGTTTACGAAACTACAACTTCTTTTATACTCTTTCGTACGTCTACCTAAACTCAAAGACATTAGGGATGATGATAAAAACAAAAAATTCTAAGAAAAAATTCTAAGAACAAAAATACTAAGAACAAAAAATTCGAAGAACAAAATACTAAGAACAACAAATTCGAAGAACAAAATACTAAGAACAAAAAATTCTAAGAACTGGTTTATTGCTAGTAGTATAAAATTAGAATATTGTGCCTTTCCTTGAAAGCAATAAAGTTCATGTCTTCGAATTTTTCTTAGAATTTTTTGTTTTTATCATCATCCCTAATGTCTTTGAGTTTAGGTCGTTGTGTTCACAACAAGTAAATTATGTGTTGAAACAATAAAAAAAATTATAATGATGCCCAAAAACATGCATTTATTAGTGAAATTCAGTACATACGGACCTATTCACACGTCCGCGTACTATTCTCACTAAAACCACAATAACTCCTAAAGTAATGATCCAATCGGCTTGATTTTTTTTCCAAAAGATGCGCAATGAAATTCTCTTGGAATACAGAGTAAATTTGGGGAGGGGGGGGGGCGTTGTAGTGGCCGAAGTAGAAGTAATTTCAGTTTGAAAAGGCAAAAAGGTCCCTAGGAACCTTCTCACTCAGCGGAGGATTAAATCTAAACATTAAACATTTCTTTTGAGCTCATTTTATGTTGATAAATTGTGAGCTCCAGCAAATCTCACAATCCCAAACCATAATGACAACCCCCATAAATCTAACTTCATCAAAGATAACTTCATAAAAAAAAATCGAATAATACTTGCGAAAAATGTGTGTTAAGATTTTTTCGATCTCACTCCTTATATATATATATTATATATATTGATATAGTTTGGTATATATGTGTGTATTATATCCACTAATCACTTTCCAAAAGTATAACCTGTCAATCTATAGATCTATCAAAAACAAAATATTTAATATATTGTTTAACATTTTATTTATATGTTTTTTTCAAAATAAGTGACTTTACTAAATATGGGCACGATCGATCAATATTTTGACCTAGTCCCCATATAAAAATATCATCAGATGTGAATTTTTTAATATATGCTCGCTACAAATTAATAAGAATACCACTAAAATTTCGTTTATGCTTATTTTCTACACCCAGGGTAACATATACTGATACATCTACATTAGGGTTACAGCGGTTTGTATGAGTTGTGCGGGTCGGATTATTGTGACACTGGATCTAAAACTATAGTGCACAAATTTTGAGCCAAATCGGACAATACTTTCTGGACGTGCATTGACTTCAAAGTTAAAATATAAATTTATATGTAAACATTATAAAAAAAATCATTTTTCACAAAATTTTGATATTATTAATTGCGTTTCAATTAAATTAATTAAACAACCATAATCTAGAGTAAATTATCTTTCTAATAAAATAACAAAATCTATTAACGGTTGAAAAACAGCCAAGTTATATCAAGTTCTCCGCGCAATAAATACGTCGCATACCACTTGATTAAGAAAATCGAGCTCACATTTTTAAAAACATTGAAATAATTTACAACAACAATATTTTTGCATTCTCTTGATCGCAAAATGATCTTATATAAAGCATTTGGCATCTCGTCTGTTGTTACGCCGTTCTAAATTAATATCAAAACGGTATGTATTTTTTAGCACTATTTCAAAATCTCCAATTTTACTTTAAAAAAAATTTTGTTCAAGAAATTTTCCGAAATCAACGATTGGACTTTAAGGTCTTATTAACAAAATATATGTGATTAAAAATGCAAAATATTGTAGTTAATCTGTTCTTAATTTGGCGAGGGCAGCGTTTTTGTTTCAGCGGATTTGAAGAACAGTGTGATTTTTCATACTTTTTCAACTTTTAGGGTACATCTTTTGGTGTTTTCACATTTCAAATATCTTTTGTCAAAATATTATATTACTAGATATAATTTCTCAATCTTGTAAATTAATGTTAAATTGAAACACTATAAACTGTCCCTCCTTAAGGTCAAAAGTTAAATTTAAGGAGATTTACATTTTTTTAAAACAAAATAACGAAATAATTATATATTCGTGGAAAGATTTCGATAAAGCTTGTTGATAATATTTTAATAATTCTAAAAAATAATATTCTGGACTTATTTTCTGAAGTTAACCCGTGGGGTACTCTTGATGTCAAATAGACTCTATATGAAAATCTATAAATATTTTCTTCATCATAATCCGACCCGCACGTCTTGAAATTAAAAAAAAATGGCTGTCACCCTAATATACACATACGATGAAACACCCTAGTGGAAAAGTGTGCAGCCGTCATGGCTACGAATTGCTGCCATATTCTCCGGATCTAGACCTCAGTCAATATTTTCTATTTTCAAACCTAATGAAATGACTGGGCGGAAAGAGATTTAGTTCCAACGAGAACACCTATTATTTGAAAGGTCAAAACAAATTGGAGAAACGTTGAACAAAGTTTACTGAGCTAGAAGGTGAAATATTTTTTTTTTGCTAAACAAAAACTGCATTGCATTCAATAAGTCACCGATTTATTGAGTCGCCCCCGTATCATCAGTACCGTATTGGGCAAAATAATATGAAAATTTTAAAATGCCCTAAAAAGGCACCATACCTAAATATACAAGAGGATGCACATACTGAAAATTTGTGCGATATAATAAGAGTTTTGAGCTAAATACCAACATCGTTGCAAACATTATCAACAAAAATATTCTTGGTAGAAATGTTTGTATGCACAAATTTAGGCAAGAAAATATATAATTTATTGTCTTGGTTAAATGTTAAATGTTATATCTGTGGTTTTCTAGAATAACCGCGTATGTCATAAAATCAAAATGTTCAGGGGAACCAAAAAACGTTATATTTGAAATTATGGGCTCGATATAAAGTTTTTAGAACATTTTATTTAACAGTCCTGCAGATATGGGCAATAAATACTTTATATAAAATTTTGAGTCAAAAATCTTCAGACGAATAGATCCTACAGAAAGACAAAAAAAAACAATATGTAAATTACACTTGAAGTGTGTGCAAATAAACCAACTTAGGTCGACAAACGTCGTTTTCTTTGAAAAAGAAAACTACCACCATGTAGACATAACTTGTTGTTGCTTGAAAAATTGATTTTTTTGTTCGTCAACAAAAAGTGGAATTAGTAGGAGAATATAACAACGTATCAAGAATAATAGTGATAAAAAATAACAGAAATAAACACACAAGTTTTTATAAGTGGTTATACACTGAAAACTAATCCAAAATTATTTTGCATTTTTTTTCATTAATAACAACGTATGTCGCTATGTGTCGTTTTCTGAGAAAATAATTTGTCAGCGATCAAACGTAGGTTGACATACGTCGTCAGTGCTGCAAATTAATTTAATAAACATTTAAGTATTTAAAGAAAAAACTCAGAAATGGTCAACATTGAAAAAAAAATAGAACACATGTAAAGAGCGTTAAAAATTAATATATGGCATCATTAACTCAAAACTGACAAAAATGGACAAACGTGGTTATTCCAGAAAACCACAGATATATGATGATTATATGTACGATTCTTTCATATACTTTCTTCCAGCGCCAGATTTATTCACCCCCAAAGAAAAGGACCCGAGGTATTGTTTAGGTATTTTAAAATAAATTTCCAGTTAAATTTGAATCATTCAATTTAATTTACGGAAAATTTTGTGAGTGATTAACCCACAAAAACTAGCTTAACATATTAAATCATTTAAACTAATTTAAAATTTTTATGTTTCTAAAGCTTTTTAAAGAATTTATTCATACAGACCTCTGAAAGACAATTCACCATTCGTTTTCACACATTTAATTATCGCATTTACATTTGACACTTTTTGCGTGTTGTGTATTGAGGACAAACAATTGCATTGTTCAACCAATTCCTCATCATTAAATTCTTGTTAACTAGTGATAGTGGCGCTGGCCGTTTTTGTGGAGCTGTTCAAGGGAGAAGCAAAAATCATGTCAATGCAAACAATAGTTTTTTTTCTTTTATCAATTTAATGGAAAAACAATGTTAAAACAAGTAAGAATTTTATAGTCAGGCTAGACCAACTATACGAAACCCTATACCATTGTTTAGAGACCCCAACTCTTCGGTCCAAATAATTGGATATAGAAAATAAGCATAAACCAAATTTGAGTGGTATTGTTATTAATTTTTTTGCCTTCGGATATGAAAAAGTTCATATCGGATGCTATATTTATATGGGGACTAGGTCGAAAAATGGAACGATCTTTACCATATTTGGTAAGGTCACTTTTTGCAAAAATATATACAAACCAAATATCAGAAAAATATGTGCAAGATGTTTGTTTTTTGATATATTTAAGGGAAGATCTGGAATCAGCTTCATATGGGGGCTATGACTAAGAATTGTCGTATGGGGTTATTTTTGAACTAATGTTAAATGGATGTAATAGACATACACAAACCCAATTTGGCTGAGGACTAGGTCTGAACTAGAACTGATTTTCACCAATTTCAATAGCGTTCATCCTAATTTTACATGGACACACAGACGGGCAGACAGACGGACGGACGGACGGACAGACGGACTCAGAAAATGATTCTGAGTCGATTGGTATAATAAAACTACAAAGTCATTATACCCTGACCACATAGTGGTATAGGGTATAAATATGAAATTGATTAGATACATTGACAGTTGATGCTGCAAAAAGATAATAGCTACAAAATCGGAGACACAAAAAGTTTTGTCAAAAGTGGAATGAACGGGCTTCCTGTATTGTATTACTCACAAACTAGATATTAGGGTACCCACAGAAAGCAAAGAAACTTGGAGGTGTCATAGAACATGTAAAAATAAGCTACCCCTCTGTTTTGTAGGGGATAAAAAGAATACATTTTTTTATTTTTTTTTTTTTTTACAAATTTTTTATTTTTGATCCAAAGAAACCATGCACAAGTTGGACTTCATATGAAAGGTGTTTGCATGAACAATCCAATAGCAATCCATGTTATTGTGACGGTTTTTATGGCGTTTCATGTGAATTTTTAATCTAAACTCACATTATTACTCGAAGTTCCGTTTTAGTGAGGCAGTATCTCGCCTTTTTTTGATATATCGGCTAGTTCGTGTTTTAGCCGAATTTTCCCGAAGATGTGATGGTAATCTTGTATATATAATATTGGATATATGGTTATCAAATATTTTATTTTTATGAGTATGTAATCAATGTGTACAAAAAAATTTGAGTTTAGAAAATTTAAGACATACTGCCAAACAAAAATGATTGAAAAAGAAGTTTTTAGAGACCCTTCTCGCCAGTTATGTCTTTCTTAGAGAGCCACGTTTCCCGAAATAAAAATATTATTTTCTCGGGATTCCCGGGAAACCTGGGAAAATATAAAGAATTTGGAATTATGAGTGAAATGGGAAGTAGGAGTGAAAATTTCTAAAAAGTGTTGAAAAATAATGGAAAAGTACATTTTTTTTTTTTTTTCAAAACAGCAAATATTTTTAATTCATAAAATAATAATAAGGAAATTAATAATAATATAAATAAATTAATTTGAAAGAAACAAACATAACATGTACAATGTATTAACTTTTCTAAATTTTTTGCAAATATCAAAATAGCCCTAGCATAGTCGAATAGGCCATTGAAAATTATATAAAAAAATGCTATTACTTTTTCGCAGTTGTCAAAAAAGTTCACCCACCAAACGCGGTAAAGTTTTTAAATGATTTTTTTTTATTTATTTACCTAAAAGGCGCAAAAAAGTTTTTTTTTTTATCAATATATCAACCTGCATTTAACATTTGTGTAAATATTTAGGAAGCTGAATGTATGTCATTGAAAATTACGTTATGTACTTTAATTGTTTTTATTATTCAAAGAAAATTATTAATGTGTTTCAAATATTCCGAGTTTGTGTTTAATACTTAAAAACAATGGATTTTAAAAGAATTCGTTTAAGCGTTTTGAAAAATGCAAAAGTTTGGACAAAGGCTTTGACCAAATTTAAAGATAGCACAACAATGTCGAGAAACATTCCAGATATCATCATTCCATTACATGAATTGAGCAAAATGCCAACCCAAAAAATTATAATTGGAAGATTTCATGCTTCAGAAAAATCAAAAACAAAGAGGTATAAAGTTATCTCAAAAGAACTTTGCGATTTGTGGAGTAAGATGAAACTACCAAAAATTCAAAATAATCAGTAAACAGAAAACTTGAAAAATTAATTCAAATATATGATAAAAATTAAAAAAAAAAAAACGTGGTTATAATTTTGAAAATATTTTCAATATTTAAAAATGAAAATACAGATATTCAGTCCGAATTAAGTAGCTTGGAAGACGCTATGTCTGATAAAAATTCAGTATCAGAGTACGAGTGTGAGAAACAATACTCGTCCGACGATTGTGATTACAAGCCCCCGGAAAGGATGAAATTAAATAAATCATTAATAAATCCATCGGTTGCATTAGTTACTAATGCCAAAGTCAGTACTAAAAAAGCAGCTAAAATCTGTAAGGAATTAGCCGAGTCTGGTATTCAAATTGCAACTCCATCACAGCCAGGTGTTTATAAAGCTGTAATAAAGTCGGCCGAGCGTAAAGAAAAAAATGTTAAAGGAAACTTTGAAAAATGAAAACTGGTGCTTGCATTTCGACGGCAAAAAAATTGGCAATAAAGAACTGCAGGTAATGGTTTTAAAAAATGAATATACCGAAATTAAGTGCTTGTTTTGGAAAATGGAAAAGCCCTCACAATTTTTAATGGTATTAAAGAAACATTACACAAATTTGATTTATGGCAATCCATAAAAATGGTAATTTCTGATACAACAAGTGTAAATACTGGTCACAAAAACGGCGTTGATAAGCTATTAAAGGACTATTATAAATCAATTGATCTTCCTCCACCACAATACGTCGGTTGCCAACACCATATTTTAGACCTGATCCTAAGGCATGTTATGGATGAGTTATTGGATGGAAAAACATCATCTCCTAATATCTCTTATAATTTTGTTCCGGAACTAATAAATAACTACGTGGATCTGAAAGCCAACTACATACAGAATAATGAATACTTAAAAGTAAAAAACATTAAATGGCGCGACGATATGCAATACTTGTTCGAGCTTGGCTCTGCATTTAAATACTACCAAAGAAATAAAAAATTCCCTTATATAAAATTTAAAGCCATACCACCATTAAGCAACGCTCGATGGAACTCAAGGGCAATTCTTGCCATTTTAGCATTTGTGCTTATCCCGAAATACCGAGACCAGCTTACCCCAATATGTGAATTCATATGTGGACCATGGTATAATATATGGTTTTCCAATCATTGTTTTAATAAAGACAACTTCGCAGCTTTAGATCAATCCTTAGCACGATTTAAGAACGGTCAAGCATGTCTTAAAAGACACTGGGTTAGAGAAGCTTCAATAATCCCAAAGCAACAGCGAAGCAACATATGCGCAGAACGCGGTATTAAAGTAATACAGGACATTTATCCATTATGCAAAACAACGCGCACGTTAAATTTGAAGTTTATGTCTTTTAATAATTAAACAAAATTTTTCAGTTTACTATTTTACTTTATTAATAAAATATTTAAAATTTTTTATTTAAAATGAATGTTTTTTTTTTGGGAGATTTTAGAGGGTGAGGTTTTTTATCCGAAATGACCCCAAAATTATTTTTTCGTAAATAACACAACCTTCGCCATCGCGTGGTGCTAGGGCCAAAAATTGGTTATACCCCTAATGTACATGAAATATGAACAACTATTTCATTATAAATAAAAAACGTAACATAAAAAAATATTTCAGTATAAATTAACATATAATAGTTCATTTCAAATTCATTTCGATGTATTTATTTTATTTTTTATTTAGAAAATATGTTTTTAAAAATGAAAGGCAGTTCATAGAGCAATCGCTCAGATTTGATCTTTTTTTTGTGCAAAAATTGGATGACGCTGAGAATACCCTTTTACTCTCAATTGAAGTGGGCTGTATGGTCATTAAAGCATCCAATAATTTCTTCAGATTTTTTGTTATATTCCCTTTATTCTCGTACAACTGAAATTCCTTTTGTACATATGTTGCCTGATTAGGTGGCGATTTTGTACTCTTTTTTTTTATTGTAAGTGCTGCATTATAGCAATAGCCAATTTTTCATTCAAATCAGAACCAAAAATTGGTTTTTCCCCAAATGAATCGTCACTTTTAATTTGCATTTCAGGCGGCTCAATGCATTCAACCTCTTTTCCGAACAACCTGTTAAACCTCTCGTTAGCATAACGTAAAATTATAGACTTTGATGATGAAGGTAGTTCTGCAGTAGCTGTAGATTGTAAATCAAGTGTTTGAAGATATTTCATAAAAGACACAAGATCTTGATTTCTTCTTTCTTTAACCCGGACAGACAAAGCTTCAAACAATTCTCTTGATATATTTTCATCATTTGCAATCAAAGAATCAAATAAAAATTTCAGAATCGCATCTGCTGTAACTAAATTTGCATCATGTCTGCCCAATGCTTCAACAGCTATTTTAATTGGGTTAAGTGCTTTTAATATATTTGATAATATTGGAATATCATTATCGTTTAATAATGTTAGGGAACCCAAATCAATTAATGCCTTTCGAACTGATTCATCAATTTTTAGAAATCTTTCAACCATGGTGATAGTGCTATTTCATCTGGTCTTGCAATCCAAAAGTAAACTTAATTCTACACCGTGCTTTTCCCTAAATATTCTTGTAAAATTGAATTTTTTTCGGTGAAGTTTTAAAAAAACTTAACAGTTTTTCTAACCATTTGCAATGCAGCATTAATATCATCTCGTTCACATCATTGGGTTACAGCATTATTAGATTCTTCATCACTATCAGATTCTGAAAAATCTTCCGTAGTCGAACTATATTCACTGATATCACTTTGGTCAGCAACATTTTCAATTTTTTTTTATAAATTACATCTACAACAGCTAAATGTATGCCATGATTGTAACATAATTGATGAATATATTCAGATAAGCGTCCAAATTTTACCATGACGGCAGCGCCATCGGTGGTTGATGCGACCACATCTGATAAATTTACACTAAAATCTGATAGCTTTGAATTTACCAGTTCAATTGTTTTTATCAGCTGTACAGCTTCCTTCAATTTACACTAATCCTAAGTTTATATATTATTGATTAAAATAAACTAGAGGACCCCTGCTGCTCTGCAGCATTATATTATATTATATTATATTAATTTTTATAATATAATACCAAAATATGCCAAGATAAGTTAACTTAAAGTAAAAGTAAAGTTGATTCTCCACGCATAACTTTCCTCAAACCCAACGAATTTAAGCAGTTAATAGCTCAAAAGAAGGAGCTTGATCCACTGAGTGTTCTTAGACCTATGTTAACAGCCTATATAATTAGAACTCTAGTTATAGAGGTTTGAGAGAAGAAAAATATTGAAAAAAATCTTGAATGCAAAGTTTATTCATAAATTCTTTTAATATATAAGTTTTTACATTTAAGTAGCGGCGGTTGCGTAAACTCGTCCATTCATCTCATGTAAGGCTAAATTTTCCAAATTTATCTTTATATGATTTAATTTTTTCTGCTACCTCACATTTTGTCAACGCATACAAATCATGTATTAATTTCATTACATTACTTTTACCTTTTGGTAAATTATATTGCCTTTCATTGAGTGCTTGGCGAATAAATTCGCTTTTGGCTATTCCATGAATTGAAAATCCATCAACGGTCGCAAGTCTTGCCACAATTTCTTCCATAGACTTGTTCTTCATTTGCATTTCGTTTCGACAAATTGATTTTATGATCATGTTGCAAATGTCTTAATAAACCACTAAAATAAACCACTAAACATTTCGCGTTTTCACCTCCTTTTTCTTTTGTGAAATATGTTCACACAGAATCTGCCATGGGTGTAACTTTACTTTCTACCCAAAATCGAATAGCACTAGCAAACAAATAAAAAAATTCAATAACAATAGAGAAAAATACACTTTATTCTTTTAATACTATATGTTTTAAATTTGAGCAAATAATAATAAACTTACTCAAACAGCATTAAAAAAAATTCCACTGTTTTTATTATCTATAGATCTATTTAGTTAGGGGAATACCAGAAAACCACTTTTTTGTTACCAGCATAAGCATTGCACTAGTACGCAATAAAAGAAAATAAAGGGTGATTTTTTAGCTATTATCTTTTTGGCAACACTGGTTTAAACAGCTGACGCACGTTTCGTGTTTTGTTTCATTGTCAAACATCTTCAGTTTGGTCTATAATTTAACCATGAATCGTCTTACAAACAAACAACGCTTGTAGGTTATTGAATTTTATTATCAAAATGCGTGCTCTGTTAAGAAAGTTCATCGCGCGCTTCTTCCATTTTATGGTCAGTTTAATCGACCCACTGAAGCGGCTATTCGGGCTATTGTGACTAAATTTCGCACCAAATTTACATTGTTGGACATTAAACCACCAACACGCTTACGTAGAGTGCGAACAGATGAAAATATCGCAGCTGTATCGGCCAGTGTTAATGATGACAATCAATTATCGATTCGTCGCCGTTCGCAGCAATTGGGCCTCTGTTACTCAACAACGTGGAAAATTTTGCGTAAGGATTTAGGTGTGAAGCCTTTCAAAATACAGCTGGTGCAAGAATTGAAGCCGAACGACCTACCGCAAAGAATTTTTGGTGAATGGGCTCTTGGAAAGATGGCCGAAGATCCACTTTTTTACCGAAAAATTGTGTTTAGCGACGAAGCTCATTTTTGGCTCAATGGGTACGTAAATAAGCAGAATTGTCGATTTTGGAGTGAATATCAGCCAGAAGCATTGGAAGAGCTACCAATGCATCCAGAAAAAGTCACAGTTTGGTGCGGTTTATGGGCTGGTGGCATCATTGGACCGCAAATCTTCAAAGATGATGCGAATCGTAACGTAACTGTGAATGGTGAGCGCTACCGAGAGATGATATCCAACTTTATTTTTGCCCAAAATGCAAGAGCTTGACTTGCATGACATGTGGATTCAACAAGACGGTGCCACATGCCACACATCACGCGCAACAATGGACTTATTGAGAGGCGAGTTCGGTGAACATTTTATTTCACGTTCGGAACCGGTCGATTGGCCGCCTAGATCGTGCGATTTAACGCCTTTAGACTATTTTTTGTGGGGCTATGATAAAGCTCATGTCTATACAGACAATCCCGCTTCAATTGACGCATTGGAAGACAACATTGAAGCATTTATTCGTGAGATACCGGCCGAAATGTTGGAAAGAGTATGCCAAAATTGGACTAAGCGGATGGACCATTTCAGGCGCAGTCACGGTCAACATTTGCATGAAATAATCTTCAAACATTATATTATATGCACCGTACTATCGATTCAAATAAAGATTTCATGCATTTTTCTGAATTTTATGTGTTTTTTTTGGAAAACTTTCCTATAGCTCTTAATAATCACCCTTTAGTAGTAAAATGAAACAAAATCTAAAAAAAATTCCTTTCATAAGGTTCTCGTTTCGTTTCAAAAGAGTAAATAATGAGAATGACACGAAACTATTCAATAAATAAAACACACCCAACAAAAAATGAATCATGTAATTACAATGAGTGGGAAAGGCAACAACTATTAAAAATGTTCTGCGTTTTAATTTTAATTACAAAACATAACAGTTACTTTAAATTTATTTACTTTGATTAATTAGTATTTTCAAGATTTTTTCAGACAATAAGCTTTTATTTTTTTTCCCGGGAATTTTTTTTTTCTTTTTGTTTTTGATTTCCCGGGAAATCCCGGGCGGGAATTCCCGAAAAAGACTCTCTAGTCTTTCTATACCTTCAACACCACTGGTCAGAGTGTATAAATCAGTTTGTCACTCCGTTTGAAGCCCATCGAAAAAATTCCAGAGACCACATATACCATTTATTTTATAGTTCCTTATAACAAGAGAAGTGGATTTAGTGGTAACCATCTGTCCGCCTGTCTGTGGATATCACGATTATACCGATAACTAAGCTAGACTCTTTGCTTTTCCAGAATATCGTTTGTCAACGTCCTGATTGGGCTGCTATTTAAAATCATCAAATCGGTCCAATGGATCACGAGATATGAATAAAAATGTGAAAAAACTCTTTAACAAAGTAAAGGGTTAAATGTGTTTATTGTTTTTCTTAACATCTTCATATATATTGTTATTCTACTAATTGTTGTAGTTGTGTCATTTGCTTCATGAGGGTGTGTGTATGGTTATAGTGCATGTGTCACAATAGCTTAAGGAAGTATTGCCCAGAAGGATGTGCAAACTGAAAATTTTTGACAAGAAAACTGAGAATACAAGAGATATATATATATATTAGGGTGGGGTAAATTTTTACGCCCGCTGCATTTGCATAAGCACTTTTTTCTATTGTTTGGAGTTTCTCAGGTTTTGTAAGGTATAAAATAACTTTTAGGAACCAAATTTAATAGTTAAATTTCCTCAGCTATAAAATGCAACTAATTTTTCCTTGAAATATTCCATAGCTTTCCGCAAAATTGCTAAAAATGGCCAATATTTTTTTTTTTGCAAGAGACTTTAATTTTGCACAAAAAATAATGCCTTGGACATTCTACTTACTAATTTCATGTAACAAAGTTAATTTGACAATGAATTTTTATGCAAGTTTCCGTTCTCAGCCTAGCCCAAGCACGAAAATTATTTGTAGCAAAAATTCGCATTTTTATTTGATTTTAAAATGCACAGAAATAAATATTTTTACAAAGAGAGTAGAATGAAGGTATGTCCCTATGTGGAAAATAAATCATCTTTGGTAAAATTAAACAAAACAAATTTCTTATTAATAAAAATACGGAAAATTTGATTAAGAAATTTATAAAAAAAAGGATTTCAATACTGAAGATTCTAAATTTCCCTTAAGAATTTGTAGAACTTGTTATCTAACTCTACTTGATTTCGAAGAAGGTCTTTTTGATAGACCCATACAAGATATCCCAAGTTATGAAGATATCGTTTTACCAAAAGAAACTCGACTTTTCAAAGATACATGTAACTGCTATAAATGTATGACTGCTCGGTTTAAGGGCCATGCCAAAATTATAAAGGGTAAAGGCCACAAAAGAAATTTAAAAAAGTCATTGATAAATCCAATGGACTTTATGGAAGAAAATTATCACAAACCGATCAGCGCATTGATTCAAAAGTATCTGTATGCAACAAATGTTTTCAAACAGTTTGTAAAGGTATTTGTCACCCATGTAATAATCGAGAAGAAAATATTATGAAATTAGGTGAAATGCTTCCTAAAAATAATGAAGAGCAAGTAGCAACAACTATTGCAGAGAAGTCTCAAGAAGTTATTGTAGCTGGTAATGTGGTAAGCTTATCTACTGGTGGTCGAAAGTTAAGAATTGTTGTGAATCCTATGGAAATATAGCTCTTAAATTTAGCAAAGAACGCTTAGATAATTTTCGCATTAATACCGGAAGTTCAATTAGACAAATGGTAAAAGTCACAAATTTTATTAGATGTACGTTTGGAATAAAGTCTATTCCACCAAATTATTTACATAACTTACAAGGCCTTGTAAACCACCTCTTTTGGCGTGGCTTAGTTCCTCTTTCAAGTAAAGAAAAAGCCATGTTGTGGCCAAAAAAACAAAAAGTTGTTGCACAGAACTATCATGGATATGCATTTGAACGTAATGCATGTAGAAAACTGCTAAAGGAAGCTGATAAGCTGGTTGACCTAAAAATATATGGCGATGTAGGATATTTTGCAATTGTTCCTTACATCAATGCTTACAAAGCTATGGCCAAGCTCGTAGATTGCTGTTTTACTTCTGGAAAACGTGGACTTTCAAAAAATTCTCATACTAATGAACTGCGTACTGCTTCGAAAAGCATTGACGAGATAGATATCAGAAACTTTGAAAATTCATGTTGTTCGCGAACACATAGAAATTTTCTTTACAATTTATTGATAATAATAATGGCTTACGATTTTGGTCAGAGCAAAGAAGAGAAGCAGTTCACCACGAATTCTTGAAATTTTGGGATATGTACAAGCTAAATAGTATACAGGATGAATCTTACGCTCCAAGACTTCAAGAAGTTTTAGTTGAGTTTTCCTCGCTACACCTCAAAAATTCAAGCTTTAATAGATTGCCGCAAATTGGGCAGAAACACCACCACCTAAAGACTTACTTACGGACAGACAGACGGACAGACAGACAGATGGTTGGTCGGACATCGCTAAATCAACTCAGAAAGAAATTTTGATTCGATCGGTATAATAATATATGGTGTTTGGTAGTTACAAACATCAGCATAAAGTCATTATATCCTGATCACAACGTGGTATAGGGTATAAAAATACATTTCTTTAAAAACTAAAAGTAAAAAAAGTACCTTGTTTATTAGTAACAAAGTACTCTAAAAAAATACCCTTTCTTAAAAATAACAATGTCTTAAAAAAGTACCTTGAATTTTAAAGTAACCTTATTTTAAAAAAGAACATATTCTTTAAAAAGTACCATTTCTTAAAAATTCCCATCTAAAAAAGTTAATTTTTTAAAAAAGTATCTTTCTTTAATAAAGAACGTCTCTTAAAGAAAGTATTTTTTCTGAACAAGTACGTCCGTGTTTCAGTACACGTAAACTTTGTACGCAAACTAATGTCGCAATTATACACATATATATTTAGATGCTATTTGGTCTATTAGCTTTTATCGGGAATATTTTTTAGTCTGTATAAAACGACCTTAATTTCTTATCTGTTTTTATTTATTTGTTATTTGGTTTTTGTATTACATATACAAGCTAATTCAGATAAAAATATTTAAAATGTTTTTTTGATGTATAAACATCTATACGCGCAGAGCGGTAAATTTCTATTTCACAATACAATCACAAAAACAGCGTAACACAAATCGGTGAGAGCTGTAACACAAATCGGCGTGTGACTTATGATTGTATTGGTGAAAAAACTATGATATAAAATTGTTTTTTATGCAACTTTTTTAAAAGCGTCATCTATGTATCACTTATATACGTTTATATTGGGATATTTTTAACGTTTTACAACAAAGGGTTGTTGAATTAGCTAAAACAGTTTTTGCTATAAGTGATACATAGATGACGCTTTCTGCTTGATTTTAAAAAATTACATAAAAAAATCTTTAATTACTAGATGTTTACACATATCCCCTGTGATTGGACTCACATGATTTTTTTTTTAATATTAATATCTAGATATTTTTAGCCAAGAATCAAATTTTTTTGAATTGTCGTATGATTTTTAAGGTCTCAAAACATTATTATAGGGATCACACTCTGAGTGTTATAACGCCGGCTGTGTTAAATAATTAATTTCATTGGTGTTCTATGAAGTAGTACTCTTTCTATAGAAGATACGATCATTGTTTTTTTTTAACAAGAAATTATGATAGAAACTGGTGAAAAAGAAAAGCAATTAACTTTAAATTTAATTGGTTTCGAATTTAAAGTTTCAGTATCGGAAACAGTTTTAAAGTGGCAGCCCTACTCAACATTGGTTGTGCTATTGATTACTTGTTTCACTTAAACACGAAATTAACAACAACAACAATACTAAAAATTTAACACACGATTTTCCAAAGCATTATTATACCCTCCACACCACTGTGCAGAGGGTATATCTGTGGTTTTCTGGAATAACCGCGTATGTCCATTTTTGTCAGTTTTGAGTTAACGATGCCAAATATATTAATTTTTAACGCTCTTTATATGTGTTCAATTTAAAAAAAAAAAAAATATTGACCATTTCTGAGTTTTTTCTTTAAATAACGACGTAACTTAAATGTTTTTTAAATTAATTTGCAGCACTAACGACGTATGTCAACCTACGTTTGATCACTGATAAATTATTTTCTCAGAAAACGACACATAGCGACATACGTTGTTATTAATGAAAAAAAATGTTAAATAATTTTGGATTAGTTTTCAGTTTATAACCACTTGTAAAAACTAGTGTGTTTATTTCTATTATTTTTTATCACTATTATTCTTGAAACGTTGTATTCTCATCCTAAGTCCCGTTAACTTTTTGTTGACGAACAAAAAAATCCATTTTCAAGCAACAACAACTTATGTCTACAAGGGGGGTTGCATTGGTAGTTTTCTTTTTCAAAGAAAACGACGTTTGTCGGCATAAGTTGTTTTATCTGCACACACTTTAAGTGTAATTTACATATTGTTGTTTCGTCCTTCTCTAGGATCTATTCCTAGGTATAGGGTATAAAAATGTAAATGCATCGGGAAACTCATAACTGGTATTGTATTTTGTATGTTGTATTGTTGTGAACAGTCAATTGTATTTATACCCTATACCACTATGTGGTTTGGGTATAATGACTTTGTGCTGCTGTTTGTAACAACCAAAAATATTTGAACTAGACCCATCTTTAATTATACCGATCGAATCAGAATCACTTTCTGAGTTGATTTAACAATGTCCGTCCGTCCGTCCGTCCGTCCGTCCATCCGTCCGTCCGTCCGTCTGTGTGTCCATGTAAAGCTTGTAATCAAACTGCAGGTCGCAAATATGAATATATTTTGATGAAATTTTGTATATAAGCTTTTGTCGGCCATGGGATGAACGCTATTGAAATTGGTGAGAATCGGTCCATGTTCAGACCTAGCCCCCATACAATTTACCCCTATGAAATGGACATAAATTGCCATAAGATCCAAATTGTCATATAGATCTTACTCAAATTGAGTTTGTATGCGTTCATTACATCCACTAATGAGAAGCCCAAAAATGATCCCTTTGGCCCCATATAGAGCTGCTTCCCGATCTTCACTTAAATCTATTAAAAAATAAAAATATTGCACTGATTCTTCTCAAATTTTGTTTGTATATATTTTCGCAAAACACAAGAGACTTTACCAACCATGGTCAGGATCGGTCCATTTTTGGACCTAGTCCACATATAGATATATCATCCGATATGAACTTTTTCATATATGCAGCCAAAAAAAATTAATAAAAATCCCACTCAAATTTGGTTTTTGCTTATTTTCTATGTCCAGTTAGTTGGGCTTAGGAGATACGGTTTCTAAACGCATGGTATAGGGTATCGTATAGTCGGTCTAGACCGACTATAATTTTCTTACTTGTTTCATATTGTAAAATGTCAAATAGTAAAGAAGAAGAATTAAATTTATAGAAACAAGAACAAAAAAATAAAAATAGAAAGAAAAATAAAAATGAAAAAGCCAAATAATTTATTGCTTTATTTCACATAAACCATAACTTCGATATGTTAATGATAGATTCGAGCGAGTGGAGCATTTTTTTTGGTTTTCATTAAACCCTATACCACATGTAGTTTGGGTATAGTGACTTTGTGCTGCTGTTTGTAACTACCAAAAATATTTGACCTAGACCCATCTTTTATTATACCGATCGACTACGAATCACTTTCTGAGTCGATTTAGCGATGTCCGACCGTCCGTTCGTCTGTCCGCCTCACAGTGGCTGAAAATTGTTTTTCATTGGATAAAATTCTTTAACTTTTGAGCAGATAAAAATATTTTAGCAATTCTTTTTCTATTGGGTAGATATTTAGTTGAACTTGAGTCTCTTTTAATTTCATTAAAATTGATAGAGTACTTTTTAATAAATTCTAGGTCAAAGTTGAACTTTCCATTAGAACAAATAATGACTATTATAAGCTATAAAAAACGTAAAGCACAAATTAAACACACCATTGTATACTTATAGGGTTGTTTAAATTAAATGAAAAAAGTGTTCTACCCGCGGATCGTCACGGGTGCAAAAGTATACATAGGGTTAAAGAGGACACTTTCGCCTTTTGTTCCCTAGAAGTTATATTCCACTAAAGTTGAAATTTTACAGAAATATAGTAGTTTAATAAATATTTCAAAACAACCCTAATATTAAACGGTAGGGTTGTGACCACTTACAACAGCTAAAGACTGCAATCCTGCCTGTAAAGAAGACCGCAGGTCATTATCGACGATAACTTACGAGTAGTAATCATTTATTTTTGATATAGAAATAAAAAAAACATCTTTTTCTGAAATAAAAAAAACGGTTGAGTTTGACAGCATGCCACGCCCACAATTAGCAATAGTTTAACATAATTTTTTGGCACAAACGATAACCGCCTAAGTCGACTCGAGAATGATTTGAGTTGTGTATTCTGTCATATTCTACAAACAACGCTTAATATTTACGTGAAATCCCCATTTCTCTAACACTGTTTTTTTAAAAAGTTATTAATGAAAACATACTGGCCTAAGTCGTAATGAAGCCCCATTGCATTTATATAAAAAGTTATTTTTCTCGAAAGCATGACTTTCGACGATATGCTATCGATTTGCATGCTATCGTATTCTATTAAAAACAACTTTATTTTTACTTGAAATCCCCCAAAACTAGCAGATTCCAGCCCTCGAAATTCGAGTGCAAATTCTAGGAAATTTTATTTTTTCAGTATGCCAATCAATTATAGGCAATTCACAAATCAACACAGAAAAACAAACTCAATTTTATTACAAACACATTAAAAAATTTAATAAACACACACAAAGCATTGTATAATTTTATGTATGTGTTAGTAGCAACTTTAAATGCAATTTACTCAAAATAAAGGAAAAAGTTAAAAAATCTGTAAATCTGCAAAATGGCTAAAAAGAAATAACTTTTAAATAATATACGTTTGGTCAAAATCGGGATAAAATGGTAGAACAAAGCATCGGTCACAAGAAATCGCGTAGCCTATTAATATTATAGATATACATATTTGAGTGTTGCTTTATTTGAAGTTCATGTTCTGGTACGTGTACTGAAAAAAAAAAAACAGAACATGTACAATAAACAGGTTCGAGTTCAGTTATATTTTAAGTCGTGTTGTGGCTCGTGTAGTAAGAAAAAACAGAACATGTACAATAAACAGGTTCGAGTTCAGTTATATTTTAAACACGACTTAAAATATAACTGAACTCGAACGACTTAAACACGACTTAAAATATAACTGAACTCGAACCTGTTTATTGTACATGTTCTGTTTTTTCTTACTACACGAGCCACAACACGATAAAATATAACTGAACATCGAACCTGTTTATTGTACATGTTCTGTTTTTTTTTCAGTACACGTACCAGAACATGAACTTCAAATAAAGCAACACTCAAAAATGTGTGCATTATGTGTGATTGAAACAAAAAGTACGTGATACAAAAATGTTCGTGTAAATAACGAAATATTAAAACGAACACAGTCATGGTTGTGTTGGGCACCGTAGAAAATTTAGAAACGCACATAATTGATATGAAAATAAAGATATGTGTTGGCTGCTTTTGAACAGAACATAGTGTGTTTCATGTGTGTATTTTCTGAACCTTGATAAAAAGTTATTTTTTGCTCGGAAGCATGATTTTCGACTTAGGCGGTTAATGCTTGTGACCACAGATATATTACCTACAAAATTGCGTTAAAATTTTAAAAATCGGTAACAAGAAAAAAATTGGACTTTTGGCCAATTAAATCAAAATTTCAGCCACAGTGCGTCTGTCCGTCTGTGTGTCCATGTAAACCTTGTAATCAAACTACAGGTCGCAAATATGAATATATTTTAATGAAATATTGTAAAGCTTTTATCGGCTATAGGACGAACGCTATTGAAATTGGTGAAATTCGGTCCATGTTCAGACCTAGTCCCCATACAAATGACCCCTATGGAATCGACTTAAATTGCCATAAGATCCAAATTATCATATAGATCTCGGCCAAATTGGGTTATGTTTGTTTATTACATCCATTTATCAGTTGTCCAAAAATAAACCTCATATGGCAATTCTTTGTCATAGCCCCCCACATAAAGCTGCCTACCGATTTTCACTTAAATCTATCAAAAAACAAAAATATTTCACAGATTTTTCTCAAATTTGGTTTGTATACATTTTTTCAAAGTATTAGTCACTTTACCAAATATGGTTAGGATCGGTCCATTTTTCGACCTAGTCCCCAAATAAATATAGCACCCACCCGATATGAACTTTTTCATATCTGCAGCAAAAAAATTAATAACAATGCCACTCAAATTTGGTTTATGATTATTTTCTATATCGAATTAGTTGGACCGAAGAGATAGGGTCTCTAAGTAAATGGTATTGGATATGGTATAGTCTGTCTAGTCCGACTATAAGTTTTTTACTTGTTTTTTTTTTAGTTTTCATTTTTAAATTAAATAAGTTTTTAGTTGACGAAGAAGAGAATGAGGATGAAATTCAAGAAAATTTTAGGATGAAATTGATTCACCTTCTGACGCACCGTAGAAGCGTGCATTTCGGATTGCCTAAATCATTCGTATGGAAACATAAATTTTTAAAGAACTTTGATGACAAAAAATTTAACCATATGATGCGATTATGGCCAACAGAATTTCGACACATCCTATAGAAGCGCTTGTAATACACTTGAACTATTGTTTTCTAAAATAAAATGCAATATTAGAATACATATCCATTGACACAAATATGCATTAACACATTCCCCGAATTCCTGATTTTCCACAAAACAGTCAATGAAAGACTTTTTCTACCACTGACTACTTTCTTGTTGGGTTTAAGCAATGTGTCCGCTCATTCACCAAATAAACCATTTACCTGGGTGAACTTAGGATAATATTGATGGTCTTTATTTCGAGCAGGTTGTTATTTAAAATGGCCCAAATATGGAGACATCTCTAAAATTCACTAAAAGTATTTTTGTAGTAATAATTTAGTATTAAGTTTATCAAATTGTTTACTTTTTCAAATGTTTTGTTTACATCTTCTATATATTAATACGTGAAGGTAAATTTTTAGTTCCCTTTTTAAGCAATATGCGGGCTCAGAGGAGTGTGAAAATTGGCATAGTTATAGTTCATATGGAGGAGAAGCTGAGAATGATAAAATTTATATTTAATCTGTCTTAAAGATATATTAAATTAAATAAAATAAAATATTTATAATAATTCGTTACACCCTGTTAATGCGAATGATTTCAAATATATATCAGACGCTCTGTGTTGAATTGTGAATTGTTAAAATTGATTAACATACCTTTAGGCTCATTTAAATATTCATAATATTTTTATATGTATAGATTAAAAAACATTGGAAGACAAAAATTGAATGAAAAAAATAATATTTCGTAGAATTTGCACTCGAAGTTCGAGTGGTTAGCTATAAATAGCGCAATAAGTCTAGATATTAATGTTAAGAGGTAAAATCCAGGTGGAAGGTATCAATGATTCGGCATAGACGAATATAACACTTGTTTTCTTTAAATGAGTACAATAAAAAATAATATATGTATCTTCAAATATGGATCTGTATTTTTTCATATTTGAGATAAAGAATATTAAGAAATCTGTTCTCATAAGTCAGGTACACGAAATAAGCTGTGAGCCACTGTCGATTTAATTTGTCTTATAGTTTTCCTTTTTATTTTGTTTCAAAGAGCAATCAGTGTTTACAATAAATGAAATATGTAATGTGAATTAAATTAAAGTTAAACCAAAAATATGCACTTGAATGCACCCAGTTGGAATTGCTTGAATTGGTATTGGCACAAAATTTTATAGCCAAAAAATGTCTTATTTGCTAATCCTAAAATACTCGTAGCAACCACGATCTAGTCTTAATGGTTTTTATTTGCAATGCTTTGAAAAACCATGGAAAAATACAGCTTTAGGAGTGCTTTCTCTTTAGTAAAATATATATCTCGGCAAAGCGTTGCTCATAAATGATTTTTTATTTTTTTTTTTTTGTAATCTGTTAAGCAGTTTTTAATTATGTAAATAAAGCACTGGCAAAAACATTTCTGCCAAGACTGGCTAAGCATTTTAGCAAGAACTGGCAAGTGTTTTAAAATCAGTGCTTTGCCAGTCTCTCTTTCTTGGATTATTCGAAATCATTGCATGACACTTTTTGCCTGGATGGGTTTATATTGGAAAATTTCCATACAAATAACTACTACATATAATAAATTTATGGTTTCTAATGCTGCTATCTATTGTACAGCCATGTGTATGAGAATCTTTACCAAGTCCTTTGTATTTATATACAATATATATATATATATGTATATATATATATGTATATGTACGTACGCATTGAATTGAATTGGTTTGGTTTGTATTTTTCGTTTTGTAAATCGGAATTCAATTCATTAAGTTTATATTTCATTTACATCTGAGGTTTTACTTGTGTCGTGCTACAAAGACCATGACTATGTGGCATCTGCATTAGAAAATGCTATTAATGCACAAAAAATTACAATGCGGAAAATAAGATATTTTCCTTAGAAAATTATTGAGGTTTAAGACAAAATTAATGGGTACTTTTTGGTAACTCTGAGCACAATGCGACAAAATTTTAATTATATAAAAAACTGTATTATATAATAAACTGAATCAATTTTTTTTTATCGCTTAAGCATCGCACCCTGTTGAATTCTTATCATTTACAAAAACACGATAACTTTTTGATTTATTAATTTTCTATTTACTTAAAAAATCCTTAAAAAATTTATTTAAAATCATTTAATCGAATTTCCGTATATTTTTTTTGTATGCTTAAACTAAAAATGTTCTAAAATCAATGATTCTAAGTTTTTT
This sequence comes from Cordilura impudica, assembly GCA_963682025.1. NCBI lineage: Eukaryota > Metazoa > Arthropoda > Insecta > Diptera > Scathophagidae > Cordilura > Cordilura impudica. Next base: position 61,033,203 of record OY821521.1, read on the forward strand.
ATGTGATTTGATAAAATTCCTAATTTATTTGTTTTATATTGAAGCAATTATATTGAAGCAATTAAAGAAAAACAGATTAAAGAACCAAAAAGAAATTTGTTAAAATCTAAATTATTTTTCTACCGTAACATAGTTATTAAAAATGCGAGATTACAATTTCCTTAAAAATGTTTATTCATTTATGTGTAACATTCTACTTAAAACTTCTTATGAATTTGTTTGCCTAAATTAAAAAGGATGTAAAAGCAATGTTTCGAATTATCTCTCTACCAAGGATGTGTTTTTTTTAAAGTACAATATTGAAAAATACGGTCTTGCGATTTTAAGTTTTAATAAATTTACGTTTTTGCTATTTAGAGTTTTTGTAATTTAGCGTTTTTCGAGATGGGGACTTGGCGGTTTTGTTATTTTGCGTTTTTGTATTTTTAGAATTTTTGCGAGTTGAGGTTTTGCATTTTTGCATTGTTGCTTTTATGCGATTTTTCGTTTTACGAATTTGTGTTTTGAGATTTTGTGTTTTTACGATTTAACGTTTTTGCGATTTTGTGTTTTTGTGTATCTACAATTTTGCGGGTTTGCAATTTTGCAATTTTTATAAATTTTGCGTTTTAGCGTTTTTACGATTTTACGTATTTGCATTTTAACGTTTTTGCGAATTTGCGTTTATGGGATTTTGCGTTTTCGCAATTTTGCATTATTGAGTTTTGCGAATCGGAGTTTTTGAGATTTTGGCATTTTGGCGATTTTTACGTTTTTGTGACTAAGTGTTTGCGAATTTGCGTTTATAAGAATTTACTTTTCGTGATTTGGCATTTTTGAGTTTAACGGTTTTGCAATTTTTTGTTTTTGCGAATTTACAATTTTACGCCTTTGCAATTTTGTGGCTTAGTTGCGTAAAGATTTTTTGTTTTGCATTTTAGTGTCTTTGCGAATTTGGTTTTTTTTGCGTTTCACCGTTTTCGCGAGTTTTCGCTTTTCGCATTTTTGTTTTTGAAATTCGGATTTTTTGGGATATTGCCTTTTTGGGAATTTGCGAATTAGGGATTCAGCAAATTTGGTATTTAGTGAATGTACGTTTTGGGATTTTGTTGTTGCGATTTTAGAGTTTTTAATTTTAGCGTTTTTACGATTTTTCGTATTTGCGGTCGTGGGTTATTGGGATTTTGGCGATATGTGTTTTTGATCTATTGCGTTTTTACGTTTTTTAAGTTTTGCGTTTTAAAGTTTTTGCGAATTTGCGTTATCGCGACTTTTGGAGTTTTAGCGTTTTTTCGATGCGTCGTTTTTGCTATTCTGATTTTTTGTGATTCTTGTTTTTTTTTTTTTTTTTTTTGGCGATTTTGCGTTTTACACCTTTTAGCATTTTTCCGTTTATACGGTTTTGTGCATTTGCGATTTTGTGTTTTTACGATTTCATATTTTTGCGATTTTGCATTGAGCGTTTTAAAATTTTGAGTTTTTGAAATGTAGCGTTTTCCGAGATGGGGACTTGGCGTTTTTGTTATTTTGCGTTTTTGTATTTTTAGAATTTTACGTTTTTGCGAGTTGAGGTTTTGATTATTTGCGATTTTGCTTTTATGCGGTTTTACGTTTTACGAATTTGCCCTTTGGGAATTTGTGTTTTTACGATTTAAAGTTTTTGCGATTTTGTGTTTTTGTGAATTTACAATTTTCTGCGATTGCAATTTTTTATAAATGTTGCGTTTTAGCGTTTTTACGTATTAGCATTTTATCGTTTTTGCGAATTTGCGTTTATGGGATTTTTCGAGTTTTCGCAATTTTACATTATTGAGTTTTAGCGTTTTTTATTCTAGCTTTTTTGCGAATCGGAGTTTTTGGGATTTTGGCGATTTTACGTTTTTATGACTAAGTTTTTGCAAATTTGCGTTTATAAGATTTTACTTTTCGTGATTTGGCATTTTTGAGTTTAACGGTTTTGCAGTTTTTTGTTTTTGCGAATTTGGGATTCAGCAAATTTGGGATTTTGTGAATATGGATTCTGGGATTTTATTGTTGCGATTTTAATTTTTTGAATTTTAGCGTTTTTACGATTTTTCGTATTTGCGGTCGTGGGTTATTGAGATTTTGGCGATATGTGTTTTTACATTGTTGCGATTTTGCGTTTGAGCGTTTTGGAAATTGTTCGTTTTTCTATTTTTGATCTTTTGCGTTTTTACGATTTTTAAGTTTTGCATTGTAGAGTTTTTGCGAATTTGAGTTTTTTAAATTTTGCGTTGTCGCGACTTTTTGAGTGTTAGAGTTTTTGCGATGCTTCGTTTTTGCTATTCTGATTTTTTGTGATTTTTGCTTTTTGGCGATTTTGCCTGTGCGTCTGACCGTCTTTATTTGGAAATCACGATCGCGCTCTCAATAAAGGTGCTATTACACGAAGTGTTTTTTACATATGTACTGTCACTTTTTTTATCCATATGAAATTCCTCATGTCTGTCAAAATTGTCTTTTACATACGATTCATAATTTTTGCTATCACACGTGCATATGTATTTCCGTATGACATAACCTCTAAATGTAAACAACAGCTGATTTTATTTGTGAATTTACATAAATTTATTGTTAAAAAAAAAGTTATATATTTTTTAATTGTTAATTAATACTACACAATTTATTTTTCTTTCAATATTAATCTTTAAAATTTACTCTCTTTTTCTTTCGCCATAAGCAGTGTTGTATTTTCATATGTTTGTCATGTAAAAATAGAACCTGTTCTAATTGAAAAATGTACTTGTGACTTTCCTCATGTATTGTACATAAACAATGTTTCATATGTATCACACGATGTGTACAACTTTTGTTGTGGGAAAATTTGACAGTACATATGTAAAAAACACAGCATGTAATAGCACCTTAACTAAGCTAGACTCTTCGTTTTTGCACAAAATCGTTTATTAATAACACGAAGAAGTTGTTATTTAATATCATAAAAATCTATCTAAACGGTCACGATATGAAAATATGAAAAAACTTTTGAAAATATGATAATGCTCAGTGTATTTGTTGCTTTTCTTAAGTTGTATTTTGTAATTTTTCTTATTGTAGTTGTTGCAGTTGTAGCCTTTGCTTCATAAGGGTGTGTGTATGGTTATACTATACGTGTCGCATTAGCTTAAGCAAGAATTACCACATACTTTTTTTTTATCATTATCCCGACGTAATAAAGAAAATCGCTAATATGAAAGAAAAAATATAATCCCTAACAAGTAAGAGTGTTAAGTTCGGTTGTGCCGAATCTTTGATACTATTGGAAATGTAAATAAAATATTTTGTAATTAAAGCAATTTGATAAATTATTACAATAAAATTTTTTAGGGGTGTCTTCATATTTTGGGCATATATTTCCACGGTGATGTCCAATTTACCCCATTTTCAAATCCAAATTGCACAAAATAGTGACAAACAATATTATCATAACTTTACTCAGGTAGATGGTTTATTTTGCGAATGAGCCAAATTTCAACAGACAGACGGACAGACATCGCTATATCGGCTCGAGTTGTTATAAGGATCAACAATATATGTAATTTATGGGGTTACAAATGCATTTTTCGATGCGTTAGAACGTTTAAACAGTGCCTTTCTTTAAAAGGCATCACTTATCAGGAAGTACCTTTTTTAAAAAAGTACTTTTTATTAAAAAGTATCTTTTCTTACCAAATTACCTTTTCTTACCAAAGTACATTTCCTTAAAAAAGTATCTTTTCTTAAAAAAGTAAATTTTCTTACCAAAGTACATTTTCTTAAAAAAGTACTTCTTAAAGAATTCAATTTTCTTAAAAAAGTACCTTTTCTTAAAAAATACTTTTCCTAAAAAAGTAATTTTTTTTTAAAAGGTACCTTTTCTTAAAAAGGTATGTTTTCTTAACAAGCTCCTTTACTTAAAAAAATGTAGTTAATTTTTAAAAAGTGCCGTTTTGAAAAAGTACATTTTTAAAAAAAGAACCTTTTGAAAGAAATACCTTTAAAAAAAATCTTTTTATAAAAATTACCTTAAAAAAAAACGTTTTTAAAACAAGTAAATTTATTTAAACAAGAGAGAAAATTATATTCGGTCTGGACCGACTATACGATACCCTATACCATGGTTTAGAGACCCTATCTCTTCGGTCCAACTAATTGAATATAGAAAATATGCAAATTGGCTGCAGATATGAAAAAGTTCATATCGGATGCTATAGTTATATGGGGACTGGGTTGAAAAATGGACCGATCCTGACCTTATACTTTGAAAAAATATATACAAACCAAATTTGAGAAAAATTTGTGCAATATTTTTTTTTTTTAGATATGAGTGAAAATCGGGAAGCAGCTTTATATGGGGGCTATGACAAAGTGTTGCCATATGGGGGTTATTTTTGGACAAATGATAAATGGACGTAATAAACACACACAAACCCAATTTGACCGAGATCTATATGATAATTTGGATCTTATGGCAATTTAAGCCAATTTCATAGGGGTCATTTGTAAGGGGACTAGGGCTGAACATGGACCGAATTCCACCAATTTCAATAGTGTTCATCCTGTGGCCGATAAAAGCTTGTACACCAAATTTTATCAAAATATATTCATATTTGCGACCTGTAGTTTGATTACAAGGTTTACATGGACACACAGACGGACGGACGGATGGTCATCGTTAAATCGACTGAGAAAGTGATTCTGAGGTGATCGGTATAATAAAAGATGGGTCTAGGTCAAATATCTTTGGTAGTTACAAACAGAAGCACAAAGTCATTATACCCAAACCACATAGTGGTATAGCGTATAAAAACTACCAATTATTTTAAAAGATGCCCTTTTTTAAAAACGGGACGTTTTTTAAACGTACCCTTTTTTTATAAAAAAAATCATGTGAGTCCGATCACAGGGGAGATGTGTAAACATCTGGTAATAAATAAAATGCAGAAAACAGCGACAAAAAGGTTATTTCATATAATAATTTTTTCACCAAACAATCATAAGTCAAACCGATTTGTCTTAATGGTCACATCTTACGCGTAAGATGTGACTCTCACATGTACGCTGTTTTTGTGATTGTATTGTGAAATAGAAATTTACCCCATAGATGTTTACACATCAAAAGTACCCTGTTTTTAAGTACCCTTTATTTTAAAAAGTACCTAACCCAACTTAACCAACATTGGTTGTAATATTGAGTTTAAGACGTATTTAGGGGATATCAAAAACTCGGCACCACCGAATTTAACACTCTTGTTTGTGCTGAAATTGTCCCTTTGCTCAGACATCGAAAATGGTCATGGAAGACAACTGACTTAACCTGTCGGAAGTTTTTGTGATTACATTTTATACTGTTGTTATGAAAATTATATGCAGGGACATTTACATTTTCGGAAATATCTCTACCCCAGCACCCCAGCACCACCAAAAACTTTCCTTTTTTTATACCCTATACCACTATGTGGTTTGGGTATAATCAGTTTGTGCTGCTGTTTGAAACTACCAAAAATATTTGACCTAGACCCATCTTTTATTATACCGATCAGCTCAGAATCACTTTCTGAGTCGTTTTAGCGATGTCCGTCCGTCCGTCCGTCTGTGTGCCATGTAAACCTTGTAATCAAACTACAGGTCGCAAATTCATATTTTGATGAAATTTAGTATGTAAGCTTTTATCGGCCATAGTATGAACGCTATTGAAATTGGTGAAAACCGGTCCATGTTCAGACTTAGTCCCCATACAAATGACCCCTATGAAATCGACATAAATTGCCATAAGGTCCACACATAGATCTAAGTCAAATTGGGTTCGTATGTGTTTATTGTATCCATTAATCAGTAGTCTAAAAATAATCCCTATAGGGCAATTCTTAGTCATAGGCCACATATAGAGCTGCTTCCCGATCTTCACTTAAATCTATCAAAAAACAAAAATATTGCACAGATTTTCCTCAAATTTGGTTTGTATATATTTTTTAAAAATATAAGTAACTTTACCAAATGTGGTCAGGATCGGTCCATTTTTCGACCTAGTCCCCATATAAATATAGCACCCGATATGAACTTTTTCATATCTGCAACCAAAAAAAATAATAACAATGCCACTCATATTTGTTTTGTACTTATTTTCTATATCTTATTAGTTGGACCGAAGATCAATCCAAAAATAATAAATCAGTAGGGTGCGATGAAGTACCAACAGAAGTACTTAAACTCCTTGATGAAAAAGGTATTAAAATACTTGAAAAAGTTTTTAATCATGTATATGATACAGGCATCTTTCCAAACAAATGGCTAAAGTCTACATTTATAGCACTGCCAAAAAAGAGTAATGCGAAAAGATGTAAGGATTTTAGACTAATAAGTCTTATGTGTCATTCACTTAAAATATTCTTAAAAATAATACATCAACGTATATACAAAAAATGCGAATTGTATATGGGTAGAACACAGTTTGGTTTTAAAGAATCAATGGGAACTCGCGAAGCTCTGTTTAGCATACAAGTGTTAATACAGAATTGCAAGGATGTACAAAAGGACGTATTTATTTGCTTTATAGATTACGAAAAAGCTTTTGACAGAGTTCAACATGATAAGTTAATAGAAATACTAAGATTAATCAATATAGACAGTAAAGATATTAACTGTATAAAATCTTTGTATTGGAATGAAAATGCGGAAGTCCGTGTTGGAGACCTAGTGACTGTAAGCATTCCCATAAACAGAGGAGTTCGTCAGGGATGCATTCTATCCCCATTGCTTTTTAACATTTATTCAGAATGCATATTTGAAGAAACTCTTAATCATATGGACATTGGAATAAAAGTAAATGGTCAACATATAAACAATATTCGTTACGCAGATGATACAACACTGTTGGCAGATAACATGAATGATCTGCAGCGTCTATTAAGCGCCGTTAATACAAAAAGCAACCAATTCGGACTTAATATGAATATTGAAAAAACCAAATATATGATAATCAGCAGAAATAAAAATCCGTATGCTGGCTGCAATATACATATTAACAACGAACCTATTGAACGAGTTTCAAAGTTTAAATACCTTGGCTGTTGGTTACAAGAAACTTGGGAATGTGACAAAGAAATTAATGTTCGTATAGAAATGGCTAGAAGCACATTTTGCAAATTTAAGAAATTATTAACCAGCCGTGATATTAATATAAATCTCCGAATTAGATTTATGAAATGTTATGTGTGGTCAGTACTATTGTATGGAGTCGAAGCATGGACACTTAAAGTTGTTAACATGAATAAATTAGAAGCATTTGAAATGTGGTGCTATCGTAGATTATTAAAAATTCCATGAACTGACCGAGTAACGAACACAGAAGTATTAAACAGACTACAAAAAGAACGAGAGATTCTAAAAACTATAAAGCGTCGAAAAACTTCCTATCTCGGCCACATCATAAGAGGTGATAAATACGAGCTGCTGCAACTGATTGTACAAGGCAGAATTAAAGGAAGAAGAGGCATTGGGCGGAAGCAAATGTCATGGTTAAGAAATATAAGAAACTGGACTGGCTTAAGAACCATAGGTGAATTAGTTCACATAGCGAGGAACAGAGATGAATTTCTACAAATAGTCAATAATATTGTATAAATTAAGTTAATTTTAATTATACATTGTGTATATATACCTAACTTTAAGCTATTTTCAAATTTAATATTTTACTTATTTTTAAACGTAACTTGCATGTAATCGCTTATATTCAGAATTGGATATGCAATAAAAGAAGAAGAAGAGGTAGGGTCTCTAAACCATGGTATAAGGTATCGTAGAGTCGGTCTAGAGCGACTATAATTTTCTTACTTGAAATATATTAGACGGTGCGAATTCGAGCAAATTCGATCGATAAATAAGAATTGAATATTGAATATTGAATCGAATATTTGGATGAGACGTGGGTGTACCACTTCAAACCTGAGTCAAAACAGTGGACTGCAATGGTAGAATCGTGTCCAAAGACGTCAGAATATTTTCTAATTCCAAACTTGAAAAAATGACTCGGTAGTAAAAGATTTGTCAACAATGAAAAGGTGACGTTTGCGGATGATGGCTATTTTAAGGAGCTAAACAAATTTTCCCAAATTTATCGTAAAGATTTATATAAAGATTTGAGAAATATTTAAAACTTTTTAGTATTTGAAATTTTCATACAAATTTTAATCGTTTTAGAATTTTATAACAAATTTTTTATTTTATTATTATTATTGTTAATTATCAAAAATCTAAGTTCGTATCTTTTTTTTTTTTGATATTCTAAGCGCCATCTATTTCATATTAAAATTTTTTGTAATATTAATAAAATAAATTAAAATAAAATTCATTTTATTAAATCCAGGTCATTATAATTCTTTTTATTATAATTTTTTTTTTTGTAAATGATTTAAAGTAACATACATATGAGTAATATTTTGTCTGAGAAAAACTTTATGCATATTTAACATCAACTACAGACATTTTTTATATGAAGAATGAGTAATATTTCATATGATGTCCCAAACATTAAAGTTCACTTAAACTTTTTTCTTGTTATGTATTTTGTTTTTTTTTTTCAAACTTTTACAAATAGTAATCAAAAGAGAGAAAAAACTAACTAAAAACTTTTCCATATCTTAGGTTTATTTAAAAATATAAAAAAAAGAAAACTACAAACAAACCTTTTAAGTAGAAAAAAAAATACTAGAGTACATTAAACTTTATATATTGCCAAATGTTTGTATTTGGAAACATCTCTATTCCTTAACTTTTGATGGAATGTTCAATCTGTCACTTTACGTGTTTTAACATAAAATTTTAAAATTTGCATTTCAGCCTAACTCCCATTATGGCTTATGATTGTTTAAAAAGTTGAAATATAATAAAACCTGCAATGGCTTACAAACTTTTGTTGGGAACAAATTAAATTCAATATTAAAATTTTTATAAAAAAGTATTTTTGTATTTAGTTGTTTGTATGTTCCCAAACATAATTAAATTTATAACTAAAGAAAATATTTTCATTTTTTGGTTTATCATAAAAAAGTTTCTAGATTTAAAAATAATTTTTTAAAAGTAAATGAACAAGTATTAATAAATAGAGTATTATAAAGGGCAGCTACACTTTCGCTATAGGCAACTTCTATTTTAAATCAACCAAAAAAAAAAAAAAAAGGTTGTGATAACTCAACTTCTTTTAATTTTATGAAATTTGTCCTTCGTGTCAAAGAAATATTTAACATGTTGGATCTCTAACTCCGCAAAATGGCATATATGATGAGAAGGCGGTTACAAATCAGTAAGAAGTGCAATTTCTTTTTTAAATAGTCTGAGTCATGGGATTCAATTCACGACATGGACCTTGAGACATAAGCAATGGGCATAATAGATATTAGTCAAGTCTTAAAACTGAGTTTGGGTTTATATGTAATAGTTTTAATATTTTTTGTAAAAAACTGAAGTAAAAATTGTTCTAACTATTATAGGAGCCATACACGACACAAACATGATTGACAATCAAGTGATTGTGCCGGCTGATATACGGTGTATCGGCTTGCTGTGTGATTGAACAAGCTGATTGTGGCTGATTGAGCAAAATCAAAATGAGTTTGATATATTTGTGATTGCCAATCATGCCTGTCTCATTAGGGTGGCCCTTCGTTATATGGAGGGAAAAAAAAGTGTTCAAACTGTCGGTCTCACCCCCTAGAAATATGCGAATAGCAAAAAAACTGAGAAATACAAAGTTTTGGGCCAATCAAAAAACGTTTAGTCGTGGCGCAAAGCAATTGAAAATTTCAAGTTTGTTTATATGGGGAAAATATGACTTTTTTTCAGATTTTACGAAAATTTCGTTCTATAATTTAATTTTTCCGACAAGCTGTTACAAAATTCGGGATCAGTTTTAAATTATCCTTTCAAAAGGCTATAAAACTTTAAAATCGTATGAAGCCTCGCCAAGAAATAGCAAATGCCCCAGACCACTTTTGTGCCAAAAAAAACTAGGTCATGAAATTTGATGACTTTTTTTTCAACTTTGAGAAATTTATTAAAGCCATCATTCTTTCTTGGTCTCTATACTTATAAGTACTCAGATATGAAGTATTGTTTTATTAACCTATTGCGCATTGATACCGAAAATTGGAAATTTTTTGATAAAATTTTTAAAACTCCTTTTTAAAGTTTGAAAAAATTTTCTTAAACAAAATTTAAAAAAATTAATATATTACTTTAAGGTTATATTAAATACATGTTGCAGATTAACTGTGTGAATGTTTAAGTAAATCTCTCTGCCAGAATTTTTTTGACAAGGATTTTATTTTTGCGGATTTCGAGAAAACTTGGATTTTTGTGAAATATTCTGTAAATGTACTCTTTCTAAATACTTTGTATCAAAAATTCATCACTTTTCTACTTTTAAATGTTATATTTTATCTTAATAGCCTAGGATTTCGGGAAAAAATAATATGACTCCATTAACCCTTTTGGAATTGAGGTCACATATGACCCCAAGCTAATAAAAGACAATTTATGCAAACAAATGAAATATTTGGTAAGTGCTGTCCAATTTTTAGATGCGACGCTTAAAATATAATAACTAGATGTGTAGAAGTTTCGTTCCGAAAATTTGGGATAAATCCGAGAACGTTAACCCATTATTTGCCAAGGCCAGATTTGGATTTTAAGATATTTTTAAATAAAATTACCGAAAACGAGTTTTTCTATTAAACTCGTTGATACCACTATTTAGAATTTAAGAAAAATAATTCGGTTAATTTTTTTATTTAACCCTTCAGTGCTCCTGAGATCAAAATTATCCATTGTGATATATCTCTGGTGCAATTATCTGCTCATTGCTCGCGAATATAAATTAAAACAACTTAGGTCATATGTCTCAAAAATAGGACGTTTTTTGAAATTCACTTTGATTTAGTTTTGTAATTTATTCCATTAAGAGTAGTATTAATTTAATATTAACTTTTATATATATTATTATATTTGAAATTTACTTTTATTTAATAAACTATTTAAAACTGGGAACTAAAATGGTAGAAGTTTCGAAACATGTAGGTGACATTGAAGATAATATAAAGCGACCGATTATGAAAAATCAGAAAATGTCAACCATTATAAGTAATGGCATCTTCACCGATTGACATGAAATTTTTTTTTGGCGTTAGTTATCAATATCCACCAAATTGGTGGGTGAGACAGCAAGAAATTCAACTATTACTTTATTACATAAAGTAATTTTATAACAAAATTGGTTAAAAGTTGTTTTAATATATATTCGCGTGCAATAAGCAGATAATTGCACCAGAGATATGTATATCACAATGGATAATTTTGATCTCAAGAGCACTGAAGGGTTAAATAAAAAAAAATTAACCGAATTATTTTTTTTAAATTCTACATAGTGGTTTCATCGTGTAATAGAAAAACTCGTTTTCGGTAATTTTTATTTAAAAATATCTTAAAATCCAAATCTGGCCTTGGCAAATAATGGGTTAACGTTCTCGGATTTATCCCAAATTTTCGGAACGAAACTTCTACACATTTGGTTATTATATTTTAAGCGTCGCATCTTAAAATTGGACAGCACTTACCAAATATTTAAATTTTTTGCATAAATTGTCTATTATTAGCTTCCAAAAGGGTTAATGGAGTCATATTATTTTTTCCCGAAATCCTAGGCTATTAAGATAAAATATGACATTTAAAAGTAGAAAAGTGATGAATTTTTGATACAAAGTATTTAGAAAAAGTACATTTACAGAATATTTCACAAAAAGTTTTCTCGAAATCCGCAAAAATAAAATCTTTGTCAAAAAAATTCTGGCAGAGAGATTTACTTAAAAATTCATACAGTTAATCTGCAACATGTATTTAATATAACCTTAAAGTAATATATTAATTTTTTTAAATTCTGTTTAAGAAAATTTTTTCAAACTTGAAAAAGGAGTTTTAAAAATTTTATCAAAAAATTTCCAATTTTCGGTCTCAATGCGCAATAGGTTAACAACGTGGTAATAAAACAATACTTCATATCTGAGTACTTATAAGTATAGAAACCAAAAAAGAATGATGGCTTTAATCAATTTCTCAAAGTTGAAAAAAAAGTCATCAAATTTCATGACCTATTTTTTTTTGGCACAAAAGTGGTCTGGGGCATTTGCTATTTCTTGGCGAGGTTCATACGATTTTGAAGTTATATAGCCTTTTGAAAGCATAATTTAATACTGATCCCGAATTATGTAACATCTTGTCGGAAAAATTAAATTATAGAACGAAATTTTCGTAAAATCTGAAAAAAGTCATATTTTCCCCATATAAACACACTTGAAATTTTCAATCGCTTTGCGCCACGACTAAACGTTTTTTGATTGGCCCAAAACTTTGTATTTCTCAGTTTTTTTGCTATTCGCATATTTCTAGTGGATGAGACCGACAGTTTGAACACTTTTTTTTATTAAGGGGCACCCTATTGTCTCATGCATTATGGTATTTTCTCATTACAATAGAATTTTTCAAGAAGCAAACATAGCGCAAGGTTGAATTTTATGAAGGAATAATTTAAATATATAACAATATATAATAATACGATAATAATACTAGCAGATTCCAGCCGTCGAAATTCGGGTGCAAATTCTAGGAAATTTTATTTTTTCATTAAATAAAGACCCTAAAGAAATGCTAATCAATTATAGCCAATTCACAAATCAACACAAAAAACAAAGTAATTTTTATTACAAACACATTAACAAATTTAGTAAACACAAACATATCATTGTATAATTTTATGTATATGTTAGTAGCAACTTTAAATGTAATTTACTCAAAATAAAGGAAACAATTTAAAAATCTGTAAACTGGTGAACAGCTAAAAAGAAATACCTTTCAAATAATATACGTTTGGTCGAAATCGGGATAAAACGGTAGAACAAAACATCGATCACAAGAAATCGCCTAACCTATTAATATTATAGATGTATTTATGTATTTAATAAATGTAAAAAATAAAACAAAAATTTTTGTTCAACACATTATTTGCAAAGAAATGATGATTGTACCAGCATGCTGATATGATATGTGCTTCAAGATTGTACAATCACTTGATAGTCAATCATGCTTGTGTCGTTTATGACCCTATTACGTTCCCTATTTTTCTAGATCAATCTCCGTAAAATGTAGGAATCTTTAAAAATTGGATATTTTTTGCACGACAGCTGCAATTTTTAAAGTATGTAGTCTTTTCTTCCTCCCTCATTTCATTAAAAACTATATGTCGTAACTCTAGCTAGAATTTGCTTCTTTAAATTTCTCTATTAAGTTAATAAACAATGAATTAAAAAATAATTTTTCTTGTATTTATAAATAAATTTTTTTTTAAAAGCAAATACATTTGCTCTTTACAGCTCAACATTTGTTATTTAAAGAAACTTTCCTAAAAATAAACTTTAACAATTTAACTTTAATTCAATGCCATGTTTTTGATGAATGCTTTGGGCGTTTTTCTTCGAATTTGGCAATCTTTTTTTTAGACATACAAACATACATACCAAAAGTACCCAACACAAAAAATACTAGCAATATGTATATTAGAGTGATCCTTAAAAATTAAAATGCGATTTTGGGGATAGGTGAGGTCCAGTTTGTTACCTTTCAATATAAAACTAATAAATGTAAGTTTGGGGACAATCGAGACAAGTCGCGACGGAAATCGATTGAAAATTTCAAGTGTGTTTATATGGAGAAAATATGATTCTTTTTTGAGATTTTACGAAAATTTTTTCTACGGTTTAAGTTTTCCGACAAGTTGTTGTAAGAATCGGGATCAGTATTAAATTATCTTTTCAAAAAGCTATAAAAATTTAAAAGCGAATAAAAAAACTAGGTCATGAGATTTGATAGCATTTTTTCAACTTTGAGAAATTGATTAAAGCCATAGTTTTTTTTCGTCTCTATGCTTATAAGTAATCATATATGAAGTATTGTTTTATTACCACGTTGTTAACCTAATGCGCATTGGGACCGAAAATGGGAAATTTTTTGGATAAAATTTTGAAAACTCCTTTTTCAAGTTTTAAAAAATTTTCTTAAACAAAATTTAAAAATGGATCTGGCACTTTAAGGTTTTGTTCAATACATGTCACAGATTAACTGTGTGAATTTTTAAGTAAATTCTTTTGCCAGAATTTTTTTTACAGAGAAGTTTTTTTCGGATTTCGAGAAAAATTATTTTTTTGTAAAAATTCAGTAAATGTACTCTTTCCAAATACTTTGTATTAAAAATATATGAGTTATCCACTTTTAAATGTTATATTTTATCTTAATAGCCTAAGGTTTCGGAAAAAATAATATGACCCCATTAACCCTTTTGGAATTGGGGTCACATATGACCCCAAGCTAATAAGAGACAATTTATTGAAAAAATTCAAATATTTTGCACATACTGTTGAATTTTTAAAAGCGTTACTTAAAATATTGTAGCCAAATATGTATACCTTCCGTTCCTAAAATTTGGATAAATCCGAGAACGATAACCCATTACGGACGGACGGACGGATGGACGGCCATCGTTAAATCGAATCAGAAAGTGATTCTGAATCGATCGCTATAATAAAAGATGGATCTAGGTCAAATATTTTTGGTAGTTACAAACATCAGCACAGGGTCATAATTATATCACATAGTGGTATAGTGTATTAAAAGTAGTTTTTTTAAGGTACTTTTTTTGAAAAGCTACTTTATAAGAAAAGTTTCTTTTTTTGAAAATATAATGTTTTAGGATGAGGCGCCTTTATATCAAGTGGGTAATATTTTAAGAAAGCGTATTTATACCTTATACCACTATGGTTTGGGTATAATGACTTGGTGCTGCTGTTTGTAACTACCCATCTTTTATTATACCGATCGAATCAGAATCACTATCTAATTCGATTTAACGATGTCAGTCCGTCCGTCTGTGTGTCCATGTAAACTTTGTAACCAGACTCCATTTCGCAAATATGAATATATTTTGACGAAATTCGGTATGTAAGCTTTTGTCGGCAATAGGATGAACGCTATTGAAATTGGTGAGAATCGGTCCATGTTCAGACGTAGCCCCCATACAAATGACCCCTATGAAATCGACATAAATTGCCGTAAGATCCAAATTGTCATATAGATATAAATGCGTTTATTACATCCATTACTGAGTAGTTCAAAAATGATCCCTATGGGACAACTCTTAGTCATAGGCCCCATATAGAGCTTCTTCCCGATCTTCACTTAAATCTATCAAAAAACAAAAATATTGCACTGAATCTTCTCAAATTTTGTTTGTATATATTTTTGCAAAATACAAGAGACCTTACCAAACATGTTCAGGATCGGTCCATTTTTGGGCCTAGTCTCCATATAGATATAGCATCTGATATGAACTTTTTCATATATTCTTTTTTTCCGTATCCAGTTAGTTGGGCCTAAGAGATAGGGTCTCTAAACGCATGGTATAGGGTATCGTATAGTCGGTCTAGACCGACTATAATTTTCTTAATTCTTTTTAAGTAAAGTTTGTTTTTTATGAAAATTTTCATTTTTTTAAAAATATACTTTTTTACGAAATGGTACTCCTTCAAGAAAAGCCTGTTTAAGAAACACAATTTTTTAAGAAAAGGTACTTTTTAAGAAAAGGTACTATTTTTAGTTATAGTACTTTTTTTTAAAGAAAATTAACTCTTTTAAGAAAGGGCACTTTATTACAAATGTACGTTTTCAGAAAAGGGACTCCTTTACGAAAAGGTACTCTTTCAAGAAAAGGTAGTTTTTAGGAAAAGACAATTTTTTAAGAAAAGACACTTTTTAAGAAAATGTACAATTTTAACTTATAGTACTTTTTTTTTTTTAAAGAAAAGTTACTCTTTTAAGAAAGGGCACTTTATTAAAAATGTACGTTTCCAGAAAAGGGACTCTTTTATGAAAAGGTATTCTTTATACCCTATACCACTATGTGGTTTGGGTATAATGACTTTGTGCTGCTGTTTGTAACAACCAAAAATATTTGACCTAGACCCATCTTTAATTATACCGATCGAATCAGAATCACTTTCTGAGTTGATTTAACAATGTCCGTCCGTCCGTCCGTCCGTCTGTGTGTCCATGTAAACCTTGTAATCAAACTGCAGGTCGAAAATATGAATATATTTTGATGAAATTTGGTATATAAGCTTTTATCGGCCATGGGATGAACGCTATTGAAATTGCTGAGAATCGGTCCATGTTCAGACCTAGCCCCCATACGAATTACCCCTATGAAATCGACATAAATTGCCATAAGATCCCCATTGTCATATAGATCTTACTCAAATTGGGTTTTGTATGCATTCATTACGTCCATTAATGAGTGGTCCAAAAATGATCCCTTTGGCCCCATATAGAGTTGCTTCCCGATCTTCACTTAAATCTATTAAAAAACAAAAATATTGCACTGATTCTTCTCAGATTTTGTTTCTATATATTTTTGCAAAATACAAGAGACTTTACCAAACATGATCAGGATCGGTCCATTTTTGGACCTAGTCCCCATATAGATATAGCATCCGATATGAACTTTTTCATATCTGCAGCCAAAAAAATTAAAAAAATCCCACTCAAATTTGGTTTTTGCTTATTTTCTATGTCCAGTTAGTTGGGCCTAAGAGATAGGGTCTCTGAACGCATGGTATAGGGTATCGTATAGTCGGTCTAGACCGACTATAATTTTCTTACTTGTTTTAGATTTATTTTTTTAAGAAAATACAATTTTTTAGGTAAATGTGCTTTTTGAAGAAAATTCACTTTTTATGAAAGGTACGTTTTTAAGAAAAGGTACTTTTTTAGAAAAGATACTTTTTTAAAGGAGTTTTACTATTACAAGAAGCTAATCATTTTTAAGAAAAAATACTTTTTAAATGAAGGTGCTTTTTAAAAGATATGGAATTAAAAACAAATCAATTTTCTAAGAAAATTTTCACTTTTCTAAGAAAAGTTATTTTTCAAGTAAGGGAATTTTTTAAGAGCGGGTATTTTTTATAAGAAAAGATATTTTTGGTTTGAAAATGTACTTTTTTAAGAAAAGGTACTTTTCAAAAAAGTTAGTTCTTTTGGGAAATATGTAATGAAATATGTAATGAAAATATACTTTTTTAAGAAAATTTTCTTTTTAAAAAAATTTACTTTTTGAAACATGGATACTTTTTAGGATAATGTAGTTATTTGAGAAAAAGTACATATTTAAGAAAAGGTACTTTTATAGGAAATTTATTTTTGGCACGAAAAGGTATTTTTAAAAAGTATTTTTTTTTTTTTTAGAAAAAGTACTTTTTTAAGAAATATTAGTTTTTAAGTTTTACAAGAGAATGTACTTTTTTAAAAAAATTTATATTTTTGTAAGAACAGGTACTTCTTAAGAAAATATATTTTGAAAATGTACTTTCTTTTATGAAAATTTACTTTTTTATCAAAGTAACGTTTTTAAGAAAAGTTATTTGAGAAAAAGTATCTACATATTTAAGAAAATATACTTTAATAGGAAATTTATTTTTGGCACGAAAAGGTATTTTTAAATGATGTTACTTTTTTTTTTTTGAGAAAAAGTACTTTTTTAAGAAATATTAGTTTTTAAGACAATATAGTTTTTAATATAACCCACTTTTACAAGAGAATGTACTTTTTAAGCAAATATATTTTTTTAAAGAAGGTACTTTTTTTTGAAAATGTACTTTCTTTTACTTTTTTATGAAAGGTACGTTTTTAAGAAAAGGTACTTCTTCAGAAAAGGTACTTTCTTTAAGGAGTTTTACTATTTCTTAGAAACTAATCGTTTTTAAGAAAATGTACTTTTTAAGAAAAGGTGGTTTTTTAAAATAGGTACTTTTTTAAGAAATTTTTCTTTTTGTAGATTAGACACTTTTTTAAAAATTTACTCTTTTGAGAAGAGGTAAATTTTTAAGAAATGCCTTTTTGGTACTTTTTTTTTACTTTTTTTTATAAAAATATACTTTTTTCAGAAAATGTACTCTTTATTGAAAATATATATTTGTTATAGAAAATATATTTTTTAAAGATAATTTACCTTTTTAAGAAAATGTACCATTTTAAGAAAATGTAATTTTTTAACAAAAATTTACTTTTTAAAAAAAGGTACTTTTTTTTAAGAAAATTTACTTTTTTAAGAAAATTTATTGTTTTTTAAGAAAATATACTTTTTAAAGAAAAAGTAAATTTTTAAGAAATTTTTTTAAAGGTACTTTATTAAGAAAAGTTACTTTATTAAGAAAATTTACTTCTTTAAGAAAAGGTTATTTTTTACGAAAAGCTATTTTTCGAGAAAGGGTAATTTTTTAAGAAAATTCACCTATTTAAGAAAAGGTACTTTTTTAAGGTACTTTTTTAAGAAGTGTAAATTATTTAAGACAATATATTGTTGTAAGATAACGCACCTTTATAAAAAAATATATTTTTTAAGAGAAGGTACTTTTTTTAATGTACTTTCTTTCAAAGTTCACTTTTTTATGAAAGGTACGTTTTTAAGAAAAGGTACTTCTTCAGAAAAGGTACTTTCTTAAAGGAGTTTTACTATTTCTAAGAAACTAATCGTTTTTAAAAAAATGTACTTTTTAAGAAAAGGTGATTTTTTAAACAAGGTACTTTTTTAAGAAATTTTTCTTTTTGTAGATTAGATACTTGTTTAAAAAATGTACTCTTTTTAAGAAATGCCTTTTTTTTAACTTTTTTTTACAAAAATATATTTGTTATAGAAAATATATATTTTTTTAAAGATAATTTACTTTTTTAAGAAAATTAACTATTGTAAGAAAATTTGTTTTTTTTAAGAAAATTAACTTTTTAAAAAAAGGTACTTTTTTTTAAAGAAAATTTACTTTATTTAAGAAAATATATTTTTTTACGAAAAAGTAAATTTTTAAAAAAAATTATTTTTTTCTGAAAGATACTTTATTAAGAAAAGGTTCTCTATTAAGAAAATTTACTATTTTAAGAAAAGGTTATTTTTTTCGAAAAGCTATTTTTTCGAGAAAGGGTACTTTTTTAAGAAAATGTACTTTTTTAAGAAAATTTACTTTTTTAAGAAAAAGTACTTTTTTAAAAAGTGTAAATTTATTGTTGTAAGATAAGGCACCTTTATAAGAAAAGGTACTTTTTTAAGAAAAGGTAATTTTTGTAAAAAATGTACTTGTCATTAAAGTTAGTTTCTTTGAAATATATACTTTCTAAAGAAAATTTACTTTTTGAGAAAATTTGCTTTATAAGAAAAGGTACTTTTGTAAGAAATTTTTGTTAAAAATGTACTTGTCATTAAAGTTAGTTTTTTTTAAAAATATATACTTTTTAAAGAAAATTTACTTTTTAAGAAAATTTGCTTTATTAAAAAAATTAACTTGATGAAGAATTGGTACTTTTTTAAGAAAATGTACCTAAGGTACTGTAAGGAAAGGTACTTTTTTACGAAAATGTATTTTTTAGGAAATGGTATATTTTTACGAAAAGGTACTTTTTTTTTAAGAAAACGTACTTTTTAAAAAATATTTACTTTTGAACGAAAAGATACGTTTTAAAAAAATTTACTTTTGAAAGAAAGTTCATTTCTTTCAAAAGTACCTCCTCTTAAAAAGTGGATTGTAAGAAAGGGTATTTTTAAGAGAAGATACTTTTTGAAAAATGTAATTTTATGAAAAAAATCAATTTTATGAGAATAGTATTTAAAAAAAAAATACTTTTTTAGTACTTTTTAAAAAGGAACTTTTTAGAAAAATGTATTTTTTGAGGAAAGTAACTTTTTTAAAAAAATGTGTTGGGTTAAGAAAAGGCACTTTTTAAGAGAAGGTACTTTTGTGAAGAAATTTAATTTAAATTAAGATTATAATTTAATTTACAATGCACTGCATTTGTAGGGAGCATCCCCTGAGTGTTAATTAATATATAAAAAAAGACCGCACAGAAAAAAAACGCATTACAGAGAGAATTCGTTTATCAGTCGAAGTAGCCGTATGTGGAATAAACTCCCCGCAGAGGTATTTCCTGACGTTTATAATCTAATAAAATTTAAGTCAAATATCCACAAACACTACTCCCTCTTTCCTCCTTCCCACAACCTATATTCCTGAAATCAACACAATGCACTGCATTTGTTGGGGGCATCCCCTGAGTGTTGGTTAATATAAAAAAAAAATGTAATTTAAAATTTTTAATTTAAAATTTATAATTTTAAAATTTTGGAGTTTTTGGTCGTAATTTAGAAGAATCTTTTTAAAAGCGAGAGTTTAGCACTATCTACATTTGCTACGTACAAGTCAAAAAAACAGTTGTTCGTTTGTTTGCTGGGTAGTTTCAGTTTTTCTTGGAATACATTTTCATGTTAGTATATAGATCATAGTGATGATTGCAATAATAATAGTATGAATATAGTTAAAAGTTTTGAAAAAAACTTAAGTAAAATTTCTCGCACAGATGTTTTTTGTTCTTCAAACATCACGTGTTGGCAAGAGTACCCTTATTCAAACACTGTATGTATGTGGTGAATGTTTTTTGTGAATGAATTTTTTGAAAGAAAAATAAGAAAGAGGAAAATTAATTCAATTTTGTTGAAAAATATTTCTATTGCAAAAAAATTGTACATTGGTAGCAATAATAACCAACTTTATATAAACAAGCATACATTCATAAGAATTAATTTCACTTATTCACTTTTTTTTTTTTAGAAATGAATAAATTCATTTTCTTTTAACTTGGCTTCAGTTGTTTAAAAAATATTTCATATTTAAACTGTTCATACTCTTCTATTATTACTGTTGATGAGAGTACGGACGATGATGATTGTGATGCTCATTATTATCGTCTTATTTTAAAGGCTTTAACAAAATTTATGTTCGATTCAAATGTGTACATACGAAGAACCTCTGACATTTTCCCACACATGTATTAGCGAACTTAAGCCCAGTCAATTTATTGCACAAAGAAAATAATACGTGAAACTTTGCAACATAAAAAATAATATAAATGGCATATAAATCTTATGATACTGCCAAAATACTCCAAGAGATAACATTGACTGTCTAGGTATTAATCATTTCCGGTGAAATACTTCTTTATAGGTGGGAGTTGTTTACCATATGGGTGGCGCTTTCACTTAGAAGTTGAGTAAACTAAATTTAAGGTCAATGTTGCTTATATGTATACCAATAAACAAACAAAAATTTTCAAGATTTGTGGTAATACTTAAATAGAATCGATGTGGATAAAATGCAAATATTAATAGTACTTTTTTTTCTTATTAAATAGAAGTACGAATAGAAAAAGTGAGCCATTATTTTGATTGAATTTGGAAGAGCGTATTTAAAATTTATGAGGTGAAATATTAATCAACACTGGGTATATTGGTATTTTGGAAAGTTTTACTCCACCGGAACCTGTCAAAATGCCTGGTAATTTAAAAAATCTGCGTGAAAAGGCATACGAAACGCTGTTAGGACCTTTATAAATAGAGGGTGCTCTTTTAAGAAAAGGTATTTTATATGTAAAGTTACTTATTTAAGCAATATTTACTTTATTTAGGAAATGTGCTTTTTTTAAGAATATATACTTTTTTAAGAAAATGTACTCTTTCAAGGTACTTTTTAAAGAAAGAGCACATTTTTAAGAAAAGGCACTTTATCAAGAAAACATTTTTTCTTAAGAAAAGGCACTTTATGAAGAAAAGGTACCATTTTAAGAAAAGTTGCTTTTTTTTAGAAAAGTTCCTTTTTTGAGAAAAGTTACTTAAGAGGCACTTTAATAAAAATGGTGCTTTAAGAAAAGGTACTCTTTTAAATAATGGTACTCTTAGGAAAACACACTTTATTCATAATTTTTATAAGATTTTTCACATTTGATTCAAAGAAACCACATACAAATTGGGCCTCATATGAAATGTATTTGCAAGGTCTGTCCAATATCACAAGTGTGATTAAATGCTCGAATTATTTAATACAACACTGAAGTTTTAGAGGATTTTGTATGGTGGTACGTATTAATTTTAAATCAAAACTCACATATAAGGAATCTTAGCGTACATAAAAATTATTTTAATAAGGAAACTAATGATCCTAGAATTATAATTATTTCTCTTTAATTGAAATTTTATTAAAGCTCAAGAATAAAATATATATACTATACAGTAGGAAGGAAAAATCGGCTATATTTTTTTGATTTTTCTAGTGGGTGTGGCACCTCCCATATAAAGCGAATTTTTAACATCTAATTTTAACGCGTAAAAATGGGTGGGATCGGACCAATGGGCGTGGCACACACCATACAAAGTAAATATTTAATGTCATATATTTAGAGTGGTGTAATAGAGAAAACCTTGGAATTTTGTGTGAGTTCATAAGTTAATGTGAGTAGTTGGGAAAAAATGGGCGGGATCAGATCAGTGGGCATGGCATCCCCATATAAGTTAAATATTTAATATCATATATCTAGAGTACTGCAATAATGAAAGCCTTGGGACTTAGTCGAAGTTCATGAGTTATTAATGTGAGTAGTCGGACAAAAAATGGGCGGTATTGCGTCAATGTGCGTGGCACCCCCATACAAAGTAAATATTTAATGTCATATATCTGTAGTATCAAAAGGCTTGGGACTTACTGTGAATTAATGAGTTATTAATGTGAGTTGGCACCCAAAAATGGGCGCGATCGGAGCTATGGGGGTGGCACTGCCTATACAAAGTAAATGTATATTATCATAAAACAGGAGCACTATAAAAGGGAAAGCCTGGGCACTTTGTATACAACAAATATGAAGTACTATGAAAGCGGCAGTCTTGAAACTTTTGATAATTCCATTAATTACTAGTGAGTAGTCGTGTAAAATATGGACGGAATCGCCAAAATCATAAATCGGCAAAACCGAAAATCGCGAATAACAAAAATATCCAAAATTAAATATCGCCAAAATCAAAAATTGCCAAAATCAAAAACCGCAAAAAAAAAATCGTCAAAGTGAAAAATCGCCAAAACCGAAAATTGCGGATAACAAAAATCGTGAAAATCAAAAATCTTAAAAAACAAAAATTGCAAAAATCAAAGATTGCCAAAAAACGAAAAAATCAAAGCGAAAAATCAGTAGAACCGAAAATTTCGAACAACAAAAATCGTCAAAATCAAAAATCTTAAAAAACAAATATTCATAAAATCAAAAATCGCCAAAACCAACGTTCAAAAAATACACACATCAAACACACAATGTTCTGTTCTAATGCAGCCAACACATATTTTTATTTTCATATCAATTATGTGTGTTTCTAAATTTTGTACAGTGCCGAACACAATCATGACTGTGTTTCGTTTTAATACTTCGTTATGTACGAGAACATGTTTCTTTCACATATTTTTTGTTTCGAACACACATAAACCACACAGATTCGAGTGTAACCAGGAATAATATATAAATGAGGATGTGCAAAATGTAATTTGTTCATCATAGCAAGAGTGGCAGATCTCAGAATATTCAAAAATTTATGAACATAAAATATGTTCACATTACTAATAAGGAAGATCATTCGAAAAAAAAAAAAATATTCTTCACTTGACAAAACGCAGACATTGTTATGCTGCAAGAACATTAAAACCCAGTTAGCATTTAATGAAATTATGACACGGTTTTTTGAAGAATCTTGGTTTTATGACTAGATAATGAAATGAGACTAGATATGAAATGCTGACTGGGTATACACACATTGGCACACAATAAGAAACAACAAACACACACACATAGTTAATATAAGAAAACAAAACAAATTGTAAAAGTCAAAAAGTAGAAAAGTTTCAATTTTTTAACATTTGCAATTTCATCAAGTAAAGTTAATTTGAAAAATTTCATATGTGAAATGAAATTTTTCAAACATGGTTGAAAAAATATGTGAAATTGAAAGAAAATCAGGAAACACAAATATATAATTTTTTCAAAAATTTTATTTTATAAAAAAAAAACTTAAAGTAAATTTTAAATGTAAGCCTAAAAATTCAAAAAATAACGAAATAAAAAAAATTAAAAAAATAATTCAGAAACTTAATATAAATATAAATAAAAATAAAAATATTAAAAAAATAATAATAAAGAAAAAAAAAAACAATTCAGGAACTTAAATATAAATTTAAATAAAAAAATTAAAAAAATAATATTTCCTAGAATTTGCACTCGAATTTCGAGTGCTGGGATATACTAGTAAATAATTATAAGATAAAAACATTGAAAAATACAATTGTATTTACAAATATACAATTTGCGAATTAAATTTTATTTGAACTATTTTCTAATGAAAACACAAAATCTTATCAATTTCGGAGTTGTGCAGGATATGATGGAAAAAATAGCAAATAATTTATATATTGTTTTTTTTTTGCACATGGAAAGATTAATTTTCATAATTTAATACGAAAAATAGCTTTTACTTAAAATCTTTTTAAACACTCACTACAATTTACTCATTTCTATGAACAATACTTTTTTTTTAATAAATTATTTAAATATCAATTCTGATAAGATTTCAACGATATCTGAAAAAGATAAAACTAATTCCAAACTCTGCGATGTAAAACTAAGAAATCTTTATATTTTCCAAGTTGACAGGATATACAAAATTATCGTAAATTGTGGAACATTATTACAATTTTTGCAAAAATAAAAAACAACTTTTTTATAATGTTTTTTGTTATTGTATATTTTTATAGGTAGTATTAAGAAAAAATTGTTTATAAATTTGTTTACCTTTTTAATAAGACCTTTTATTTAACATCTTTCAACACATTTCTCCACTCATTTCTATCACGAACCACCACACATTACGTTTGTAATAAAATTTTCTTCTTCTTTAAATTAACTCTTACTTTAAAAGAAAACAATCAACTAAATAAAATAAAATTTTCCCAAGGCAATCAATTTATCCATCCATTTTTAGAAACCCCATCAAACTTATTGTTTCATTTTAATTCATTTTTTTTTTTATTATTTTTTTTCGTTTTGCACTACACTTTATTAAATACGTTTAATGTACAAGCAAGAATCATATATTTTTTTATTACATATTATAATATATAATATATAGCTCTTTTTTAACAATTCCAGTTTCATATTTTCTCCTACTACATTTTTCCTTTATTCTGTTTTTAAACACTTCTTTGGCTACCCTCAAAATGGCTGCTCATCGCAACTCTTCTTCTTCATGAACATTTTGAGATCTGCCACTCTTGTTCATAAATATGTTCAATGTTCACATGAACATTCTGAGAACTGCCACTCTTGGATAGTCAGTTTATGATGAATAAATTTCAGTTTGCACATCCTCATGTATATATGATGCTTGGTGTAGCTTTATTTTAAGTTCATGGTTTTACACGTGTACTGCTAAATAAACAGAACATGTTTTTGAACGCGTACATCTAAACAATAAAACATTATCCACTCGCGATCGGAAAAATCTGATACACCCCTATAAAAACGACAACAAATGTTTCAACCAAATTTATTAAAAGAATCTAAAATAATTCATTAGCAGTTATAAAAAAATAAAAAAAAAATAAAAAGATAATAATAAAAATAAAATAAAAAAAAAAATAATAAAAAAAAAAATAGTAATAAAATAGAAAACAGGGAAATTTTATGTTGTTTATGACTTAATTTCGTTTTTTTTATTATTTTTTTAATTTTAATTTTAATTTTTACTTTTATTATTATTATTATTTTTATTTTTTTTGTAACTGCTAATGAATTATTTTGGATTTTTTTAAATTAATTTGGTTGAAAAAATTGTTGTCGTTTTTATAGGTGTGTATCAGATTTTTCCGATCGCGAGTGGATAATGTTTTAATTTTTAGATGTACGCTTTTAAGAACATGTTCTGTTTTTTTTTAGCAGAACACGTGCAAGAACACGAATTTAAAATAAAGCTACAGCCGAACCTGTGTGGTTTATGTGTGTTCTAAATAAAAAATACGTGATAGAAATATGTTCGTGTACATAACGAAATACTAAAACGAAACGCAGTCATGATTGTGTTCGGCACCGTAAAAAATTTAGGAACACATATAATTGATATCAAAATAAAAATATGTGTTTGTTGGTTTGAGCTATGTTTGTTTACATATATGTACGATTTTTTTTATTAAGTGTGTGTTTTTTTTCTGAACTCTGGCCAAAACTGAAAATCACAAAAACCAAAAATCGACAAAACTAAAAATCGCCAAAATAGTTTTCCCAGTATTTTACTTCGTTACGATGGGTGTAGCAAAGCGCGTCGGGTTACAACTGCTATATATATAAAGTTCTATTCACTATTTATAAACATATGGACTAGGTTGGTCATAAAAATTAGGGTCGTCACAAAAATTGCCCATTTGGGCAACCCTCTAAATTAATATTACTTCTATGATTAACCGCATTACTGTAATCAATACGTAGAATTTGTGTGCCATTTACAATTCTCGATTAATTAAAGTTATAAAAAGTATCAAATTGGTAACGATTGAACAGTTTGCTACAAGAACAATAACTATAACTATTTATACAAAATGCAGTTTAATTGAAAATCATTAACATTTTTGAATTTTAATACCTTCGGCAATTTTAGTGCCTTTTTCCGGGATATTGATTAAACTGTAGATAATAGAGTGTAGTGGGCATTCTTGAAAAGAAATAAAGTGGAATTGTAATCAATATAAAGTTTCAATGAAGTTTTTTTTTTTAAATAAAATTTAAAAAATAATAAAAAATATACAAAATAACTGTCAAAGTTCATCGGCAAACTTGAATATGTTGCAAATTAAAGCCATAAAGAATATTTTCATATCGTTGTGTTTTTTTATATATATTTTTTGTAAACTTTTCAAACTTCCACTAATTTATACACATATAAATTCATCAAGTCAGAACTTATTTCATATTATGTTTGGTATAGTCACCTACTATAAAATTCTGTAAAGTAAAAATAAACCATTACCCTAACAATAACTAACACATGTACACATCATGTTGTTGGTGCCACTAGCACTACCCGGAACAGCTGCCAGTTCTAGTTTTTTTATACCCTCCACTCCAGTGTGCAGAGGGTATATATAAGTTTGTCATTCCGTTTGTAATAATTAGAAAAAAAATTCTGGACCCCATAAAATATATATATTTGTGATCCTTATAACAAGCGAAGTTGATATAGCGATGTCCGTCTGTCCGTCTGTCCGGCTGTCCGTCTGTCCGTCTGTCCGTCTGTCCGTCTGTGGAAATCACGATGACGGCTTCAATCGGACAGCTAGGGTGCTCCTTGGTATAAAAAATGTTTCACTAACATCCTGAGAAGTTTGCTATTTAAAATCGTCCAAATCGGTTAATCTGGTCCCGAGAATTGAGCGAAGAATTAAAAAGTCATGAGAAAATATGATTTGAATATGTGTTCTTGTGATAACGCCCTCAATAGGGCAGATAGGGCGCTTGTTTTTAGTGAGAATGATTCACTAACATCTTGAGAAAGTTCCTGGTTTTAAATCATGACAATAGGTTTCATAGGTGCCGAGAAATCACTGAAAAGGTAAAAAAAATATGACGTTTTCCTATATTGTTTTCCTAAATTTTGTATTTTGTCATAGCTGTGCATGTTGTTTTTGTGGTCGTTGTGTTAATAATATAAAAATTCATCAATATCAATATTTTTGGGTGTAATATTTAAGTTAATTAATTAATAAAAGAAACTATATAAAATCAAAATCAATATTCTCCGATTTTTATAACATCACAAAATGTTACAAATTGATACATACTACTGTTGCCAATATCAAAATACTATAAATAATATTCATATATTCTGTATATGTATATACATAATAAGAGCATATTAAAATAAATCGGTAAAAAATTGCATATTAATTACAGTAGTAATTGCAATATGTCTGAAAAATGACGATAAATCTAACAAAACAAAAAAAGGTATTTTATTTTATTTTTACAAAATTCTGAAATTTTTAGAGTTGAAAAAATAGTATGGTTTTAAGAGTTGTATTTTTAGTAAATTTTTAAACCCTGCATACTTGCTTTCAAAAGTAGTAGGTAGGTAAGACATAAAATATTTATTTACCCTGTAAAAAAATTGGTGTTTAGAAAAATACTATTTTTTGTCAGATGTTAATTACAATATATTTTTAAACTTTCTTATTTAATGTCGGGACGGAGGCAAACGCCATTCCCAAAATTTTGTTTCAACAGTTATCTACATTAAGAATAACCGCGGAGCTCAGCTCAATCAATGTGCAATGATCGAGCCTTGCCCTGGGAAACATGCATTTATGTTTTTCTTAACACAAACGCCATTCCCAACTACCAAAAATTTTTGACACGAGCTATTCACATTATGAATAGTCGCGGAGCTCAACTCAATCATAGTGCAATGATGAAGCTTCGCCCTGGGAAACATATATTCATACTTTTCTTAGCACAAACCGAACTTCTTATGGCACATTAAAAATAAACTAATTGAGAAGTACAATTCATCATTACGCTGTATTATAATACTATTTTCTTATTTTACTAGTAGCTAGTAAACAAAGTGATCGTATCATTGTGAACGAAATAGAATTGAAATTGTATGCAGATTTGTTTTACTTAAAAAACCTGTTTCTACAGATAGTGAATAAAATCCCAGTAAGCATTTTATGCAATAAATGATCATGTAGAGTCTTTTTGACTCATATGTGCTATTAAAACAGGTATAAATGCGCCCTTTTGCTGATCACAAAATATTCTTTTGTTGGGATTAAATATTACCTTTCCCGCGAATCTTCTTGAGAGTCCTTTTTATCCGCTTTTCTAATCAGTTTCGACTCATTTTTGAGTCTTATTTAATGTAATTTTTCTATAAATCACTTTTTAAGAGAAAGCAAAAATCATTATCTAGCCTTTTTCTAATAGCGCATGTGATTAAGCAGTTTTTAATCATCAAAAGTTCTCGAAGAAGACACAGTAAGGTAATTTTTGTTAAAACAATCTTCGAAATGATGACTGGGATATCGTATATTTTTGTTAACACACAAACATATGCATAGCAGCACGAGTAAACCGAACTCTAATTGGCTTCTTATATGTATACAGCCGAACAAAAATGAAAATACTCACCAAAGAGTAAAGTAAGCAACAATTTCATTCAGTCTTATGGAAGCTTTTGAACAAAGCAAGTCTATGTCGCGTTGTCTTGTGAATTTTTACATTGTTTTTTAATAGGTACTAGTGATGCCAGGAGATTTTTTCAGAAATCTCAACGCTTATGAAAAAAATTCCCTTTTTTCCCTACACTACTTTTTTTTTAAATTTATTTTTAATTTGTACATTTTCAATTTCAATTATATAAAAATAACATAAAAACAAAAAAATATAAAAAATAAGATAAAAATATCATGAGAATTACATAAGAATAATATAAAAAACATATTATATTATTATAAAAAAAATATTTTTGCAATTCTGTATAATTCATCTTTTTGATATGGTTAGATGTGCATTTAAAATTTACACAACTAAAGGTGTGTTTACACTATGTGTATTTTCCATATGTAAATTCAGTTTTACGATCCATACGTAATTCGGCGTGTGTGTCAAAATTGGCTTTTTACATACAATTCATCATTTTTGCGATCAAACGTACATATGTATTTCCGTATGACATAACCTCTAAATGTAAACAACAGCTGATTTAATTTGTGAATTTACAAAAAGTTATTGTTAAAAATAAAGAAATATATTTTACATATTTTTTAATTGTTAATTAATATTAAACAATTTATTTTTCTTTCAATATTTATCTTTATAATTTACTCTGTTTTTCTTTCGCCACAAGCAGTATTGTATTTTCATATGGTTGTCATGCCAAAATAGAACCTGCTCTAATTGAAAAATTTACATATGTCTTGCCAAATGTGTTGTACATAAACAATTTTTGAAAGGGTTCACACTATGTGTACAAATTGCACATGCTAAAACAATAAGAAAAACACAAGCAAAACACAAGTGTGAACGCAGCTTAATTAAAATGGCTTGCAAATGAGATGTTACAAATCAAACAGAATATTTGTTCTTGGTTTTCAGTGTTGCCGTTTTAGCTTTTTAGTTGCTAGATTTAGCAACTTTTTTTGTCGTTTAGCATCCAAAATTTATCAAAAGATGCTAGATGCTAACTTAGAATATTTTATTAATAAAAAGCTGCTTTTAGCATCTTTTTTTTGATATTTTTTTTTCATTATTTTTGAATATATAATTTTAATGGTATTGATATGTTTTTATTTCTCAAAGTGTAGTACAGTAATTGTGTGTACTACTCCTTTTACCACTCTGCTCGTTTCTTTCAACAAATATAACAAAACATTTTGAAATAGAAGAATGTAAACACCAACAACAGTTTTTAATGAATTAGAAAGTCGATTGCCAAAAAATATTATTGTATTAAAAAAATGCAAAATTTTCAATACAAAACACATTAAATCGGGTAAAAGCACAGATAACCAATATATTAGAAGAGTTTAAATTTATATCACCTGAAACAGGAAAAATTCAAATCCAATGGAGTTATATCACAGAACAAAACTGGGATACAACACTGAATACAACCTCTTTATGGATTGAAAAATTCTATTGGCGAAAATCCATTTAAGGAGTTATCAATATTTGTATTGTCTATATTAGTTTTGTCTTTCTCAAAAGCCAAAGTTGAACGTTTGTTTTAGTTTAATGGCTTTAGTTAAAAGCAAACTTCGAACAGAATAAAATCCGAGTTGTTATGTTCTGTAATACGTATAAAAGAAGGATTGAAATTGAAAAATCGGTGCTGTATTACAATATACCGAGCGATATCGTTGATAAGAGTCGATCGTCAGAAAAATATCAGAGCCAAGAAGAACTTGAAGATGAAGACATCACAGAAATGTTAGATTCCATAAACCAATTATTCTATATAATCTTTTGATAATGTAATTTCTGTTATATTTTAAATAAAAAACAATCCCTCTAAAATTAAAAATATTTAATTTAAGTTTAAAATAAACTCAATTTGATGTTAATAAAAATTTCAGAAGAAATCCAAAATAATTTTAATTAAAATTTAAAAAATATAAATCGAAACATATGTTTTATATCAATTTTTCGATTTAAAAACCAAAGAATTTATTAATAAGTATATAATTTTTCAGTATAAAGGTAATGAAATTTGATCAGATATTAACTAAAAAAACAGTTTGTTAAATATTTTCATCTTAATTATCATAATTAATTTAAAGACACAAAGATAGATTTAATACAATAAAAAGAAGTAAGAGTTGAAAGTTGATCTATGCGGACTCACAAATGTGCCCTGTACTAATAGGTATGGAAAATTGAAAAGGATTGTAAAAAATAAAATGCACCTTTATATTAAAAAATTTTAATTAAAAAGAAAATTACAAAATAAACCATTTACGTGGTTAAACTTAATATTGTTTGTAATTATCTGGATCAGGTTAGTATTTAAAATGGGATAAATCGGGAGTCATTGTGCCAATTTATGACCTAAAATATGTAGTCACCTCTATAAAATGCTGAAAATTTAGAGCATTTGTTGTAATAATTCAGTAATAGGTTTATCAAAGTGTTTACATATTCAAATATTTTATATACATTTGTTACAAATAGTGCAAGAAGTCCAGATATTAATGTAAACGTAAAACCCAGGTGGAGGGTATCAAAGATTCGGCATAGCCGAATTTAACACTCTTACTTGTTTTAAATTCATTTTTCTCTTTTAACTGTTGTTCCTTTTAATTTTATTTCATCACATTGATACACAAACATGCAACAAATCATTTTTTTAACGAATGAAGGTCATTAATGCCATATGCAATGAAATTGTTTTTGTTACCGACCTTAAAATGACATTACATCACGTTTTTTTTAAGGGAACAGAATAATTTAAATAAAAAAAAGTTTATTTTCAATGCTTGGCGAGTTAAGAAATAAAAGCTTTAAATGCCCTACTTCAGATGTAATATTGTATATTTTTGAGCGATATTTGGTCGCTTTTTGTAGATTTTTTACATTTTTCAGAAGAAACCACATACATATTGAACATCATATCAAGGGTATTTGCAAGGCCTGCCCAACGGCATAGCACGAATGTGTTGAAATGATCGTGTTAGGTCTGTAGAGTCGGAGTCGCGGTGTTTGTACCGGTGTCGGAGTCGCTACAAAAACTCGCAACTCCGACACCAAAATGTTTCGTTATTATTAAAAATTCGTTAAAAAATTCGTTTTTTCCAATATTTCTCTTACATTACAAAAACTATTATCTTTCTTTCATTAGAAAAATATATACATGATCTTAAACCGAATAATAAATGACTAATTATTCCAATACAGATCAACAATACATAACAATAACATACAACACATGAGGTACAATGCATTTGTGTAATCTGTTAAGATTTCACATGCCATTACAGTTCCATCTAGAGGACAATGGCAAAAACAAAGAGCTGTTCACATTACAAGACTTGTAATTGATCTGGCTATGTTAATGTAGAGAAAGCTAAAAATTGGAAAAGCTCAGCTTGTTCGTACAAACTCTCGTATATAAAAAGAAAAACATTTCTCATGTTCTTTTCTTTCAAATGTTGAGTTAAATAGTTGATTAAGCATGAGTTGAAGTAATAGGCAGAAGGATGCTGAAGATGAACAAGTCGCTTTGTTCGAAAGTAGCTACTCCATCTAGCGCTGTCTTCAATTTTTTCCAATATTTCTCTTACATTACAAAAACTATTATCTTTCTTTCATTAGAAAAATATATACATGATCGTAAACCGAACAATAAATGGCTAATAATTCGTTAAAAATTCAAATAATTTTTAAAATATTTGCCAAAAAAAAAAAAAAAATCAAATAATATTTTACAGATCACCATGAATAAGTAGATTTTAATTTATTTTATGAGAGTAAGTTCATTCAAGTCTTTAATTAAATAATAAAAAAGTGTTTCATAATCTATAATATTAATAGGCTAGGCGATTTCTTATGGCCGATGTTTTGTTCTACCATTTTATCCCAATTTTGACCAAACGTATATTATTTGAAAGGAATTTCTTTTTAGCAGTTTTGCAGATTTACAGATTTGAAATTTTTTCCTTTATTTTGAGTAAATTGCATTTAAAGTTGCTACTTACACATACATAAAATTATATACTAACACATACATAAAATGTTATGTGTGTTTTATTAAATTTGTTAATGTGTTTTTAAATCTTCATTCACAATAATAATAAACCAAAAAAGTGTTGGTTTGTGAATTGGCTAAGTTAAGAAATAAAGTTGCCTAGAAATTGCACTCGAATTTCGAGTGCTGGAATCTGCTAGTATGATATTAAACGATTTTAATTTTTCTTTTACTAATTCCAATGCTTTTTCAGCAGGACAACTGCCAACGACATGAACCATCCCTAAATTGTCTGAATCTTTATTATTATAGTAAAGGTGTACATTAGGGTAGTCCAAAAAAAAAAAAAAAAAAAAAATTTGTGAGTTATTGACTGGAACGCCCGCTAGAAATATGCGAATAGCAAAAAAAGTGAGAAATACAAAGTTTTGGGCCCATCAAAAAACATTTCGGTCATCTTTATTTAGAAATATCTTAAAAACAAAAGCTGGCCTTGGCAAATAATGGGTTAATGCTCTCAGATTTATCCCAACTTTTAGAAATGGAAGCTCTACACATTCGGTTATTATATTTTAAGCGTCCCATCTAACAATTCAACAGCACTTACAAAATATTTGAATTTTTTGAATAAATTGTCTTTTATTAGCTTGGGGTGATATGTGACCCCAATTCCAAATAGGTTAATGGGGTCACATTATTTTTTTCCAAAACCCTAGGCTATTAAGATAAAATATTACATTTAATAGTAGACAAGTGATGAATTTTTGATACAAAATATTTAGAAATAATACATTTACAGAATATTTTACAAAAACTCGCTTTTTCTCGAAATCCGCAATAATAAAATCCTTGGCAAAAAATTCTGGCATAGGAAATTACCTAAAAATTCACACAGTTAATCTCTAACATACATTTACCAAGACCTTAAAGAGATAGATTAATTTTTTAAACTTTGTTTAAGAAAATTTTTCAAAACTTGAAAAAGGAGTTTTCAACATTTTATCAAAAAAATTTCCCACCTTCGGTATCAATGCGCAATAGGTTAACAAGGAGGTATTAAAACAATACTTCATATCTGAGTACTTACAGGTATAGGGACTAAAACAAAATGTTGGCTTTAAGTAATTTCTTAATGTTGAAAAAAATGCCATCAAATATCATGACCTAGTTTTTTTTTTTAGCACATATGTGGTCTGGGGAATTTGCTATTTCTTGGCTAGGTTTTATTCGATTTTGCAGTTTTATAGCTTTTTGAAAAGAGAATTTAATGCTGATCCCGAATTATGTAACAATTTGCGGAAAAATTAAACTTTAGAACGAAATTCTCGTAAAATCTGAAAAAAGTCATATTTTCCCCATATAAACACACTTGAAATTTTCAATCGCGTTGAGCACCCTCTACATGTTTTTTGATTGGCCCAAAACTTTGTATTTCTCACTTTTTTGCATTCGCATATTTGCAGGGGGCGGCCCAGTCAATAACTCACAAACATTTTTTTTTTGGACGACCCTAGTGTACGTCCATATGTCATTTATTTTTAGTGCTGGCCCATTTATCAAAGGATGTACTGAATTTTTTGCCATTGTCTTTCTGTTTAATTATTTTTTTAATCAGCTATTGCTTTATATCTTCATAAAAGTTCAGCATTAATTGCATCACTTTGGTAGGGTTTCGTGGTAAATTAAATCCTTTGCCACTCATAGATGTTCTAATGAATTCACTTTTAGTAATTCTGTGAAAAGATATTCCATCAACAGCTGCTAACTTTGAAATTAATTCACCCATAGCTGGTCGTTTTAAGAAAGATTCAATTACTGAATTATCTCCGTACCTGTATCTTATTTCATTTTTGAGGTGCTTTGACCATCATTGTTTTCTTCTCTTTTATACTTATGTGCACCTTCAATATACCTACGCAGACCAATAGTCGCCGAACCTTTGCAACAAAGTGATTTAAGACATATCTTTCATATTGCCAAATCTTTATTCCTTTCACTTTTTTTAAAATGTTTCCAACAGTCCTGCTAAATTTTACTTATTTTGTGGTTTCTATTTTTTTAATTAAAATTATTTTAAGAACAAAATTTATAATAAAACAACTTCTTACCTTAAATTTATTATATAGGTTTATCTTACATACATATATGGTACTTCCTTAAAAAAAAAATATTTTTTCATACAAAAATCTTTAACACGCAATTAGTTATAGCAATTGCTGACAACCACAACCACAACCACAACCACTGAAGTTTGAGACAATAATGAATAACAAAATAGAAAACTAACGGTATTTAAAAAAAAAAATTGTATAACAGTGATCAATAAAGCGCTGTTTAGATACAACGATTTTACATGGATATTGGATCAATATCGTAAGGAAATTGGTGTGTGTAAACGCAAATTGCTTCAATTTGTGGATATTGATTCAATATTGGGTGGATTTTGTTTTATATGAAAATCGAAGCAAAATCGTTGTGTCTAAATAGCGCTTAAGAAACTGAACAGGACGACAAATTATTAAAGGTTTAAAAATTTCCCAAAATAACAAAATTTTATTAAAAAAAATCCACTTAATTATAATTTTTGCATATTTTGTGACATAATTGTGACTTTATAATTTTCTCGAGAATTTTTTTTAAAGAAAAAACGAATTTCATTGAAAGCTGGAAGTCAAAGTTGAGTTTAAGTTTCATGTGAGTAGCTATTAGCATACAACTATACAAAGATGCACAACTCTTGTGGACTATAAGCGATTTCGAACTACAACCGATTTTTTTTATAAGCCACTTTATGGATTATAAATGAATCCTTATATAATCCACATTTTGGAATATATAGAAATTATTTTTTTTTAATAGAATCACTTTTTAAACAAAATAAAATTTTTTTAAAACATAATCAAATATTGATTTAAATAAATAAAATATTGATTTAATTAATTAAACTATTGGTTCAAACAAAAACCTTTAATATTAATTAATACAAATGCAGTAAAAAACAAAAAGGTAAATAATTTAAATGCTTCATAGGCTTAAATTATGAGATTCATTTTAAATCTTTAGATTACTAAATTAAACACAACATAGATATTAATTTCATAGATTCCAAATGAAATATAAGTTGCAAAATGTTTAACATTTTTAAACGAAATATGTAATCTTAGATTGTTTTTTTTTTATAGAAGCTTTTACAATAAATGATTATATTTTATCAAAAATCAAGTTTTGCTAAATTTCGTTGTCAGAAAAAATTTTCTTTTAATTTCAAAGGAATATAAAACTTCTTTTTGAGTAATTTATGTAAAAATATTTATGTATAATTTCTGAATAAAAAGTAATTTTATAAATGTAACATTCAGACTTTACTAATTACCAGGCCTGCTTTATGATACGTAAAGCATCCAATATGGATATTGTTTTAATATATTCAAGAACGGGTTTTCCTCTCTCAATAGCACATAACTGATACTTAACGAAGATCTGTCGATATTGCTGCTTAAACAAGTGAGTTACTCCTTGGTCAAGAGGCTGGATAATAGCTTAAAAAGAACTTAATGAACTCATATATGGTAAAAATACAAAAACCAGTATAAAATCTTTGATGGAAGAGTTTCCAGAAAAGAACCACATGTTCATAACTAGTGATTCGAACTATAAAAGTTATCTTTAAATAAAAAAAAAAAAAATCATGTGAGTTCGATCACAGGGGAGATGTGTAAACATCTAGCAATTAAAGATTTTTTTATGGCACTTTTTTAAAATCAAACAGAAAGCGTCATCGATGTGTCACTTATAGCAACCAACTGCAGCGGCTCTGCTAATATAAAAATATCATTATTTATTATTTCAACTGGTTAATTTTTATTTTTTTTTTTGTCATTTGTCATTTTTCGTTGTTCATTTATCATCTTTTATTTTTAATTTTTTCATTATTCGTTTTTCGTTTTTCATTTGTCATTTGTCATTTTTATTTTTTTATTTTTAATTTTTTATTTATCATTTTTCATTTTCCTTTTTTAAATTTTATATATTTCATATTTTATTTTTCATTTTTTACTTTTCATTTTTTTTTAATTTTTCGCTTTTTATTTTTCATTTTGTCTTTTTCATATTTTATATTTCATTTTTCATTTTTTATTTTTCATTTTTAATTTTTCATTTTTCATTTTTCATATTTTATTTTTCATTTTATATTTTTTATTTTTCACTTTTAATTTTTATTTATTTTTATTTTTCATTTTCATTTCCCATTTTTCGTTTTTATTTTTCAATTTAATTTTTTATTTTTAAATTTTTGTTTTTAATTTTTTATTTTTAATTTTTAATTTTTTGTTTTTCATTTTTTATATATAATATTTCATTTTTTATATATAATTTTTCATTTTTTATTTTTCATTTTTCAAATTATAAATAAAAATGAAAAAATAAAAATGAAAAAATAAAAATGAAAAAATAAAAATGAAAAAATAAAAATGAAAAAATAAAAATGAAAAAATAAAAATAAAAATGAAAATGAAAAAATAAAAAGTGAAAAATAAAAAATGAAAAATAAAAACTGAAAAATTAAAAATAAAGAATTAAAAATAAAAATGAAAAATTAAAAATAACAAATGAAAAAATAAAAAGTGAAAAATAAAAAATTAAAAATTAAAAACTAAAATGTGAAAAATAAATTTAAATGAAAAATAAAAAATTTAAAATAAAAATTTATTAGATTAAAAATGAAAAATAAAAAATGTTTTATTTTTAATTTCACTTTTTATTTTTTAATTTTTGATTTTTAATTTTTTATCTTCCATTTTTTACTTTGCATTTTTAATTTTTTATTTTTCATTTTTTATTTTTTATATTTAATTTTTAATTTTTAATTTTTAATTTTTAATTTTTAATTTTTAATTTTTAATTTTTAATTTTTAATTTTTAATTTTTAATTTTTAATTTTTAATTTTTAATTTTTAATTTTTAATTTTTAATTTTTAATTTTGATTTTTTAATTTTTGATTTTTAATTTTTAATTTTAAATTTTAAATTTTAAATTTTAAATTTTAAATTTTTAATTTTTAATTTTTAATTTTTAATTTTAAATTTTTAATTTTTAATTTTTAATTTTTAATTTTTAATTTTTAATTTTTAATTCTTAATTTTTAATTTTTAATTTTTAATTTTTAATTTTTAATTTTTAATTTTTAATTTTTAATTTTTAATTTTTAATTTTTAATTTTTACTTTTTAATTTTTAATTTTTAATTTTTAATTTTTAATTTTTAATTTTTAATTTTTAATTTTTAATTTTTAATTTTTAATTTTTAATTTTTAATTTTTAATTTTTAATTTTTAATTTTTAATTTTTAATTTTTAATTTTTAATTTTTAATTTTTAATTTTAAATTTTTAATTTTTAATTTTTAATTTTTAATTTTTAATTTTTAATTTTTAATTTTTAATTTTTAATTTTTAATTTTTAATTTTTAATTTTTAATTTTTAATTTTTAATTTTTAATTTTTAATTTTTAATTTTTAATTTTTAATTTTTAATTTTTAATTTTTAATTTTTAATTTTTAATTTTTAATTTTTAATTTTTAATTTTTAATTTTTAATTTTTAATTTTTAATTTTTAATTTTTAATTTTTAATTTTTAATTTTTAATTTTTAATTTTTAATTTTTAATTTTTAATTTTTAATTTTTAATTTTTAATTTTTAATTTTTAATTTTTAATTTTTAATTTTTAATTTTTAATTTTTAATTTTTAATTTTTAATTTTTAATTTTTAATTTTTAATTTTTAATTTTTAATTTTTAATTTTTAATTTTTAATTTTTAATTTTTAATTTTTAATTTTTAATTTTTAATTTTTAATTTTTAATTTTTAATTTTTAATTTTTAATTTTTAATTTTTAATTTTTAATTTTTAATTTTTAATTTTTAATTTTTAATTTTTAATTTTTAATTTTTAATTTTTAATTTTTAATTTTTATTTTCAATTTTTTATTTTTCATTCTTAATTTTTCAATTTTTATTTTTAATTTTTCATTTTTATTTTTAGTTTTCTATTTTTCATTCTTGATTTTTCATTTTTTATTTTTCATTTTTCATTTTTCTTTTTCATTTTTTATTTTCATAATTTTTTTTTTATCAAAAAAATCATAAGTCACACCGAATTTGTGAAATAGATGTTTACACATCAAAAAAAGAAAATAAAAACTACGTTCAATGATTTCCTTATTATTACATTTTATGTGTGTTAAAATTTTTACGAGCTCACTCCTTAGTATTCTATAATTTTATATTTTGTGCTGTAAGCAGCAGGTGTTTAAAGTTTTCTAATAGTCAAAGTTACCGACAATTTAATTGTGAAGCCTTACATTTAACCACATAATTAATTTGCTAAACTTATATGGAAGTTAAACGTCATATGGAATATTGTACTAATGCAAATGCAAGTGTGGTTTCAGCAGCCTTTTCACACATACTTAATAGGATAAATTTAAATGAGTTTTGAACTATGGTCGCACGCACCAATAAAGTTTAATTTAAGTTTTTTTTTGTGTGTTGACATATGCCAGACCGCATAGATGAGACTTTCTAAATGGATGTAACATATGCATGCAGCATGTGTCATCCTAAGGCAGGATTAGAGTTTTTATAAACTGCGTTAAAATGATTTTGAGGTGGTAGAAAAACTAATATATGATGAAAAAAAAACAAGAAATTGTTAAATTCGAATCTTTGGTAATGGAATGTGCCAAAAATTCGAAATCGGTTTTACGTTTACATTAATATCTGGACTTATTGCACTATTTTAAACAAATGTAAACAAAATATCTTAAAAAGCATCAATTAGATAAACTTAATACTTAATTATTACGATAAACCAACTGATTTTTTAAAACTTTTTGAGGTGTCTTCATATTTTTGGACATGTCTTGGCACAATGATGTCCTATTTACACTATTTTCAATAGAAACGAGCTCGAGATAATAACAAACAACAGTATCATAACCTTACCCAAGAAAATGGTTTATACCGACTCGAGTTGTTATAGGAATCATGAATATATATAAACTCTGTGGGGTCGCAAATACATTTTTCGATGCGTTACAAACGGAATGACCAACTGATATATACCATCTGCACAGTGGTGTGGACGGTATAAAATTATTTAACAATGTTGTAACAAATTTCGATGTTATGGTTAAAAAAATGTTCTGGAGGAGGAAAGAAACTCCAAGTCAGCCTGAAATTACTACGCCACTATAGTAAAACCTCCAAAGTGTTTGGCGTTCTCAGGCCAGAAGAAAAAAATATTTGAAAACGAAATTTTTAGTATTGCCATTTTCACAATAAACGAAACAACGCACAGTGGGAGAAATGGCCAATCTAGCGGAGATTTATTATTAACTTCTGAAAAAAGGCTGATGATATTTTGATTCGGAAAAATTTTTATGTAGATAAAAATATAATAAATCTATAATATTCATAGGCTAGGCGATTTGTTGTGACCGATGTTTTGTTCTACCGTTTTATCCCGATTTTGACTAAACGTATATTATTTGAAAGGTATTTCATTTTAGCCGATTTGTAGATTTACAGTTTTTTAAGTTTTTTCCTTTATTTTGAATAAATTGCATTTAAAGTTGCTACTAACACATACATAAAATTATACAAAGCTTTGTGTGTTTATTAAATTTGTTAATGTGTTTGTAATAAACATGAGTTTGTTTTTATACCCTATGTGGTTTGGGTATAATGACTTTGTGCTGCTGTTTGTAACTACCAAAAATATTTGACCTAGACCGATCTTTAATTATACCAATCGAATCAGAATCACTATCTGACTCGATTTAACGATGTTCGTCCGTCCGTCCGTCCGTCTGTGTGTCTAAGTAAACCTTGTAATCAAACTGCAGGTCGCAAATATGAATATATTTTAATGAAATTTGGTATATAAGCTTCTGTCGGCCATAGGATGAACGCTATTGGTGAGAATCGGCCCATGTTCAGACCTAGCCCCCCATACAAATGACCCGTATGAAATCGACATAAACTGCCATAAGATCCAAATTATCACATTAATCTTAGTCAAATAGGGTTTGTATGCGTTTATTACGTCCATTAATGAGTTGTCTAAAAACGATCCCAATGGGACAACTCTTAGTCATAGGCCCCATATAGAGCTGCTTCCCGATCTTCACTTAAATCTATCAAAAAACAAAAATATTGCACTGATTCTTCTCAAATTTTGTTTGTATATATTTTTGCAAAATACAAAATACAGACTTTACCAAACATGGCCAGGATCGATTCCTTTTTGTGCCTAGTCCCCATATAGATATAGCATCCGATATGAACTTTTTATATCTGCAGCCAAAAAAAATGTAAAAATCCCACTCAAATTTGGTTTATGCTTATTTTCTATATCCAGTTAGTTGGGTCTAAGAGATAGGGTCTCTAAACGCATGGTATAGGGTATCGTATAGTCGGTCTAGACCGACTATAATTTTTTTTTAATTGTTTTGTGTTGATTTGTGAATTGGCTATAATTGATTAGCATACCTTTAGGGTCTTTATTTAATGAACAAATATAATTTCCTAGAATTTGCACTCGAATTTCGAGTGCCTATAGGCAACATTGTATATTTTAGCTTATAAGTTTCTCAAATGAATGAATTCGACTTCATGCTTGTGACCACAGATATATATAACTCAATTTTGGCGCAAAATGACCAGAGGTGTTTCTTAAATGACTGATTCAACTGTATTCTAAATGTTGTATTCAACAATTTAT
The DNA here is from genome assembly GCA_963682025.1 of Cordilura impudica. Classification (NCBI taxonomy): domain Eukaryota; kingdom Metazoa; phylum Arthropoda; class Insecta; order Diptera; family Scathophagidae; genus Cordilura; species Cordilura impudica. The sequence goes on from OY821521.1 coordinate 61,075,198, forward strand.
TTTGTTTGTATTTATGACATAATCAGCCCAATTCTAAACAAAAATTCCGCATGAAATATCTCACTTCTCCCTTTTCCCCTATTGTGAATAAAAATGCCTTCGGAAAAAAATTCGAAGGAAAGAAAGTAGTTATTCTCAATGCACTTGAATTTGTTTTTTCCCTTAAAAAATTTCCCTTGCAAAATAGACGGGAGTTTGTATAAAAATGTGAGAAGTATTTTGATGAACCAAAATTTAAATAAAAAATTAATATTATTTTTTCTTGTAGATTGAAGACCACAAATAAAGTCGAACTCCAACTTTTGTTAACTTTATTGAAAGCCAATTCAGGCATTGATTGCGTTTTCCATAGATTCAGCCCGCAATTGACTTCTATTAATCCTTTAGCTATTTCGTTGTTGTTATTCTACACCAATTTCCTCCACAAGTGTTCGCATCATAGCTATGCTATTCATTTTTTATTTAATTTTTCGTAAAATAAATTTATTTTCGTTTGCACACACAAAAAAGAAATAGAAAATTAATTGTCAATAAGCAAAACAACTGGCTTCGAAATTCGATGATGTCACTTATTAATTTTTTTGTTCACGCGGAATTTATAATAGTAGGATTTTTTTCTCGAGAAAAGTTTTTTCCGTGAGAAAGAAATTCCTTGAGAATATTCGTAATTGGGCTGAATATATTAAGTTCCAAAGAAAAATACAAAATTTTATGATCATTTTGTATTTTTTGAATGAGGTGATAGTGTTTTTTAATACAGCATACAGTTTATAGAAAAATGGCAGCAGAAAATCTTTAGATCGATTTGCGCAGAATAGTATTTTATCACAGGCCCATGGTTTCTTGGGAAATTTTTCTTAGAATTTCACGTAGTTTACGCCTTTGCTAAACGATTTTTTGACGTAAAAAATTAACCCACCCTACTGAGCAGCCTTTTCGAAATCCATGCTGACAAGGTGACAATATGGAAGAAACTTAATGACATTAAAATTCAGTTATACACTTCTTAAAGAGCTTAGGAATTGAACTGAGCTTGACGATATCTCTATAGTTTATGATATTTGATCTAATTCCAGACTTAAATAATGGAATGATGAAGGATTCCTTCCACTGTTTAGGAAAGTATCCATATTTTTTATCAACATTACTGACTGAACATTACTGACAAAGGAGTAGCTAAAGTATCAGCACAATTGGTTAAAATGCAACTGGGAACATCACCCGTACCACTATGAAATGATGTTTTGAAACTTTATAACAGATAACGATTTGAGATGTATTGATGACTGATGTTCTACTAAATGAATTGGATATGTGTTTAAGTTATCATATACATATAGCATCAGAATACGCGGTAGCAAAAAAATCAGAAAACATGTCGCACCTGTACCTCTAAAGTGAGTCAACACAAAATTTTTCAATTTTCACTTTTTGCAAGAAAACGATACACAGTGGTCATATCTATCCACTGTAAAAATCTTGGATCGATTTTTCTAGTATTTCGCAAAAAAAAAATACAGTTGTAACCCTCTTTGTGTTATAAGAGTAGCTTCTTTTGAATCCACTAAAAAGACATATTTTGAGTTGCACCCAAAAAAAACTTGTTATTTTTAATGATCACTGAAAAAATCGCAAAAACAACTACTGTTATATACTTATTATTCGCAATTCTTTACAATGAAAAAACTGTTTTTAAGTTTTATAGTAAATAAAAAAAAAAAAACGTTTTTTGCCTCTACTGAAAATATGTAAATTTGGAGTTGACTCACTTTAGAGGTACAGGTGCGATATTACTAATGAAAAAATTATCACTGGATTCATAAGTTAAATATTTCATAAATTTTGGGTAGCCATACGATTTCATTTCAGAATTAACAAACTTGTAGAAAGATTTCGGATCGAGTTTAAAATTAATTTTCATATTATTTAAATACTTTTTATAAAGTTTTGAATTAAGAATATTAAGTTCAGCTCGGGTGGTAGAATATTTTCCATAATCAGTAATTGATGTAGATTTTTTATAATTTTAATATATTCATATTTTTTTTAAGTCTGGACAGTTGTTTCGATCAATTCGCCAGCTTTTTAAGATTGAATGATTTTATTTTCCGGCCACGCCCACTAAAAGTAAAAAAAAACAAGTAAGAAAATTATAGTCGGTCTAGACCGACTATATGATACCCTATACCATGCGTTTAGAGACCCTATCTCTCAGACCCAACTAACTGGATATAGAAAATAAGCATAAACAAAATTTGAGTGGGATTTTTCTTAATTTTTTTGGCTGCAGATATGAAAAATTTCATATCGGATGCTATATCTATATGGGGACTAGGCCCAAAAATGGACCGATCCTGACCATGTTTGGTAAGGTCTCTTGTATTTTGCAAAGATATACATATACAAACAAACATATACAAACAAAATTTGAGAAGAATCAGTGCAATATTTTTGTTTTTTGATAGATTTAAGTGAAGATCGGGAAGCAGCTCTATATGGGGCCTATGACTAAGGGTTGTCCCATATAGATTATTTTGGGACTACTGATTAATGGATGTAATAAACACATACAAACCCAATTTGAATAAGGTTTATATGATAATTTGTATCTTATGGTAATTTAAGTCGATTTCATAGGGGCCATTTGTATGGGGGCTAGGTCTGAACATGGACCGATTCTCACCAATTTCAATAGCGTTCATCCGATAAAAGCTTATATACCAAATTTCGTCAAAATATATTCATATTTGCTACCTGCAGTTTGATTACAAGCTTTACATGGACACACAGACGGACGGACGGACATCGTTAAATCGAATCAGATAGTGATTCTGATTCGAACGGTATAATAAAAGATGGGTCTAGGTCATATATTTTTGGTAGTTACAAACAGCAGCACAAAGTCATTATACCCAAACCACATAGTGGTATAGGGTATAAATATATAGCCTATAGTACTTCCCGTATCTGCTGTAAGACTCTGTGAAAATTTCAGGAAGATCAAACGAACATAATAACTATTTAACTAAAGTAACAAATAATTGAAAAAATAATTCAAAATCATTCGTTTCGTTTCAAATTAGTTTTTTATATTGGTTCATTCAGAGAAAAAAGAAAAAAAATGAATTTTTTTAATTAAATTGAATAAAATCAATATAGATCGTATATGGGTTCCCACCAGAGAACTGCAACGGATACATAATGTTCGTTTACACTCGAATATCTACTCGGATTTCGTTGCAACCATACTCTTTAGATCAATACAAGTACTGATCGTTTGCACATGTGCTTAATATGAATATGACGTTCGAAGCACTCGAGCTTGCAACTTGTTCATACTAAATAAACTCAAGTTCGTGCATATGTGAGCTAGTGATAGGGAGTAAAAATAGAGAAAAACATTTTTTTTCGTTTGTTTTATATTTTTTGTAGTAAATACTAAAATTAAAATATAAAACTAAAAAAAAAAAACACTTTTAAAACATGAGATCGCATATTAGGTGCGGTTTTATAAGTTTTAAGTGTGTATTAAAAAAAAATTAAGGATACAAAAGTAAAAAAACATTTCATGGCATTTATCACTTTGCAAGTGTAAAAAGTCTTAAATATAACGATAAAAATAATATTAATATTCAAAAAACATCAGGAAAAATATTAGGTACATTTTATAACTTTTAGGTATTAGAACAATTTTTAAATTTAAGGATACAAAACTAAAAAAAAATATTTCATGGCATTTATCACTTTGTATGTGTAAGGATTATAATATTAAAAAAACATGAGATCAAATATTAGGTACAGTTTTATAACTTCTAAGTATTATAGTTTTAATAATTAGAAATTAAGAAGAACAAGCTGTCAACTGTTCCTAGTCCTAGTCTATTTCGTTTTCTGATATTAAGTTTCCAGCCAAAGAAAAGGATCTCCCTACCGCTGCACTGCTAGCTGGCATTGAATGAATCCGTAATGCTAGTTTTGATAAATAAGTTTTATAAGACAATGGTGGCTGCGTAGAAGTTGGTTCTGTATATGCATTATTTTGCATGTGGGAAATGCAAAAATTCCTTATAAGATCTATATCATTTGGCTGCATATTTATAGCAGGCGGATACAAAAAGCAAACCGCTGTATGCCACAAACTTAGATTAGGAACCCATGTTTCGTCTATATTTTTTGTAATCTTCTCTTTTAAAACTGATATCGCAGCTATATCTGTACTATTCGGATCGCAAATGCTTTTCATTTTTAAAATAGATGGGATAACATAGCACAGCGATGGAGAACTGCAAAGTTGCAATTTCTTGAACACAGTCTCAAAATCTTTACACATTTAAACCAGGACTTTAAGAATAGGTATATTAATGTGCAACAATCATTGGCATTGTTCATTATCAGCCAGAACATTGTTAATTTGCAACCAGTTGTCAATTATAGATTTGAGCATTCCATAGTGGGAATTCCAACGCGTTGGACATTGTGTTTTCAACGAAGTCGGTAGAAGATGCTGCAAATTAGCTTTTTTAAAATATTTCGAAATTTTTTTTTACAAGACTTTAACACATCTGTGAGCTCTTTTGTGTCTGCGAACGATTTTTCCAAAACATTTGAAAATAAATAACTGCTGCAGTTAATGCGTATATTTTGCTTTAAAGCTTTAACCATATTTCTTCCCCTGTCAGTAATGAATTTAATTTGGTCAATATTTTGAACACCATAGTCGTTAAACAGACCCTTAAGCTTATTAAGAACATTGTCACCTGTAGGCCTTTCGAAATCCATAGATTTCATTCCCAGAACCACTATCTTTTTGATAGCGGAATGTGACGCCTAAAAAGTTCCGTTTAACGTAGTTATCCGTCCACATGTCAATCGTAGCTAAAGCTTCTTTACTTCATCTTTAAGTTTTTGGACTTTGTGGGAAATCGTTGTTGCTTCGGGTAGCAAATCTTCTACATCGACGTGCTCGCCATACTGTGCACCAATCTTGATAAAGAACCTTACCAGTTTCGAAAAGCCAGAACCATTTACTGTCGAAAATGGTCGGCAGTCTTCAACAATCCAAGATGTGCATTTTTCAACGGCTTCATTATTGTCTGTCGCTGTGACAGTTTTTAAACTTTGTGTCTCTTTAATGCTCCTGCAGCACGGGTGACGATTTAAATTAGACGTCTGTCCATTTTAGTACTTTAATACTTTACAGCAAGTGCGGCAGTAAACAAAACCTTTAGCACAGTTTCGTCCGGCTTTAGTATCTCTGACAAAATATTCCATCTGAAACTTCGGCCTTTGAGCAGGCTAGACAAGATGAAGTTCCCATTCAAAATATTTTCACAAATTTCATTGGGTGTCATTATAATAATCATAATAATGATAAAAACAAAACCTTGAAATATCTGTTTTCACGATAAAAAAAAAAACACACAATTACTGAACCGGCTTTGGGTAAATAATGTTTACTAAACATACAACTGCTAGCAAAAATTTCATTACGCTCACACATGTATAAAGCATGTGGTCGTTCGCCTACTAGAGTATGAGAATTTTCGTTTATACTCGAATACCTACCCGAAAGTTTCGAGTAAGCTACACAAACTCGAATTTTTCCGTTCGGGTGTGCAACTCGATCGAACAAATAGCTGATGAGTGTTGCGTTGACTTATACTTTATTTGTATCGAGGGTGATTGAACATGTTCAATCATACCCAATGCAGTTCTCTGGTCCCTACATAATTTTAAGCGCAGAATATTTTGAGCTTTTTTAAATATGGGAAAGTCAAAGATTCATCGAGTTTTGCCATAATTTCGTCAATTTTCCCCAAAAAGGTAAAAAATCCACAAAAATGGCAGTTAAAAATAAAAATAAATATGAAAAATAGATTTCCCGACCCAAAAAACTTCCCGGTATACACATTTTCAATAATTTTTTTACATTTGAATGAGTATTATGGAAAATATGAAAATATCTTCATCGAAATTTTGGCAGACTCGAAAATGTTTTTACAGATATGGTTCCTTGGGCAAATATACTTGTTATGATTTTTTCCGCCCCCTACAATTTGACTCCCCCTAGTATCCATACATAGATAATACCGGAATCTTCAATTATTAATATACCATCCATTAATCGATATACAGTTTCCAGTGCATTTTAAAGCATTGCGCACATTCATTTTATAGTCCTTTGACTTATGTGTTTAACAAATCCTTTAAATTAGGTTACTTTCCTCCCATTTGGAAAGAATCACTTATAACTCCATTATTTAAGTCTGGATCTAAAGCTGGCATTTCGAATTATAGAGGTATTGCTAAATAAAGTGGTATTCCAAAACTATTTGCAAAACTTATATATGACACGTTGTCACATCAATCACGCTCTACAATAGCAAATTTGTTGGAACTTACAACTTTGGTAGATGAATCAAACAGATGTTATACACAATGGTTTTAGCAAGGCATTTGATAAAGTAAATCATGATCTATTGTTGTTTAAGCCTGACCGCATGGGCTTTGGTATATCGCTCATAAAATAGCTTGTGTCATATTTAATATGTAGAAACAAAGTATTAAGTTACGTATCTCGTATTCCAATAACATAAACGTTTAAACAGGTGTACCTCAAGGTAGTCACTTGGGACCTCCTTTATTTACGCTATTTATAACTGATTTTCCTTCTGTAATTAAACACTCAATTACATTAGTGTATTTAGATGATATAAAAATAATTTTTACCCTCAATAATTTTGATCAACAATCACTATAGCAGGATGATATTGATCATTTAACTAATGAAAGTAAATGTCAAAAAATGCAAATATATGATAAGATCAATTCTAATTAATGGTCGGTATATCATGAATAATGCTGAGCTTGAGTTAGTGGATTCTGGATAAAAAATTCGACTTTAGAAGTCATATTTCGCTAAAAATAAACAAAGCCTGGGTTCAATAAAGAATGGGCTAAAGAGATTTTGGATCCGTATGCAATAAAATAATTAGTTACTACTTTTGTAAGACCAATTCTCGAACATAACTCTGTAGTCTGGGATCAGCAATATCATGCACATTCGAACAAAATTGAATCAATTCAGATGAAATTTTTGTTATTTTGTCATCGTGGTTAGGGAGCTTAATATGACTTCTGGTATCCTAATATGACTCAAATTAAGCTTTATACATTGAAAAGTCGCAGACATATGCTAAATGTTACTTTCCTGTTAAAACTGTTAAGTGTTAGTCTTAAATCCGAATTTCTTATCAACAAAATAAATATAAACATTCCTTTTCGATAATCAAGAATTATATCTTTCTAACTATCAAATATTATTGCACGGACTATGCCAATTTTGAGCCATTTCGCAGATTTTTGTGATGAGTCTAATATGCTTTATCAGGTTATTGAATTTTGTTCACACACTCAAACTTTCACTCTCTTAAGTATAAGAATACTTTGAGCGAAGACGTATTTAATTCCCGGCATTTTATATGGACGTAAATTTTTTGCAGGTTGTGATTTCCTTAGTAAAGGCAAACTTATTTTTTATATAACAGCATAATTGATATGTTTTTAGAGTAAGAAGGTCTGCTGGAACTTCTTCCTTCACGAATAAGCTTTTCGGCGTATCATTTCTTTTGTTTCTTCATAAAGTTTTTTTCACCGCAAAACTACTTTACTTTTATGAAAAACTCCGTTTCGCCAGATCAGACGGGGGAAAAAATTAATTCTACCTCGTCATCGATATTTGGTATCTGAATGGCATTTCTACGTCAGCGGTATACGTCTTTGGAATACGCTTCCACAATCTCAGAAACTAAACAGCAATGCTTCAAATATAAAAAACTCTTTTTAAAGATTTTGCATAATAATTTTATCGATTAATTTAATTTATTTATAATTTAAATTTTTTTTTTGCAATCTTGCATTGTTTTCTTGGTTATTCTTTGACATGTTTCCCAAATATATTCAGTATTTTTGTATTTATGTAAAGCATAATTATTACTGTACTGCAATTATAAGATTTATTCTTGTTGTACAAGAAAGCAAATAAATAAATAAATAAATAAATAAAAGTAAATTTAAACAGATAAAGACATCTGCAAAAACACACTCTTGACACACTGATAACATATTCTTTATCAGCATTTTTATCTTTCAATGGGATGCACAGTGGTTCAGCTTCATACGATTGCTGACATTAAATATAAGGAAACATCTTAGAGCCTTGAATTTTGGTATAGACAAATATTTGGTTGTGATAAAAAAATACTGCAAATATGAAAAAAGTCCAAACTCAACCACGCCCACTTCTCATGTAACACAAAAGTTAAAAATCATTGTAGAGTCACAATTTTTTGCTCATTGCAATTTTATGATAATATTAACCAAAAGGACCACATAAAATGCAATATTTTCCTTGTTAACAAAGCTACATCGCTTAAAAAAGCTACACAGGTTTAAATTTGCGTGTTTTTTGTTAGATTAAAATATAAATAAAATGCAGCAACAGTCACGCCCATATTCAATGAAAATATCTGAAAATAAATGAAAGCAACTATTAAAAAAAAAAAAATTTTTTTTTAAACAAATTAGTTCGTTGTATCCATATTAACATAACAAATTTTTTACTTCATCAGAAAATTCCAATAAATCCTTCTTGAACTGTGTACGATATGAATTTATATATGGATCTGAAGACGCTAGTAATATGTGCATGACATCTTCATTTGTTGATATGTGATCAGTTTTTCTGGAGTGGCTTAGGCGATAACTTCTGTAATCTTTATTACGAGCTTCCTGAGCTTCCTGCGACAACATGCCAAGTGGCAATATTGCTGCTGACACAGTAAATTTCATATAGTACCAACTGTTCAGTTGTATATATCGTTCTGCAGTATCCAACCTATAAATATTAAAATTTTCTGCATCTATTTCGGAATTACTATTTATAACCATTAAAATTGCACTAAAGCGATGGACTAAATTTTCATAAACACCAAGAACATCTGCCGCTATGGAAGGATTTGCAAAAAACCATTCTAGAAATATTGTCATCGTTCGTTGAGTCCATTCCTTGTTTAACCATGTCCACATTTATGCCTAGAACTACTTTCAAATTTCTGCGCTTCTTCTCTTTCATGTTTTGAATCTTTAGTTACTCTCCACTTTGAAAATTTTTTTGTTGTATGCAATATGCACTCCATAAACTTTATCCTCGCATGTAAAGGGGAAATTCGAAATTGAAGCCGAGACTCGTCTTGTCCTTAATAATTAAAAATTGTTCATTTCGCTAGGCTCAGCTTGACATATAAAACATAAAGCCATTCCTGATGTTTGTGTGATTCTATGTATTCTCAACCTTTCCATCAATCATAGTTAGAACAGAAGTATGAAAAATCTCAAAACTTTTATCATAAATATTAACAACAGTTTTTTTCAAATCTTTTATTTCATTTTGCATCCTTTCAACTTCTTCAGAAATAACATTTGCTGTTTCTTTTACAAATTGAAATTTTATTGGCCTACAAAAAGTTGTTGATGATGGCTTTGTATTACGCCAGTAATCATTTGTGCCATCAATACATTCCGAATTGAGAGGAACAATACTTGTCAATAAAATATTTTTTTCATTTAAATTTGGATCATTGAATATTTGATGGTATTCACTATGTCCTGCAGATCCATCACAACCCCATTTAGAAATTAGTTGTTGTTGATTTGGAAGTACCTCTGTCTCAGCTTTCGTTTTCGCCTTCAGTATTCTGGATACAGTATGATCGTGTAAATCTTGCATACTGACTTTACTTCCTGTACTTCCAAATTTTTAGGATAACGTTCCTTTTTAACAACAAGAACTTGATGATATGGGGGAAAATATCACATCCAATTTCTTTAGCACTCCATTGTAATATTTGATACTGATGTTTTGATAAACAAGCATCAATAATGAGGATTAAAGCTTTTTCTGGACTACACATTTTAGAAAATTATTCATCCTTATTAATTTTTGTTTGCAGCTGATGAAATAAGTTCTGCCGAATTACTATCACATAACTGCTGTACTTTACTCCTTTAGCGTAAGATTGGCAAAGTTCAAAAGCTGTAGAAGGGCGACCACATTTGACTTCATAAGAACACATTGCTTCTTCATATTCTGGCAGAATACATATTTTCCAACCAAACTTCATTTTGTTCAACAAATCTATCTTTCATACGTTTTGCACTGGCCCACTTAGTTTTTAATTTTGGTAAAAATTTTTTATTTAAAAATTTTTTAAATTGATCTACGTTAATAATTGATAAATTGGTATTATTTGTTGAAATAATATCGCAAACTAAAAGATAAAAATTTCATAATAAGATAACTGAAGATTGTTCATATTTAAATAATTTTTTCTATTTGTCACTTTATATACAATAAACTAACTATCTATAATCATTAAATTACAACTAATAATCACAGCTGATAAGAAATTCAAAACAATAAACTAATAAACTATAACCACAAAAACGATGCCACTAATAATCACAGCTGATAAAAATATTGAACTTTCAACAACAACAAAAACATCATCAAAAATAATGGGAAGAAGTTACAGCAAGCGCTACTAAGTGCAATAATTTCTATGTTATTTTATTAAAAAGTACATATTTTTAAACTTGGGTTTTGATATTGTCTTTTGTGTGTTTTTTTTGCAACAAAGCAACATAGCAAGCAAGAAAAAAACTGTTATTGCATGCGCATTAACGTGCTTGTGAAGGAAATTTTTGCTAACTTTTTTTAGTTTTTTATACTGGAATTGCTTAGGGGAAAAAATGAATTTTTAGTAAATCCTTAGCTGATACTTCAAGCTTTAATTTGATATAAGTCTCGGTTTAGAGGACGTTGGAGATCAATAGTTAAAAGGCATAGAAGTTGGAGGAAATAAATATTTTTGAACAATTTATAGTAGAAAAAATTTTTTTTTTTATTTTGAAAATTTTTTATTTGCATATATCTGTGGTTTTCTAGAATAACCGCGTATGCCATAAAATCAAAATGTTCAGGGGAGTCAAAAACATCATATTTGAAATTATGGGCTCGATATAAAGTTTTTACAGCTTTATATTTAACAGTCCTGTAGATATGGGAAATAAATACTTTATATAAAATTTTGAGTCAAAAATCTTCAGAGGAATAGAGAAGGACAAAAAAAAAAACAATATGTAAATGACACTTACTATGGTTGGCATATTTATTTTGACATACCAGTTGTTTTTCTTATTTTTTTATTTCTGGTCATCTATACTAATATAATAAAGAGGTAATGTGTGTTTGTTTGTTTGTTTGTAGGAGGTAATCTCCGTAACTACTCATCTGAACTTCCTGAAATTTTCACAGAGTCTTACTGCGGATATGGGAAGTGCTATAGGCTATAATTTTTTAAATATTTTGGGTGGGCGTGGCACCTCCCACACAAAGTAAATTTTTAATATCATATACATATATTGAGTACTATGATAGGGAGAGCTTTGCAAATTTGTGTGAGGTCACCTATTGTTAATATTAGTAGCTACGCCGGAAATGGGCGGGATCGGATAAGTAGGCGTGGTACCTCCCATACAAGTAATAGTTCAATATTATATATCTCGAGTAATGTGATAGAAAGAGTTTTTAAAATTTTTCTGATGTCACCTATTATAATGTGAGTAGTCGGATGCAAAATAGGCAGTATCGGACCAATAGGCGTCGCACCTGCCGTACAAAGTAAATATAAAATGCCATATATCTGGAGTACTGTAATAGTTAGAGTCTTGGGACTTTGTGTGAGCCCATAAGTTATTCATTTGATTAGTTAGACAAAAAATTAGCGTTATCGGAGCAGTGGGCGTGGCACCGCCCATACAAAGTAAATATAAGTTATCATATAACTGATGTGCTCAAAAGGAAGCTTTGACACTTTGCACGAGCCTATCAGATCTTAGTATGAGTAGTCGAACAAAAAATTGGCGGGTTCACACCAATGGGCGTGGCACTCCCCATGCAAAGTAACTATTTAATGTCGTATGTCTGGAGTACTGTAAACGAGAGTGCTTTGTGGCATTGCGTGAGCCCATAGGTTCTTTGTGTGATTAGCCGAACAAAAAAATGGTCGTGATCGGAGTAGTGGGCGTAGCACCGCCCATGTAAAGCAGATATCTAATATCATATAACTGGTGTACTATAAAAGGGGAAGACTCGACATATTGCATGAGTCCATTATATATTAATGTGAGTCGTCCAATAAAAATTGGGCGGGATGGGATTAGTGGGCGTGGCACCTCCTATGTAAAAAATATGAAGCACTACGAAAGCGACAGTCTTTTGACAAGTTCATTAGTTATCAATGTGATTTGTCGTGGAAACAAAAATCTTCAAAATCAAAAGTGGGCAAAATCAAAAATCGCTAAAAAGAAAAATTGCCAAATGATATTCTAAGTTCAAGGCGAATAGTTAAGTGTTGCCAGGTCTAATATGGATAATCCATCTTCTTCTCATGGGCAGCTACATGTACCTTGCTCCAGGGTAGGAACACCGAAAAATCTGATAATTGTTGTACCGAATAAAAAAACAAAAAAACATTGTATATCAGCATCAGCAAGCATTGATATAAAAAAAATCTATACATATAATCTATACTAACTTAATAAAAAGGTAATATTTGTTTGTAAGAGGTAATCCCCGTAACTACTCATCTTATATTCCTGAAATTTTCACATAGTTTTACTGCGGATATAGGAGTGCTACAGGCTTTAATTTTTTTTAAATTTTTTTAGTGGGCGTGGCACCTCCCATACAAAGTAAATTTTTAATATCATATATATTAGGTACTATGATAGAGAAAGCTTTGCAAATTTGTCCCGGTCATCTATTATTAACGTGAGTAGTCAGACAAAAAATGGGCGGGACTAGACAAATGCGCGTGGTACCCCCACACAAACTTAATATTAAATGAGATATATCTGAATTACTGTATTAGTGAGAGCCTTGGGACTTTGCGTGAGCCCTTTCATAACGATTCGGAAGGGGGGAGGGGAGGGTGTAGCGAAGCACACCGGGTTGCATCTAGTATACAATAAAATAACTAAATCAAATATATTTAAGTTAATAAGAAATATTGTAATTTATTGGAACACAAAAATTTTACATATATCAAAAATATAAGAATTCAATATGTGGCATAAGTATTTTGACATGTTTTTTTTTGCATAGCATATATAAAAAGGTAAGAACTTTAACTTATGAAAAATTAATAATAATTATTTAAATTAATAAAAAATATATCCTCCTTTAGCGCTTAAATTTTTTGAAGGCGGGTTGAAATAGAATCCACCATGGACTGAAGAAATTCTTTTGAAATCTCGTTCCACGCATTTTTGATCTCTGTTATCATTTCATCTTTCATTCTTGTCAATTTTGTGGATCTATTTCGCTTTAGATATGATCAGACATTTTCTATTACATTCAAATCTGGACTTTGAGGAGGCCAATCCAGAGTTTGAACACCAGTCTGTGCTAGAAACTTTGTGTTTATCCTGCTTTTATGACATGGAGCGTTATCCTATTGGTAAATGCATGCTTCTCCGAATAATATATCGCCAGAGGGAAATGCACATTCATTTAATATTCTTAAATATTGATGTTGGTTCATGGAACCGTCAACAGGAATTAGGTCCCCAGAACATAACGCTTCCACCTCCATGGCTCACTTTCTGGCATACAGGTGCTACTTTTTATGGATTTTTTTATTTAATCTGACAAAAACTTGTTTTTGTGATGAGTTATATTCGAAACTACTCTCGTCAGTCCAGAGTACATTACGCTAGAAGGAAAGAGGCCTGTTGATATACTTTTTGGCGAATTCTAAGCGCTTGATTTTATTTTTTTGGGTAATAAAAGGGATTGTCTGTGCAATGTATGTCTTCATATTGGCTTCAGTTAAACGCGACGTATTGTTCTTTCGCTTATTCACTCCAAAGCGGCAGTTTGGAGTGTTTTGAGTGGGTCGTTCTTAAATTTCCGAACGATCAGCCGGTCCTCCTAGGTCGTAGTCTTACGTAATCGACCTGTTCGGCGTAAAATCGCAGTTCGTTCCTTTTTTCTATATTTATTTATTTGCTAATAAATTGGTTTTCGTGGCAATTTATATTCCTTTCCGATATATATAACAGAAATGCCCAAGTTATATTTTGTCACAAATTCTGTTCTAACAGTGTCACTTAATTCCTTTAATTTTTATCATGATAGTGAATTAAAACACAAACTTTTATAATATTTGTAATGAAGAATGGTAAATAATTAAAACAAGCGACTACAACTGACAGAACTATAACAAAAAATTAAAAAACAATGAAATCAGTAAATGTAAAAATACTTATGCCGTTAAAATTTCTATACTTACCTCATTATCTTGCTACAGAAAAATAATATATGAACAATTTCGCAAAAAAAATTTGTACGTTTATTACTTAGGATAGATACAAAAAGTAAAACACAACAATAGTTCCGTTATTTGAAAATTGAACGTAAACAATCAGCGAAAAGCCAAACGTCGTTTTTTTTGAAAAAGAAAGGTACCAATGCAACCACCCATGCAGACATAAGTTGTTGTTGCTTGAAAATTTGATTTTTTTGTTCGTCAACAAAAAGTTAACGTGACTTAGGATGAGAATATAACAACGTATGAAGAATACTAGTGACAAAAAATGACCGAAATAAAGACACAAGTTTTTATAAGTGGTTATAAACTGAAAAATAATCCAAAATTATTTTGCATTTTTTTTTATTAAGAACAACGCATGTCGTTATGTGTCGTCTTCTGAGAAAATAATTTGTCAGCGATCAAACGTAGGGTGACATACGTCTATAGTGCTGCAAATTAATTTAATAAACATTTAAGTTCCGTCGTTATTTAAAGAAAAACTCAGAAGTGGTCAATATTTTTTTTTTAAAAATTTAACACATGTAAAGAGCGTTAAAAATTAATATATTTGGCATCGTTAACTCAAAACTGGCAAAAATGGACATACGCGGTTATTCCAGAAAACCAGTTATATCATTTATAACACCCAATTGTATAAAAAAATCATTATGTTGTCATTACAGGAGTATTTTAAAAGCATGAAGCGATAGAAAGTAGCATACATAATACGGTCATTTCAAAGCCATTCACCTAGGTCAACTTTGAATGTCTCTGGACAAAAAATAATACAGATATAAGTCTAATATTTTTGGTACACGACAAAAAGATTGTTTGTTACGAACTGTGGAAAAATCAGGTAGATCAGAAGACATGCAAAATTAATGCCGCTCTTAAACCACTGTGGGATGTAGTCCAGGTAATCCAGTTTATTTGTAAGATTGTTGTATTTAGTAGTTAAGGTTCGAATTTTGAAAATAAAATTAGTATCTTACAAGCATTCCACTGAAGAGTGTCTTACAAACATTAAGAAGAAAAATGTTTACTTTTGATGGATCAAAAAAAAAAAAATGCCAAAAAATGCCACTTTTCACTAAAGTAATTTTTTCAAACTACAGTCGCCATCTATACGTCAGGTCGGGATGTTCTTGGACCGTCTTGGTATAACCTCCTCTAGATAATTTTTGAAGTACAAAATCACTGTAACACGGTGTTATTTGCTTTGATTGTACAAGTTGACGTATGCTTTATATTTAAAATTGATTTAATATTAAGCATACGCTTTACTTTTTTATTTTATGTTTATGTTTCAAACATAAATCTACATTTCTATCCATAAATCTAGAAAAAAAACAAATAAATCTATTCATACTTCAACTTAAATTGAAAAATGAAAACAAAAGTATCACCATAATAGAATGTCAGAAGAAAAAAAAAGACCAACATTAAAATGTTTACAAAAGTTCTCCACCACATTTTGAAAACATAAACAAAATACAGAAAACAAGGACAATTTAAATGATGAACAGCACACCATGAATAACATCAAAGTTATTGCAACGATATGCAAGTTCAGCAATACAATTTGTTGTTTTCTACTTCTGCATTAATATCGTTGCCCAGTAGCCAGACACTTGTTTTAAAGAAACTATTTCCCATGAGATATTGCTAAAATATTAATTTGAAGTAAAGAAGTGAAAATATCTTTTCCTAGAGCAAATTATTTAAAATTTCTTTTTGTTGACTAAATATTTTATTTAGAAAATTTGAATAAAAACGATTTTAAATTTTTTTTTTCATTGCATTTACAAAATATTTATATTAAAATAAATATAATTTGGAAAAAATTTTTTCTTTAAATTTTTTCTACAATAAACTACTTAAAATTTGTAAGTAATACTTTTTTAAGAAAATGTACTTTTCAAGAAAAGGGATTACTTATTCAAGAAAAATTACTTCGTCAATTATTGGTACTATTTTTAAGAAAATTTACTTTTTAAGAAAGATTTTTTTTCTAGAGAGAAAGAGAGAGAACTTTTTTGACGAAATTTTACTTTTTTAAAAAGAAACACTTTCTTAGGAAAAGAAATTTTTTTCAGAAAAAGTACCTTTTTGTAACAGAAGCACTTTTTTGTAACAAAAGGTGCTTTTAAACGAAAAGGTACTTTTTTTTTGGAGAATGTACTATTTTAAGAAAAGATACTTTTCCAAGAAAAAATACTTTTTGCAAAAAGGTGACTTTTCAAGAAAAGGTACAACTTATTCGAGAAAAGTTACTTCGTCAAGTAATTGTACTATTTTTAAAAAAAATTACTTTTTAATACAGGGTATTTTTTCTAGAGGGAGAGGACTTTTTGACAAAATGTTACTTTTTGAAGAATACTTTCTTAGGAAAAGATATTTTTTCATAAAATTTACTTTTTTGTAACAAATGGCACTTTTTTGTAACAAAGGATATTTTTATATGAAAAGGTAATTTTTTGTAGAATGTACTTTTTTAAGAAAAGGTACTTTTTCAAAAAAAAAAAAAAAAAAAAAAAAAAATTCTTTTTGAAAAAAGGTGCCTCTTCAAGAAAAGTACTACTTATTCAAGAAAAGTTACTTCGTCAAGTAATGGTACTATTTTTAAGAAAATTTACTTTTTATGAAAGGGTTTTTTTTTCTAGGGAGAAAGAGAGAGAACTTTTTGACAAAATGCTACTTTTTTTCAAAGAAATACTTTCTTAGGAAAATAAATATTTTCAGATAATGTCATTTTTTGTAACAAAAGGCACTTTCTTGTAACAAAAGATACTTTTGTACGAAAAGCTACTTTTTTTGGAGAATGTACTTTTTCAAGAAAAGGTAGTTTTTTAAGAAGTATTGGTATTGGTACTATTTTTAAGAAAATTTGCTTTTTAAGAAAGGGTATTTTTTCTAGAGAGAAAGAGAACTTTTTTGACGAAATGTTACTTTTTGAAGTATACTTTCTTAGGAAAAGGTATTTTTCATAAAATGTACTTTTTTGTAACAAATGGCACTTTTTTGTAACAAAGGATATTTTTATACGAAAAGTTATTTTTTGGAGAATGCACTTTTTTAAGAAAAGGTACTTTTTCAAGAAAAAATGCTTTTTGAAACAAGGTGCCTTTTCAAGAAAAAGTACTACTTATTTAAGAAAAGTTACTTCGTTAAGTAGTGGTACTATTTAAAAAAAAATTACTTTTTAAGAAAGGGTATTCTTTCTAGAGAGAGAGAACTTTTTGACAAAATGTTACTTTTTTAAAAAGAATTACTTTCTTAGGAAAAGAAATATTTTCACATAATGCCCTTTTTTGTAACAAAAGGCACTTTATTGTAACAAAACATACTTTTATACGAAAAGGTACTTTTTGAAGAATGTACTTTTTTAAGAAAAGGTACTTTTCTAAGAAAAAATACTTTTTGAAAAAAGGTGCCTTTTCAAGAAAAGGTACTACTTATTCAACAAAAGTTTTTTCGTCAAGTAATGGTACTATTTAAAAAAAAAAATTACTTTTTAATAAAGGGTATTTTTTCTAGAGAGAGAGGACTTTTTGACAAAATGTTACTTTTTTTTTAAAGAAATACTTTCTTAGAAAAAGAAAAATTTTCAGATAATGTCCTTTTTTGTAACAAAAGGCGCTTTTTTGTAACAAAAGATACTTTTATACGAAAAGGTACTTTTTTGGAAAATGTACTTTTTTAAGAAAATGTACTTTTTTAAGAAAAATTACTTTTTTAAGAAAATTAATTTTTTGTAATGTAAGATACTTTTTAAAAGAAAGGTAACCTTTTTAAGAATTTTTTTTTGTATGGACGTTTTTAACAAAAGGTACATTTTGAAAAAAAGTGCTTTTTAACAAAAGTGCTGTTTAAATAAAATGTACTTTTTTAAGAAAGAATAAGTTGTAAGAAATTACGCTTTTTAAGAAAAGAATCTCTTTAAAAAAGGTACTGTTAAAAGAAAGTACCTGTTTTTAAAAAAATATACTTTTTCAAAAAAATGTCCGTGTTAAAGCAAAAATACAAAATACTTCTGTAAGACATGGTGCTTTTGTAAGGAAAGGAGCCTTTATAAAAAATGGTACTTTTTTAATGGTAACATTTTTTGGGAAAGTTAATTTTTGAAGAATAGTTACTTTTCTTAAAAAAAAAGTAATTTTTTGAGAAAATTTTCTTTTTAAGAAAATGTACTTTTTCTTCTTAAAAATTAGATTTTCAAAAAAAAAAGAAGGAATGCATTTTTTTTTTACAAAATTATCATTTTAAAGAAAGAATACGTTTTTAAGAAAGAATACCTGCTTCAGAAATTGTGCTTAAGAAAGTAACATTTTAGGAAAATTTATTTTTTTTTAACAAAAGCTACTTTTTATGAAAATAAATTTTTTTACCAAAAAGTACTTTTTTGGCAACTGGCACTTTTTATTAGGGAATATATAATTTTTTAACAAATGTTATTTTTTAAAGAAAATTTAATTTTTAACAAAGTTACTTTTG
The DNA here is from genome assembly GCA_963682025.1 of Cordilura impudica. Lineage (NCBI taxonomy): Eukaryota > Metazoa > Arthropoda > Insecta > Diptera > Scathophagidae > Cordilura > Cordilura impudica. The sequence continues at coordinate 61,094,127 of OY821521.1, forward strand.
TAAGGAATGCGAGTTTTTCAAGAAAGGGTACTTTTTTAAGAAAAGGTATTGCTTCAAGAGAAGGTACTTCTGTAAAAGGAGATACTTTGTTAAGTAAATGTATTATTTTTTTTACTTTTTAAGGAATGGCTTGTTTTGAAGTAAATTTAATTTTGAACAAAATATACTTCTTTAGGAGAAGATACTCTTTCAAGGAAAGCTACTTCTTTTTTTAAAGAAAAATGCTTATTTATTAAGAAGTACTTTTTAGAAAAACGAATTTTTTTAAGAAAATTTAGTTTTTGAGGAAACTTTACTTACATCGTCCTTTTTTAAGAAAAGTTCGTTTTTTTAGAAAAGTTTTTTTAGGAAGAGGTACCTTTTTTTTTTTTTTTTAGAAATTTACCTTTTTTTTTTAAGAAATTTACCGTTTTGAGAAAAGGTACTTTTTAAGAAATTGTAAATGTTTAGGTAGTCTTTTAAGAAAATATGCATTTTAAGAACTAGTATAAGCTGCTTTTTAAGAAAGGATATTTTTATGAAAAGTTGCGTTATTAAGAAAAGGCACTAAAAAAATTGTACCTTTACTAAATGTCATGCAACAGAAACAAATATTACTGCGAGAACCATAGCAATAACAATTAAAAGTAGCTCATACAAATCAAATAACAAGCTTTTCAATATTTTACTAGATCTGAAGCTTTTTCAAAAAAATGGTATATACAACCGTCATTATAAATTATTGGATTTAATATTTGTCAACGATATTTCGGAATGTTACATCAAGCGTTCAATCCCGATTTCTTCTTCTAAAGATTCTTATAACCCTACTATCGAAGTAAATTTATGTATTCCCTCTGGACTTTTAAAATCCCTCTTAAAAATGATGATAAGGATTTTTGTTTCGTACAATCAAATTAATGTTTGTTGAACGAACTTCTATACAGTACAAACTGGCACACTCTTTTATCTTTTTCTATTGGATCCACAGCTGCTATTGATCATATGACTGAAACTTTTTACAGTGCGATTTCTTCTGCAATGGATTTATGTATTACGAAACAAATTTGCATTAAATTTTCCGGTTCTCCTGGAATACCAAGCAACTAAGAAGAGTTAAAAATAAAAAAATAATATTACAAGAAATAAGAGCTATTCGGTTCTCTTGTGGATTATGGGAAATACTCCATTAGCCGCGCGGAATATACTGCACTGAATAAATCGTGTTACTCTAATTATTTAATCAAAACGAAAAATAGTTTCAAAAGTAATCCAAAGGCTTTTTACAAATTTGTCAACACTAAGAGAAAAACAATTGGTTATCCTGCTATAATGAAATTTCAACATACTGAATCTTATGACAATACTATTATAAGTAATTTGTTTGCTGATTTTTTTCAACAACTTATTCCGATTCAACTTTTGATGGTTCTGCCACTTACCCATCTATACTGACTTCTAATAGAACCATATCTATTCCATTCCTTGATATCTCTATGGTTTCTAATTGTTTGAAAAAATTAAAATTTTCATACAATAGTGGACCTGATAAATTTCCAGTAGTATCTTAATCAAATGTGCGGATGCTTTAGCTATTCCATTGACAATAATGTTTAGCTCATCAATTAAATACGGATAGTTTCCAAATACGTGGAAGGACTCCTTCATTATTAGGTTAATTAAACACGGCAGTAAGTCTGACGTTACAAATTATTGTGGTAAATTATAACTCATCAACTATGTCATCAAGTCAACACATTGATTTATCCATTCCAACATGGCTTTCAAAAACGGTGCTCAACTTCAACGAACCTTTGCATCTTACAACAATAGTCAACCGGGGTCTTCTTCAAAGAAAGCAAGCTGACGTTATTTACTCTGACTTCAGCAAGGCATTTCATAAAGTCAACCATAAACTTCTTATAAAGAAATCTCATAGGATTTTCTGATCTTAGCATAAAGTGGATATATTCATGTTTAACAAACAGAAAGCAAAATGTACGTTTTAATAACATATCTTCGAAAAATATTAATGTTTTATCTGGAGTACCGCACGGCAGCCGTCTTGGACCGCTTTTATTTTCATGATTTATATATGATTTACCTCAAGTTATTCAGTTTTCAGATATCGTGATGTATGCTGACGATGTAAAAGTATTCATGAGTTATAACCAATATTCCGACCATACTTATCTTCAAACTGATTTTGATTCGTTTCACACATGATGTATTTTAAATGGAGCTGAATCTTAAAAAGTGCAAATATATGCATTTTGTTCGAAAAAGACCAATATCAATAAATCATGTGCTGGGCGGCTTGCAACTGGAACAAGTTGATATCTTCTCAGATCTTGATGTTGGTTTTATAAAACATTGGTCTAAAGCAGCCATGGCCAAAGTTTTCAACTGACGGGCCATTATCTAATTGGAAAATTACTCGGGGGCCAAAAAAAAATTTATTAAAAGCTGAAATAAAGTTAATTCAAATTTTCAGCAATAAAATAGTCTAATTACAAAGTCTTTATTTAATGCGATAAATGTAGTCGCTTACAACTAGTGCTTAATTCTTCAATATCTGAATCAAAATTACTTGTTCAAAATTCTTAGCATCGCATACAAATGTTCATCACTTGCCCTAGATCGCGATGGACTTATATTTTGGTTCATTATAACCAACATTTTTTTTTTTTTTTTTGCCAAATTTCGAATATTTTAGTATTTTTCTTTATTTAGATATTATTTGGTAAATTGCCTGTCTGATGATTAAATAAATCTTGCATAGTCGCACCACATTGTGAATCAATTAATTCCAGGTGAATATCACTTGAACCACTAGACATTAGTAGCAATTGGAATACGAATAATTGACAAATCATTTTCAATTATACGAAAACAATTAAATCTTCGATTAATTTCATTTGTCAACGGTCGTAAAAAATGTAAGATCGACTGAAAAGTCTAAACACAGGAAAGTCTTCCTTTTCGGGTAATATAAAAAGGTTATTATTTCTTCTTTAAGATCCTATACCCGTTGCAGAACTTTACTTAAGCCTAACCAGCGAAGATGGCTGAGTAGTTAGCGTCGTGCTCTTCAAGCAAAGATATGAATTATCAATGTTTTATACCTTTTGATCGAAGAAAATTTACCAGTTACATATTTTATTTTTAAGCAGTTTATTTGGATCAATCGTGTGAATCTTGTCTTGAATTCTTTTCGTCTGGCCTATATTTGAACCCATTAAGTTTGTGAATCCATCGGAAGTCGCATTAAAAAGATTTTTCCATTTAATATTACATTTCAAAAGACATTTTTCACCCTCGTTAAAAATTTCTGCACCGGTAGTTCTATTTTTCACAGCTCCTGTATAATTTCAAATTCCTCATTAATTGAACGAACAAAAATCAGTAGTTGCGCAATATCTTTTATATCGCAGCTCTCATCTAAAGCTATAGCACAGTATGGTCTATTTGTATTTTATAATTTTTCTGACAGCTGCTTATTAAATTATCACTGATTTGCTCAAATCTTCGCGTAACAGTTTGCCTCGACAGGTACAAATTTTGAACCTAGTTGTTTTGAAACAACTACCACACAATTTTTTATAAAATTACCATCTGAAAAGGGTTTACCGTGTTTTGTAATATTGAAAAAACAAAAAGGCTAGCTTTTGTAGCTGAATAGCTTGTCAATACATTTTCGAGATTCTTGGCATGGTCTTTATGCTCTTCATCACTCAGATTTGGAGAAATGTATTTTTAATTGTACTTTTTTATAACTGCAACCGTTGTTCGACTAGGCATAATGCCGTGAAAAAATATTTTCATTTCCAATATTCATTGAATTCACGACACTAACTATCGACTTTTCTTTTTCGTCCACCCATTGTTTAAATTTTTTGATAGATTTAATTTTTAAATGTCACAAATTTGATGCATTTCATAAAACACGTTTCAATGATACTATTGCTAATATTAGGGAGTTTTAACGTCTTTTCCATACTTTGTACTAGAAGTTTTGTAAAAAAAAACAATTTTTTTTTCTATTTTGTAAAATAAAAAAGAACATCATATTTTGAATTTTTATTTACTAAGCGGCCCATATAAACTGTTTTTTTTATTATACACAGCGGGCCACACAAAATATGTTGGCGGGCCTTATGTGGCCCGCGGGCCGTAGTTTGGCCATGGCTGGTCTAAAGAGTAGAACCGATTTTGGAATATGCCTCTATTATATGGGGCCCTATCTATCAAACTCATGTTGATAGATTTGAATCCTACTATTTTGTCTACGCAGTTTAAATTTTAACCTTTTAAATCTTCCTTCGTATAACAGCAGACTCACTTTTATTAAGCTGCCAACCTTAAACAGCCGCAGATCTATGCTAAAAGTTTCGTTTCTTTGAACATAATTAATGGCGATGTTTCTTTTGGTTTCCTGATCAACAATATTTCATTTAACGTCCCTCAGCGGCCAACACGTTTCTTCTCACCTTTATCTGTCCAGTTTTATTGAATTTAAAAAACTTTATAGATTTATTGATTTTTCTTCAAATGTAAATGTCATAAAAATTAAAATAATAATTTATCTGAACACATAATTTCAATTAAATTTTTTAGTTTATTCATTCAAGGATTAATTCCGTAGATTGATAAATAAATAAATAAATAAATAAATAAATAAATAAATAAATAAATAAATAAATAAATAAATAAATAAATAAATAAATAAATAAATAAATAAATAAATAATTAAATAAATAAATAAATAAATAAATAAATAAATAAATAAATAAATAAATAAATATAATAAATAAATAAATAAATAAATAAAAAACAAATAAGAAAATATTTTTGGTAGTTACGAACAGCAGCACAAAGTCATTATACCCAAACCACATAATGGATAGGGTATAAAAAAAATATATAGAATTACAACAACAATATAGAAAATGAATATATTTTTTGAGTTTTTCTACATTTTTACTTTGATAGTTTTAGATATAAACATGCCCAGAATTCAAAGAAGTCGCATAATCATTTCTGCCAACACTTTATAGTAGTTATCGTTGTTAACCCGTTTGAACACGCTCTTGTCTTTGTGAACATACACATGCTGGTTCTATCAGTTGTTGTATACGGTCTGCTCCTTAAAGAAAGTCGCAAGATTAATCAAGAACAGTTGAATTGTACTGCCATAAGTCATTTTGTTAACGTAGATACGGCCCACAATGCTTCGTCCCATGGACAAAAATAAGAAAAAAAAATTTGTCTCAGATTATGATGAAACATATATTATTTGATAGACAGTAAAGTATCTCATATGAATATAATAATTGTTTTGGTTTGATTCCGTTTTACGTTACTCAGAGAATTTTAAGCAAAAATGAATGAACAGAATAATAGATTTTAATTCTTGCACGAAAATAATTGTCAAAAATTTACTTCTGTAAAAAATGGTTTGAAGTTTTTTTTTTTTAAGTACCTTGATATGCTTGAAATAAACCAAAATAAAGTTTCAAATATAAGTTTTTAATAAAATCATTTTTATTATTTCGAAAAATTCTCTTTTTTCGTTGGAAATCCAATAATTACAAAAGTTTGATGGAGCATAAAAAAATACGTCTAAATTACGTCTATTTTTTATTTTAGTTTTGATAAGTATATACTGTTACCTAATAGATTTAAAAAAAAATTAGTGCCTATTTTTTACCACAAATTACAAAAAAAGCTATTTTAAAATAGACCAAATTCATGATTTTTACTAAAATTTCATGCATTTAAGAGCGTTTAACATTCACATGAAGTTGAAAAATTATTAAAATTAATTCTTCAATATAAATTAAATTAAAGAAGCATTTGAATGAAATTGGACTATATAAGCTTTATATCTTCAAGGTTTATTTTGTTACAATTGGATGTAAGGGTGTTTGTCTGAAGGAGCATTGGAAGCCAATCATAAAAATTTAAGAAAACTATGATTACATCACACAAGAAAAAAGTCTCGAGAACACACAAACAAAGACTTAATGACTCATTTGCTGTTGGCTTCAGATCTGATGTTATCATTAAAGAGAAACAGATCATCAAAGAGAAATATAAAGATTAAAAATAAAATGGTCGCTACAGAAATTGAGAAATATATACAGAAAGGAAATGTTGATGTAGAAGACGAAATAATAGAAGAAGATGAGATAAATTCTTCGTTGAATGAAAATTGGTTTTGGGACGAATCAGATAGGGATGATGCCTTGTTTTAAGTTTGTCTTTGTTATTCGTTTTCATTTATTGGTTTTATGTTACCTTGAACTTCTAAAATTATTTCCAGATGTGATAAAAAAACATCTTTTCCTTCAATTAATTATAAATTATAAATATAATTTATAATAAAAAAAAAAAATAAAAAAATTTAATTTAAATATAACTATGTATTTTCCTTTTTTAAATATAATTTATAATTTAAATGACTTTCAAACATCAAGAGTGTTAAATTTGTAGAAATTTTTTAACTACCTTGTTTTAAGTAAGTTTTGCCAAAATATTAAATAGCTTTTAATGCATCTTAAAAGCACTATTATAAAAAATTATGAAAAAGGATATTCTAATGGCTTTGATTATATGTCTTTCAACATATTTTTTCAACAAACTTTATGAAAATTAAATTTTTATAGAATATGTAGCGTTCTTACGATAAAGGACATATGACAGGAAAACAAGTCCTATCATCGATTGAAATAAACATATGTTTAGTATAGTAATTTTGTAATGTTTGTGATGTGTTTTGACCATTTTTGTAGCTTTAACTAGGGTTTCTAATTCCAGGATATATGAGAGGTATACATATCCTTCCAAAAATTTTGTTAACATTTTGCATTTAGTCTTGCTATAGTTGTAGAGAAATAATGTACAAATTTTCATAATTCTATTATAAGCCATTCTATTTTTACAATGTTTTTAAGATAAAGGACATATGTCAGGTTAGCGAGTCCTTGCTTGAATTAAAGGAAATATTGTTAAAAATAGTAAAATCTTTGATTCTTTTAACAATTTTCGATATATTTTGACAACTTTAGTAGCTTATTACAGTTACCAATATTAAGTATATATAGGAGGTATACGTGTCCTTGCTATATTTTCTTTTTGATTTTACATTTATAGACGCGCTTCTATTATGGAAACCAATACTCGTCTTACTCTAACTGTTGGGGACGCTATAATTACGTTTTTATAATTCAGGATATATGGGAAGTATGAGAATCCTTGCATCGATTTTTTCGAAATTTAATATTTTACGATAACTCCTTCTAGTTTTGTCCATTCGCTATATAGGAACGAAGCACTGTGCGGCCTGTAGTTTATCGTTATCCAGTTTGAACATGTCCTTATCTTTGCTTTACTTTGTGAACACACACATGGGTTTATTAGCTGTTGTAGGGAGCTGTTCATAGGGAATAAACAGACGATCGCCAGGTCTATGAAGTACAGTTGATCAGTAGCCGTGTGCCGCCATAGGTCACTTCATTAACCTAGACACGTTCGAGGTCCTGGGAAGCTTTTTTTTTTTTAATTAATCAACACTCAGGGGATGCTCCCTACAGATGTAGTGCATTGTGTTGATCTCAGGAAAATAGGAAAGTGTGTTCATTTTTTTGCAGCGACAGACCAAAGCACGCTACCTACTCATCTACTGGGGCGCTTGTTCAAAACCAGGTCATTCATACGTCCTTCAGAGTTCTAGCGAATCCTTTAGAGGTTCTGCGAATCCTGCGGAAAGTTACCCTTACATTCTTCAGAGATCTTTCCTCCGTCCTTCTAGATCCTGAAAATCCTTAATAGGTTCTGTGAGAAGTGCCCAGACCCAGATCAGAGGTCTTGCGAATCCTACAGAGGGTGTTCTGACTTAGATCACTCTCACATCCTTCAGAAGTCCTGTAAATCGTCTCCTCTTTATAGGTCTTTCGAACCCTGCAGAGATTTTGCCAATCCAGGTCAATCTAGCAGAGGCCCTGCGAATCCTTGAGTGCCATGCTTGGTAATTCTCACATCCTGTAGCATTCATACGTCCTACTTTTTGCCATCATAGTGTAGTCATCCTGGCATAGTTTTGCCACCATCTTACTATCATACCGTGACGCCCTCTCATAAGTATAAGGACCTGAAAAGTACCACACGTCTTGCTATCTCTCTCCATCTCCACACACAATTAAATTTCTGAACACATCCTTGGCCCCGATAGCATATTCCAGCAATGGAAGAAAACTCGAATGTAAATAAAGATTTTCCACAAAAACATGCAGCCTAGCTTAGATAGTGAGAGCGTAATCGCAATTCTACAGACGGAGAGACGGTCATTCTTAAATCTACTTCGCTTGTTATAATAATATAATACTAGCAGATTCCAGCACTCGAAATTCGAGTGCAATTTCTAGGCAACCTTCAACTTAGCCAATTCACAAACCAACACTTTTTTGGTTTATTATTATTGTGAATGAACATGACAAACTCATTAACAAACACATTAACAAATTTATTAAACACACACATAGCATATGTACAATTTTATGTATGTGTTAGTAGCAATTTTAAATGCAGTTTACTTAAAATAAAGGAAAAATTAAAAAATTTGTAAACCTGCTGAACAGCTAAAAAAAAATACCTTTCAAATAATATACGTTTGGTCAAAATCGGAATAAAACGGTAGAACAAAAAATCGGTAACAAAAAATCGCCTAGCCTATTAATATTATAGATATATATTTTATTGGGTCCTGGTCCACGACTGAAGTTTCGAGAATAGAATACCTTGCAACAGTACTCTTTTGAGCTGGAGGGTTCGATACACACTTGAAACTAGATACAATACGCAGAAGAACTGTGTTCTAAGTTTTTCATTTCCGCATCTTTCCATGCTAAAAGTTTTTCATTTTCATAAAAAATTATTACCATATTTTAGCCGGTTCTGCCATTTCAATATGGATATCAAATGAAAGGGAATAATCTCTGCGGTTATAAACCAATTTTTATTTTGATTTATCATTCTTTATTTTATCCTTTTTTATCCTTGAGTATTTCCTACAGATATATTTTCAAATAATATATGTTTATGACTTAGAGATGATGTATCACATATTTAGATTTTATACTCTTGAGAATATGAAAGAATAAACTAATCAAACAATTTTATTGACACGCTCTATTTGTGATAAATCAAAAAAAAAAGAAATAAATATATATTAAATTGCTGAGATTATCCTTTTTAGTTTGATATCAATATTGGCAAGACGTTAAAAATTTTTTTTATGAAACTTGTATATCCTTTCAAATCATAAAGATTTTTAGGACAAAAGGATAAAGATAATAAAATGACAACTCAGTTTTACTTTAAACGTTTTCTAGTTTAAGGTATAAATGGCGTTTTAGGTCTAACAAAACAATTCGATTTTTGTCATACGGTATTTTTTTTTTACCGCATTTCCACAAAATGGTTTTTCACATGAAAACTTCTACTTTATCAAAGCACCAGAGAAGGCACATTATATGCAAATATAAAAAAAATACTCTTAAGGCATTTTGAGTTTCGGTTAGAGATAAAACAAAAATGTTAAATTCGTTTGTTGTTATTCGCCAAACTAAAAAGGACATCATCTTCAAATCCCTGTTATACAAATTTGAAAACTTTACTTCATTTTTTTTCTAGCTAATAATGATGATGATAAACATCATCATTACTATAATTGAAACTTGAATGACAACGTTTTCTTTATTGTTTTGATTGATAAAGTTGTGTGTGTGTGTTTTTTGTTTTTGTTGGAAGGAATGCTGTGACTAAAGTAAAAACTACACAAAATAGTTTAGCAGTTAAGGGTAAATGGCCAAAGTATCGATAATATATAATACTCTACCGTATGTGTTTTGTAATCGAATCGATTGATGATATGGGATTAGAAAAGTGAGATTGTTAAGTATGGCTGTGCTGCATCTTTGATGCCCTCCACCTGTATCTTAAGCTCAATATTACAACCAATAAGAAAAGGTACTTTTTTCAGAATAGATAATTTCTTACAAAAAGGACTTTTTAAGTACTTAAAAAAGTACTTTTTAAGAAGACGGTAATTGTTAAGAAAAGCTAATTTTTAAGCAAAATTATTTATAAGAAAAAGTAGGTTTTAAGGAAAGGTACTTTTCTTAATAAAGAAATTTTTTTTTTTAAGAAAAGTGCCTTTTTTAGGAAAATATATTTTTTTAAGAAAATAAAAGGTAGTTGTTAAAATAATGAAAATACACTTTTTAAATACCAAAAAAAGTAGTTTAAAAAAGGAACTTTTTAAGAAGAGGTAACTTTTTCAAAAGGTACTTTTGTGAAAAAATATACTTAATAAAAAAAATTCACGTTTGTAAGAAAAAATGCTTTATTAAGAAAATCACTTTTTAAAGAAAATTTACTATTTTAAGAAAAGGTACCATATTAAGAAAAGGTACTTTTTTTTAAGAAAAGGTACTTTTTCTGGAAAATAAACTGTTACGCTAAAAGGCACTTTATTAAGAAAATGTTTCTTTTTTAAGAAAATTTACTTTTTTGAAAAGGTACTTTTTTAGAAATGGACACTGTTAAAGAAAATTTATTTTTTAACAAAAGATACTTTTTTAGAACAAGAGACTGTTTTAATAAAATTCACTTTGTTAACAACAAGTACTATTTTACTTCAACTTTTGTTCAGAAAATGTACTTTTTAAGTAAATGTACTTTTTAGAAAAGGTTTTTAAGGAAAGTTTTTCAATAACGAAAATAAGATTTTTTATTTTTATAGACAATAATAAAGGGGAAAGCTTTTTAGCACAAAATATTTATTAGAAATTGTACTTTTTGAGAAAAAGGTACTTTTCAAACAAGGAACTTTTTGATAAAAGATAATTTTTCAAAAGATACTTTTGTTAAAACAGGTATTTATTAAAAAAAAGGTACTTCATTTTAAAAAAGGTTCTTTTTAAGAAAAAGTACTTTTTTAAGGAAAATCACTTTACAAACAAATTACCTTATATTGTGTTTACATCTAAGCAAAATCTCTTATATACGAGATTTCGAGCGAAATCTAGCTCATTTTTATTAGATTTCCCCTACAAAACAAAATCTAGCTCGTTACTAGATTTGTGCAAAATCTCACAAAATCTTGTCAAATTTGGGCACTACCAAATGATACTACTGCGTTTTTCAATATTGTAGTAGAAAATTACAACGCAGTGACTGAAAAATTGACATTTAAAAACAAAAACAAAAGCAAACAAGTTGAATAAAAAGCAAATAAAATATTAAATATTAATAAAAATGACGAATCTACAATAAAAAAATATTTCGTAATTGAAAAGTTATAATATTTAATACTTATATGTGCCCATTCCCATTTGCTATATATTAATTGTGCAAAATTCATATGTTTTTGTTGCTCAAACAATACATTTTTTCGCAAAATTTCTATTTCAGCTTGTGTTTTTTGCATTCTTGATGTATAATATAATAGTAAAATCCATATTTCCATTTTCCTATTGTTTTGGATACTTTTGGTATTTCTAGTTCATATGATTTATTTTAATCAGCTGTTTATTGTTGTGGAAACAAAATCTCACAAAATGTCAAAAAAGTTAGATATAAACAGTATAGATTTTGAAATAGATTTCAACCAAAATCTACTAGATTTTCCTTAGATGTAAACGCACTATTATTAAGAAAATTTACATATTAGTAAATTGTACTTCTTTTTGGAAAATATACCATTTTAAAGAAAGTATTTTTTTTTTTTAGAAAATTTAACTTTTTACGGAAATGTACTTTTTTAAGGAAACGCAATTCTTAAAAAAGGTACTTTTTAAGAAAAGACAGTTGTTTAAGAGAAATTTAGTTTTTTGAGAAAAGGTACCTTTTCGAAAGTACTTTTATGGAAAGTATTTTTTTAAGAAAATATATTTTTTTAGGAAATCGTACTTTTTAAGAGAACGTACTTTTTTAAGAAAAGGGCTTTTTTATGAAAAGGAACTTTTTTAAGAAGAGTTACTTCTATAAGAAAATACCATTACTGAGAAAATTTACGTTTTTAAGAAAATGTCAATTTTTAGGAAAAGATACTTTTTCAAGTAAACTGTTTTAATAAAAGGCACTTATTTAAGAAATTGTAATATTTTAAGAAAATTTACTTTTTTAGAAAAGGTACCGTTTTAAGGAAAGCTACTAAGAAAATTAACTTTTTTAATAAACGGAACTTTGCTAACAAAAACTATTATTTCAGTTTTACTTTTTCTTTTTAAACAAAATGTACATTTTAAGAAAATTTCCCTTTTTAGGAAAGATAATTTTAGTAAAAAGTTTTTTTAAAACAAGATTTTTATAATAAATTGTAGTTTTTAAGAAAAGGTAAATTTTCAAAAAGTACTTTTGTTAAAAAAGGTACTTCTTTTTAAAAAAAGTTACTTTTTAATAAAAAAAAGGTACTTTTTTAGGAAAATCATTTTATTACGAAAATTTACTATTTGAATAAAATGCACTTCTTTTTAGAAAAGATAAGTTATTTTTGTTTTAGAAAATGTATTTTTTTTTAAAGGAAATTTACTTTTTTTAAGAAAAAGCACTTTCAGGATATAATGATTTTGACCTATACCGATCGACTAAGAATAACTTTCTGAGTCCCCATACAAATGGCATCTATAAGATCAACTTGTATTGCCATAATATCCAAATTATCTTATAGATCTCCGTCAAATTGGGTTGGTGTATGTTTACTACATACATATGTTTACTACATCAGTAGTCCAGAAATATACCCTAGAGGACATTTTTTAGTTATGGCCACCATATGAAGCTGAAGCATAGATTTTTCTCAAATTTTGTATATGTTTGTATATGTTTTTAAAAAAAATAAACGACCTTACCAAATATGGTTAGGATTGGTCCATTTTTCGACCTAGTTTCCATATAAATATAGCATCCGATATCAACATTTTCATATGCGCAGGCAAAAAAAATTAATAACAATGGCACCCAAATTTGGTTTATGCTTACTTTCTATTTCTAATTAGTTGGACCTAAGAGATAGGGTCTCATAAACCCATGGTATAGGTCGGTCTAGTCCGACTATAATCTTCTTACTTGCTTAAGAAAATATATTTTTTTTTTACAGAAAAGGTACTTTTTTAAAAAACGTGTTTTCTTAAGGAAATGTATTAAAAAAAAACTACTTTATCAAGAAGAGGTACTTTTTTAAGAAAATGTATTTCGTTTAAGGAAAACGTACTTGTTTAAGCAATCATACCTTTTTAAGAAAATGGGTGTTTTAAGAAAAGGTACTTTATTTGAAATGTTATATTTTAAAAAAAGGTACTTTTTTTTCAAGGAACTATATTTTTTTTTTAAGAAAAGGTACTTTTTTTTAAAGAATAGGTACTTTTTTTTTTAAAGAAAAGTTACTTTTTTATGAAAAGATACCATTTTAAGGAAAGTTATTTTTAAGAAAGTGTAGAAATTTTTTTTTTTAAAAATTTTTGTTTTAGAAAATGCAGATTTTCAAAGAAAATATAATTTTTCCGAAAATTTACAAAAAGAAAAAGTATTTTTTTATGAAGTGGAATTTTTTTTTTTTGAAGAAAAATACTTTATGAAGAAAATGTATTTTTTAAAGAAAATGTTTTTTTTTTAAAGAAAATGTATTTTTTTTAATGAAAAACGTACTTATGGGTTTTTTAGGCACACACTTATTTTTTTTTTAAAGGTACTTTTTTAAGGAAATGTACATTTTAAAGAAAATTTACTTCTTTTAAGAAAAATACTTTTTTAAGAAATGGTACTTTTTTAAAGCAAAAAAAAAAAAAACTTTATTAAGGAGAGGTACTTTTCGTAAGAAATATACTTTTTTAAGGAAAGATACATATTTTAAAAGAGGTACTTTTTTTTAGAAAGGAAAGTTTTCCACAAAATTTTTTTTTAAGAAAAGTGGTTTTTAAGAAAATTTTCTTTTTTAAGAAAAGGTACGTTTTTAAGAAAATATACTTTTTTGAAGAAAATGTACTTTTTGAAGAAAAGGCACTTTGTTAAGAAACGATTTTTTTAAGGAAATGTATTTTATTAATAAAATATTCTTTTTTAAGGAAATTCAATTTGAGAAAATGTTTTTATTTAAAGGAATTAATTTTTCTAAATGTACTTTTTTAAGAAAATTTTATTTTTTTGGAAAAAGTACTTTAAAAAAAAGGTGCCGCATCTATTTTTTTTTAAGAAAAAGTACTTTTTTTTAGGAAATTGTACTTTTTGAAGAAAATGTACTTTTTAAAGAAAATTTTATTTGTTTAGAAATACTTTTTTAAGAAAAAGGTGCTGCATCTTTTTTAAGAAAAAGTACTTTTTTTTAGGAAATTGTACTTTTTGAAGAAAATGTACTTTTTTGAGAAAATTTTATTTTTTTAGAAGAAGTACTTTTTTAAGAAAATGGTGCCGCCTCTTTTTCAAGAAAAAGTGCTTTTTTAGGAAATTGTACGTTTTGAAGAAAATGTACTTTTTAAGAAAATTTTATTTTTTTAGAAGAACTTTTTTAAGACGAAGGTGCCGCCTCTATTTTAAGAAATATACTTTTTTAAGGAAAGATACATATTTTAAAAGAGGTACTTTTTTTTAGAAAGAAAAGTTTTCCACAAAATTTTTTTTTAAGAAAAGTGGTTTTTAAGAAAATTTTCTTTTTTAAGAAAAGGTACGTTTTTAAGAAAATATAATTTTTTGAAGAAAATGTACTTTTTGAAGAAAAGGCACTTTGTTAAGAAACGATTTTTTTAAGGAAATGTATTTTATTAATAAAATATTTTTTTTTAAGGAAATTGAAATTGAGAAAATGTTTTTATTTAAAGGAATTAATTTTTCTAAGTGCACTTTTTGAAGAAAATTTTATTTTTTTGGAAAAAGTACTTTAAGAAAAAGGTGCCGCATCTATTTTTTTTTTTTTTTTAAAAAAAGTACTTTTTTTTAGGAAATTGTACTTTTTGCAGAAAATGTACTTTTTTAAGAAAATTTTATTTGTTTAGAAATACTTTTTTAAGAAAAAGGTGCTGCCTCTTTTTTTATGAAAAAGTACTTTTTTTTAGGAAATTGTACTTTTTGAAGAAAACGTACTTTTTTGAGAATGCACTTTTTAAGAAAATTTTATTTTTTTAGAAAAAGTACTTTAAGAAAAAAGTGCCGCATCTTTTTTAAGAAAAAGTACTTTTTTAGGAAATTGTACTTTTTGAAGAAAATGTACTTTTAAGAAAATTTTATTTTTTTGGAAGTACTTTTTTAACAAAAAGGTGCCACCTCTTTTTTAAGAAAAAGTTCTTTTTTTTTTAGGAAATTGTACTTTTTGAAAAAAGTGTACTTTTTTAAGAAAATTTTATTTTTTTAGAAGAAGTACTTTTTTAAGAAAATGGTGCCGCCTCTTTTTCAAGAAAAAGTGCTTTTTTAGGAAATTGTACTTTTTGAAGAAAATGTACTTTTTTGAGAAAATTTTATTTTTTTATAAAAAGTACTTTCTTAAGAAAAAGATGCCGCTTTTTTTTTTTAAGAAAAATTACTTTTTTTAGGAAATTGTACTTTTTGAAGAAAATGTACTTTTTTAAGAAAATTTTATTTTTAAGAAAAAGTACTTTTTTAAGAAAAAGGTGCCACCTCTTTTTTAAGAAAAAGTACTTTTTTTAGGAAATTGTACTTTTTGAAGAAAATTTACTATTTTAAGAAAAGTTCGTTTTTGAAGAAAATGTACTTTTGGGAGAAAAGGTACTCGTACCTAGTTTAGAAACAATTTTTTTAAGAAAAGGTATTTTATTAAGAAAATATTCTTTTATAAGGAAACGAAATTTATTGAGAAAATATTTTTATTTAAAGTAATTAATTTTTTTTTAAATGTCAGGTAAGGTACTTTTTTAAGAAAATGTACCTACTTTTCTCAGATAAGTTACTTATTTAAGAGTTTTTATTTAAAAAAAAAAGTAGTTATTAAGAACAGAAATGTTTTTTTAAGACCATATACTTCTTCTTTTAAAAAATACTTTATTTAATTAAATGCATTTTTTAAGAAAATTTAGTTTTCTAAGAAAATGTGCCGCCTCTTATGTAACATAATCCAAACTTTTTAATTTAATTCGTAAAAAATTAAAACCATTTTTTTTCTAGTAATTAAGGGGTATAGGTATTGTTGTATTAGTTTTGTATCTTCTAAATCCAGTCTCCCGCGCATTCTGGGCGGATTCAATAGATGAACATATTAAATACTTATATACGTGTATATATAAATTCATAGATATGTATGTTCAAAGCTCAATGGCAAGTTCATACATACCAGCGTTTCCTACACCGAATGATATAAAAACTGGCATACCAAGTTGTATCATTTTGTTTATCTTATTGAAAAACAATAATTTATACATATGTACGTTTTTTGTTACAAAGAAGAAAAAACATTTGTGAGAAAACATAAAATAACATAAAATAACAAAAACTTTTTTTTTTTTTTTTTTTACAAACTTTAGGAAAAAGGTATAAATTTCCGTCCACATACACGTTTGTTTGTCTGTTCATTTGTTTATTTGTCTGTCTATAAATATTTGTGTGAGGGCATATTAAATGCCAATATGATTATTACAAAACATTTTGTGGCAATTTGTTGTGAGCTTTATATAAATAAATATTTTATATAGAGCAGATAATATAATAAAGGCAATCAAAGAGATTTAAAATAATTTGAAAATAAGAACAATGATTTTGTTTCCTTTTTTATATAAAATATTATATCTGCAATATCTAAAAATCAAAATATTAAAGAAAATTGTGTCTCTTAGGATAAAATTAAATTTTTTCAATATTTAGTTTACAAAGAAGAATATATTTCCTTTCATCTCGGATGTTTGCTGTTCAATATGAGTTTGTTATTTGTCAGTTACAGATCCTAGAATTTTTGAAAATTTTCTATAAAATTGTCTGTTGGTATGTTGTTATATCTTGTGATATATTGTAGAGGAATTTCAAAAGTAACTTATAAGGAAGGTATTCTGGGTGGAGTGCACAGATTGCTCTTAAACTAGGATATATTATAGAGAACGAAAAAAAACCGCATTTTTTTTATAGGTCCCAATCTTATATTTAGGTGGGAAGGGGGGTGAGGTTACTAAAACGTTTTTATTTTATTTTTTTAGTTTTGTTCATATATGTTTCATAGTAACTATGCAAGAAGAATTTGGTATCACTTAATTAGAAGACTTTTCTAGCAAAGTCAAAGGCATACGTAAACATGCTTTATTTTGTGTACTACATAAGAAAAAATCAAAATGTTCAGTAGCTTTGTATGGGGACGTACATAAGGATTATGTTCAAACTCACATATACATATATTCGATATTTTCCATATAACTCTAATTTTAGTATATATACTCTCTAAGTGATGCAATAACACCAACACGTCAAAGGAACGTGCGTACTAAATAGAATATCGCTGCTGTAAACGAAAGTGTGAAAAAAGTTCCAAATTTATCAATTTGTCTTAAGTTGCAGTATTGGGGCTCGTTCCGTCCATAACTGAGAAAATTTTGCGCAAAGATCTTGGACTACACCCGTATAGGATCCAGCTAGTGTAGAAATTAAAGCCACGATACCATCATATGCGTCGTTTTTTTTTTGCCGATTGGGCTCTAGAGCAGTTGAAAACTAAATGGTTTTCAGCGATTAGACTAATTTTTGGCTTAACCGGGAACGTTAATAAACAAAATTGCCACATATGGAGTGAGAAAAATCCAAAACAGACTCCATTACACCCAGAAAGGTGGACCGTTTGGTGCGGTTTAGACAATGGAGACATCAGTGGACCATATTTCATCAAAAATGAAGTAAAAGCTCGTTACCGACATTGAGCCGAGCGAGATGTGGCTTCAACGGCGCACTGTGGCGGAAAAGTTGATTTCATTGGCCACAAGTCCAATTTTTTTGTCACCGATTTTTTTAATTTTAACACCATTTTGTAGCTAATATATTCGAATTAATGTGACCAAAAAATTAGGTTAAACTATTGCTAACTGTGGGCGTGGCATGCTGTCAAACTCAACTGTTTTTTAATTTCTGAAAAAGGTGATTTTTTTTGTTTTTTTTTATCAAAAATAAATGGTTACTACTCGCAAGTTATCGTCAATAATGACCTGCGGTCTTCTTTATAAGGTTGGTAGGATTGCAGTCTTTAGGTAGTGTAAGTGGTCACAACCCTACCGTTTAATGTTGGGGGTATTCCGAAATATTTATTAAACTACTATATATGCGTCAAATTTCAACTTTAGTGGAATAGAACTTCTAGGGAACAAAAGGGAACAAGAAACGTATACCACCCAGAGAAAGGTGAAAGTGCCCTCTTTAACCCTATATATACTTTTGTACCCGTGACGATCCGCCGGTAGAACACTTTTTTCATTTTAATGAAATTACTCAAAAAAAAATTAAATTGCTCTAATTTAAACAGCCCTATAAGTATACAATGGTGTGTTAAATGTGCTTTAGGTATTTTTTAGTCATTATTTGTTCTAATGATATCTGCTTACAAAATACACCACCCTTTTGATATATTTGTAAGTAAGAATGTCAATACACAGTGGATGTAATTCAATTGTAACCTGGTTTTTTTTTATTATCATACCTTTTTTACAACTTTTTGTTTTACCTAACAATGCACTAATGCAAGTAGTAACGAAAACACACGCAGGTAATCCATTTGTATAGTGGGTTTTTTATATATCATTTTAGGTAGTAATGCACTAATAACCTTTTTATTTTACCTAGAAACATAGTATGATGGCTTATGAAAAGGCTTTTAAGAAAGTGACATTTGAATACAAACTCAGTTGCTATAATATATATCAGCAATAACAGTCGTAAGTAAAGATATTAAAAAAAATATGGAGAGCTTCAGTTATAAAGAACTGGCCGAAAACCAGGAAGATGTTCTTAGTTACGTTAAAATAAAATTAAACTTAAATTCGTGTAGCACCAAAATACAAGAGCAATAAGCGCCCGGTAGGTGAGTAGGTAGCGTGATCGAACGGGGGTCGTGGGTTCGATTCCCACCAGAGGCTTTGGTCTGTCGCTGCAAAAAAAAGAAAAAAAATAAATTAACACACTACTCAATCTTTCCTCCTTAACCTATTTTCCTGAGATCAATACAATGCACTGCAACTGTAGGAGGCATCCCCTGAGTGTTGATTAATAATAAAAAAAAAAATTATCTAATTTCCACAAAGCACTAAAAAAACGCTACAAAGAAGTTAGCTACAATAAACAAAACTTTTATATAAAAAGCGCAAATTGGTTAGAAGGCCAACTAACTGTCGCTTCAGAAACAGCAAAGCAAGATAAGGCTGGAAGACTACGCAAATCATTGGACAACTGCAGCGATAGATCTAAGAGGCGGAAACTTAAAGATGTTAACGATGAAATTGGTTCTACAAATATAAAAGAATCTTTCCTACATCAATTACGATCACAGAAGCAATTGACAAAAGTGGATATCATTGAAAAAGTTGTTAAAGCTAGTCCAGTGAGAACAAAACGGATTCTTAAAAGTATACCAACTCCGAGCGATGCAAAATAGTTCAAAAATGAGGAGGCATTAGCATTATTTCTGGATTTTAAAATTAACAAAACAGCAATATATTCAGCTCAGATTGCGTGCGATTGAAAAAGGCTTAAATATGTATCCAGCATATCATCACATAACCGCTGCTAAAATGGACTGTATGCCATCAAAAGACACTCTCACAATCACACCAATTTCGGCTGAGGTACAACTACAGTCTCTACTTGATCACCAGCCGAACACTTGCTAATATCAATAAAAGGAAAAGAGTTAAAGAAATATGGAAACACAAAGTTAATTCTTTTTTGTAAATGGGGATGTGATGATTGCTCGGGACAAAAACAACACACACAAGTAGTATGTGAAAATATTTCGGACTCAGATATGTTCAAGGCATCATTTGTACCATTGCGATTGAAAAAGATTTTGGAAGATTCAGAGCCTCCGACTAGTACAACGCAAACAAAAGATATTTGGCAAAATGAGACACCATCTTCTACGAAACACTGCATGCCAATCAAATTTGAATTCAAAAAAGAAACTCATGATTCCATTAGTAAGGAAGTCAGTGATATCAAGGCTCAAATTGCAACACTACAGCCATTACAATTAGATGGGCGGCAAATTGAAGTAAGCTACCAATAAATGCTGATGGAAAGGTAGGTCAAGCTTTGACTAACACGAAGGCTGCATCCAGCTGCATTATATGCCAAGCAACATCAAGCCAATTAAACCAAGTCACGACAAAATCATTAGATAATACCGATCCATATGAATTCGGATTATCACCACTACATGCAGGAATACGACTTATGGAACACATAATAAAAATCAGTTATGATTTGGATTTCGGGTCTTCAGGATCAATAAGAAACAACGAAACCAACAAAGAGTTAAGAAGTTCAAAAAAGAAACATGTTCAAGATTAATATCGCAAATTTGCATTGATTATAGATCAGCCAAAACGAGGGTCAGGCAATACAAATGATGGGAATATCGCAAGAAAATTCTTTTCAGATCCAGAAACAGCATCTTGAATAACAGGAGTGGATTTAAACCATATTTTCAGATTTAAAATAATCCTAGAAGTACTTGCGTGCAATGAAGAAATTGACTTTAGAATATTTGGAGATTATGCTAAGGAAACTGCAAAAATATGTACAACCAACTCCCCATGGAGAAATATGCCTACAACAGTTCACAAAATCCTTTATCATTGAGAAGATGTCATTAAATATCATTTGGTGCCACTTGGAGCTCTATCAGAGGAGGCTCAGGAGAAAAGGAATAAGGATTACAGATTTTATAGAGAGCACAATACTAGAAAAATTTCACGAAATTTCACAAATGAAGATCTATTTAATATATTATTGGCAACGTCAGATCCGTTCATCTCCAGTATTCGAAATCAATGGAAAGTGGAACATCGGGATTTAGATGAAGAAATCAAAAACTACTAAAGAACAGAAATAACACAGAACAAAATATCGAACATTTGCTATCAATATCTGAATCAACTGAATTATTCATTATAAGTACGACAAACATAGTATAAGTAAAAAGCAATAATAAACAAAACCTCACAATGTTACAAATACTATTAAAATCTATTGCAGTTTTTATTTTTAAAATGTTTTTTAAAATTAGCAAAAAATAATAAATTTTTTTAGATAATATTATTAACGTTTTTTTTTAAGTGTAAATATTCTTTGAGTGTAAACAAATTTGCAAATTTGACAACAAAAAATTTTTAGTTTTTCGGTAATAATAGCAAAATCTCCAGTTGATTTTACTATTTTTTTTTTGAGTGTAAAATTTTTTTTGAGTGTAACATTAAAAAAATCCCATTATTACAAAAAATGTTTATAATCTATAATATTAACATGCTAGGCGATTTCTTGTGACCGATGTTTTGTTCTACCGTTTTATCCCGATTTTGACCAAACGTATATCATTTGAAAGGTATTTCCTTTAAGTCGTTTTGCAAATTTACAGATTTTAAAATTTTTTCCTCTGTTTTGAGTAAATTGCATTTAAAGTTGCTACTAAACACATACATAAAGTTATACAATGCAATGTGTGTGTTTATTAAATTTGTTAATGTGTTTGTAATAAAATTGAGTTTGTTTTTTTTGTGTTGATTTGGGAATTGGCTATAATTGATTAACATACCTTTAGGGTTTTTATTTAATGAAAAAATAAAATTTCCTACAATTTGCGCTCGAATTTCGAGGGCTGGAATCTGCTAGTTTTAATAATTATATTTGACAATTTTATAAACAAAAATAGTTGCATACGTTAATCAAATCATATGGTTTTGTTTTTCTTATTTCATTAAGCACTTTTTCGAATTGCTGTCAATTATTTTAAAAAATATATTTGATAACTGCAATATCATTAAAAAAAGTTTAAGCCTAAATGTATGCAACACATTTTATTACAAACCTACGCTGCAAAATTCTTGACCTTTTTCAGAAAATTTATAAGTTATGCGATCGGTGAGAGTCGGTGGATTTTTTTTGGGTAAATTCAAAGAATAGACGCCCACCCACGGAGGTAGCCGGAGCAACTTCTTTTTTTTTTTCCAAATGCTGAATTTTATAAAGCCATTTTAATTTGCTCATATCTACTAAACTACTTATGCAATCCATATAACTTTAAAAAAAAAAAGATGCTGTACTTCAATAAAAAACGAAATTAAAATGTTAGCAGGTAAAATATCTTTGATGCTACTTAGTTGCATGAAAAGTTTCATCAGTTTAAATCAGTTTACAATATTTAAGTGACTTCACTAGATTTTTTCTAAGACAAAATATTACTTTTTACTAAAAAGAATTATTGATTTTTCTTAATGAAACTCTTGTCTATAAAACTGCGTCATTAGATTTTTGCAAAGTAATTGTCGAAAAATGGCTTTTTTGCCAACAAAATACCACTATGCGGCGCCCGCAACCATCGACTTATTGAAATCGATATTTGGTTTTAAGTTGATTTCGAGAAATGGATCTGTCAATTGCCCTGTGGAGCTACGTGAAGTCACTGGTTAATGCTGATAAATCAGCAACAAATAACGCCTTGATATACGGCCAGCAGTGTCCCAAAATTGGATGTCCAAGTTGCGCTTTATCAACAACGGTAGTGGTGGCCATATACCCGAAATCATTTTTAGATGTTAATGCCATATTTTTCGAATAAAAAGATTTTTTCCATTAAAATTTATTTTTTTGTGTTATTTTTTATAGCTTCAAGTTCTATCGTTCTATCTGACTGTTTCAAAAATGTATTTAAAAAAAAAATTATGTTATCGAAGGGGATAACCCTTTGCAACAATTATAATAATTTTTTTAGTTGGTGAAAAGAAATGCCATAATTACCACTTTAAAGAAAATTCAATTTCTCAATTAAATTTTTAAAACATATTTAGCAAACTTAAACTTAAGTGGTAGTGACAAAAAATATATAGAAAACAACGATTTAATACGAAAATTATTTTAACACTTTTTTAAAAAATTATAAAAAAAATAATTGAATCATAGAGTTATTGAATCTGCATCGGTTTAGGATGGGCGAATATACTAATTTCCAAAATACAGCTTTCATGCAAAGTTTTGTACTTCTTAAACTCTTTCTTTTAACTCATACTCTCTGTCTGTCTGTCTGTCTGTCGTGGGGAGTAGTATATTTATTGCGTTTCTAACTCACTTTTCTGGTACATACGTGCACAGAAACTCCATATATATACTACTACGGGGCAAACCCATTCCCCCTCATCCAATTGATCTGAAACTTGGCCCATAGTCTTGTTGTGACTACAGATTAATTTTGGGGTAGTCACGCATAGCCACGCATAGTAACGCACAGTCACGGAGTGATCTAAATGTCATTTCCCCTCATCCGATCGATCTGAAACTTGGTCCATACACTTGCTGTGAAAAAAAATTAACTTTGACTTAGTCAAGCACAGTCACGCACAGTCACGGAGTAATTTAAACCCCATTTCCACTCATCCATTTCCCCAATCCAATTGATGCATGGTTTGCTTGCCTATGAAAAAAGTACGTTTTGTTATGCACCAATTTTTTAAGAATCCATTTTCTATAAACATAAATCAAATTTGAGTGGCATTGCTGTTTATATTTTTGGCTGCAGATATGAAAAAGTTCATATCGGATGCTATATTTATATAGGGACTAGGACGAAAAATGTACCGATCCTGACCATGTTTGGTAAAGTCCTCG
Organism: Cordilura impudica; assembly: GCA_963682025.1. Taxonomy (NCBI): domain Eukaryota; kingdom Metazoa; phylum Arthropoda; class Insecta; order Diptera; family Scathophagidae; genus Cordilura; species Cordilura impudica. The sequence continues at coordinate 61,117,953 of OY821521.1, forward strand.
TATTTTGCAAAAATATATACAAACAAAATTTGAGAAGAATCAGTGCAATATTTTTGTTTTTTGATAGATTTAAGTGAAGATCGGGAAGCAGCTCTATATGGGGCCTAAGAGTTGTTCCATAGGGATCATTTTTGGACCACTCATCAACTGATGTAATAAACGCATACAAACCCAGTTTGAGTAAGATCTATATGACATTTTGGATCTTATGGCAATTTATGTCGATTTCATAGGGGTCATTTGTATGGGGGCTAGGTCTGAACATGGACCGATTCTCACCAATTTCAATAGCGTTCACGCAATGGCTGACAAAAGTTTACATACCAAATTTCATCAAAATATGTTCACATTTGCGACCTGCAGTTTGATTACAAGGTTTACATAGACACACAGACAGACGGACAGACGGAAAGTGATTCTGAGTCAATCGGTATAATAAAAGATGGGTCTAGGTCAAATATTTTTGGTAGTTATATACAGCAGCATAAAGCCATTATTTAGCGATTTAGCGATGTCCGTTCGTTCGTATGTCCGTCCGTCTGTCCGTCCGTCCGTATGTGTGTCCATGTAAACCTTTTAATCAAACTGCAGGTCGCAAATGTGAACATATTTTGATGAAATTTGGTATGTAAACTTTTGTCAGCCATTGCGTGAACGCTATTGAAATTGGCGAAAATCGGTGCTTGTTCAGACATAGTCCCCGTACAAATGACACTTATGAAGTCGACTTGAGTTATTGAAGTAGTTTCAGTGACGAAAAACAACATGGCTAAGACAAAACACAGTAACAAAGTTAAATATAGCCACATTGGAGATTTACAAACTGGAATGACCCATTAAATCCATTGTAAAAAGTTTAAAACGGCAAATTATACATTAAATTACTTTACAAATAAGTTTAATACATCAGAATCTGTACAAGCAATTCACTATGGAGGCCGACTAGTATGCAATACAACCAAAGATGATACTCGAATAGTCAGAGAATTGAAAAAGGATCTTACTAAGTCTGCTCCAAACAAAAACAAAAAAAGCTCGGCAAAAATTTGCGCGTGAGCATCTCCATTGGACTCGAGATCACAGGAACAGAGTTTTGTTTTCAGCCGAATCCAAATTCATTATGGTAAATTCGGATGCAATGAGAAGAATTCGTCGGCTACCAAACCAACGTTTGCATCCTCGATACTGTCAAGGTACTGTTAAGCATGGTGGGGGCCATGTAATGGTGTGGGGTTGCTTTTCGAGACAAAGATTAGGACTTTTGCATAAAGTCGACGGAATAATGAATAAAATCATGTATCAAAATATTCTGCAGGAAATTATGTTGCCACATGTCCGAGAAAAATTGCAGACTCCTGGGATATTCCAGCATAACGTCCTGAAATACACGACAAAGGTAGTAAAAAATTGCCTGCGGCAGCAAGAGGTCGTCGTCATGGAATGGCCCGCACAGTCCCTAGACCTTAATACTATAGAAAACTTATGGGAAATTTTAAATCAAAAAATCAATCGGAAAGAGGTCGGGGAAGCCCAGAGAGACTCTTTGGGGCTATCCAGGAAGCATGGTCAGCAGTACCAATGCAAATAATGGAGTATTGCTATTAATTCGATGTCTAAAAAGTGCTCTGAAATTATCAAAAACAAAGGATTTGCTAAAAATATTTGTTGAGTTCTTTTTTGTCGGGCGAATTATTGTCTTTTATTTTAATTCAATTTTGTTATTATTTGTAAGTTAAGAATATGAGAAAAATATTTACGTTCCCAGGAAAAGTTTCATAATAGCAGCTCATTGATTTTTGCATTACCAATAATGACCCGCCCCTGCCCACTGCATTACTTCTAAAGTGAAAATAAGGCGTTACTAATAATGTGTTATTATACCCTATACCACTATGTGGTTTGGGTATAATGACTTTGTGCTGCTGTTTGTAACAACCAAAAATATTTGACCCAGACCCATCTTTAATTATTCCGATCGAATCAGAATCACTTTTTAAGTTGATTTAACAATGTCCGTCCGTCCGTCCGTCCGTCTGTGTGTCCATGTAAAGCTTGTAATCAAACTGCAGGTCGCAAATATGAATATATTTTGATGAAATTTGGCATGTAAGCTTTCACCGGCCATGGGATGAACGCTGTTGAAATTGGTGAGAATCGGTTCATGTTCAGACCTAGCCCCCATACAAATTACCCCTATGAAATCAACATAAATTGTCATAAGATCCAAATTGTCATATAGATCTTACTCAAATTGGGTTTGTATCCGTTCATTACATCCATTAATGAGTAGTCCAAAAATGATCCCTTTGGCCCCATAAAGAGCTGCTTCCCGATCTTCACTTAAATCTATTAAAAAACAAAAATATTGCACTGATTCTTCTCAAATTTTGTTTGTATATATTTTTGTAAAATACAAGAGACTTTACCAAACATGATCAGGATCGGTCAATTTTTGGACCTAGTCCCCATATAGATATAGCATCCGATATAAACTTTTTCATATCTGCAGCCAAAAAAATTAATAAAAATCCAACTCAAATTTGGTTTTTGCTTATTTTCTATGTCCAGTTAGTTGGGCCTAAGAGATAGGGTTTCAAAACGCATGGTATAGGGTATCGTATAGTCGGTCTAGACCGACTATAATTTTCTTACTTGTTGCATACTGCATTACTTTCAAAGTGAAAATAATGAGTTCCTAGGCAACTAGCTACCTCCAATGACATCCCCGTATTAAAATAAAGGCAAACTTCAACCAGTTACTTCTCGTTCTAAAACCCATTATTTGGTAATGTCTTTTCCTGGGTTATTCAAAAAAGAGCGTTCAAACTTCATTGAAACTAAATTTTTCTATAAAAGCAAGACAAATTTTAAATTATTTCAAAAAGAGTAAGTATTGACTTTTGTTCAGTTAGTTTTGGCCGACACTGTGTATATTATATAAAGGTTTTTTTATTTCTGTTGTTTATATACTTTTTTAAATAAAAAGTAACTATTCGAGTACTTTTCATACTACGTATTTCATCATTTAAATATAAAACACCTTGTCGTATTTTATCTTCTTCGACCTCTTTGTGGCGGACTTTTTTTCTTGGCAGGTTAATTTTTTTTCTGGTGGTTGGCTTTACAAAGAACCCACGATGTCAGTTTCTCATATCGCTTTCCTTATTTCTATTATCCTTTTTATCAGCTTGGCTTATTTATTTTTGTATATACATGATGTCTTTATTTGAAATACGTTCGCTTCAGCTGATTGGTCAAGCTCCTTTTTGACTTTTTCTGAGGTGAAATAAATATTGTTTCTTCAAGAGTTTCAATATTACTTTCCTTAAAGTATTGCGTATAATTTAAACAAAATTTTATTACTTTTTGAACAGAATTATTAAAAAAAAGGAAAATTTAACACACAAGGACAAAATGAACTATAAGAAATGACTGCCTTCGTTTAATGAATTTACAGTTGATCAAATGATATTTGATGAAAAAAGTTTTCTTAACTAGACTAAATATGTATAAAGTTTTTCATTAAGTTTGAATAAATGTACCTTGTAAATTAGAAACTGTACAGATAGTTTAATCTAAGTTAACATGGTTAACAATGATTACTAGCGCTCTTACGTTTGTTCAACAAACCATCTGTTTCTCGTTTGAGGGACTAGCAATAATCGAAACGCTTTTCCATTTGTAAAATTTATCCCTGCTCGTCACGAATTCAGCATAAGATTAAAGACATTAATTTACCATTTTTGTTTGTCAAAAAGTTTTGACATAAGGATATAAGGAAATTAAGCTTCTTAGAAATATTTTCATTAATCATAGTTTTTCGAATTTGCGTTCGAATAAAAATACCTAAAGAAAAACAATAAGATCATGTTAATATAACAGTTACTCGGAAAAAGGTTGAATACCTTATTTTATTTTGCCTTTACTTATTTGTGGGAAAACAGATTTTAAATACAAAAAAAACATCGCCTTCTACATTCAGCAGCTTTAGAAACTGTCTCATATAGTCCAACTTGAGGTGCAATGGCGGTAAAATGATTTTATCTAATTGCAGAAGAGGAATATTCTGAACGTATTTCTGGCCTATTTTGAAAGATGCCAGTATTGGTCATCGCTACGGTTGTCCCACTTGCAGAGACTGTATTACCTCCTTAGTATTACTCCTTGCATTCCAAACAATATTCTCTGTACTTTCAAATCTGCAACAAATTTGCAACTAATATTTTCTATAATTTATTAAATTGATTATTTTTTCCATTGCAGCATATAACTCTTTCATTTTTGTAGCTTTCGGCGTTAATTGATGGTAACTCCTTTTGATGTGTAAACGTCTATAAGCGCAGGGGCGTAAATTTCTATTTCACAATACAATCATAGAAACAGCGTAACATATGAGACGTAAGACATAATCGGTGTTACTTATGATTGTATTGGTGAAAAAATTATGATATGTAATAACCTGTTTGAAAATTAAAAATGGAAAATGGAAAATGAAAAATAAAAATGAATAATGAAAAATGAAAAATAAAAAATTAAAATTTAAAAATGAAAAAAAAAATAAAAAATAAAAATGAAAACTAAAAAATACAAAATGGAAAACAAAAAATGAAAAATAAAAAATGAAAAATAAAAAATAAAAAATAAGAAATAAAAAATGAAGAAATGAAAAATGAAGAAATGAAAAATTAAAAATGAAAAATTAAAAATGAAAAAAAAAAATAAAAATTAAGAATGAAAAATTAAAAATGAAAAACGAAAAATTAAAACTGAAAAACTCAAGGTTTTTGAGAATTTTCACCTTACTTTGTAATATTATGTAAATTCAATACATTATATATTATTGTTAAATATATTTAAGCAGAAAAGGAATATGTATCCTAAACTCTTTAAGAAAAAGAAAATTGTTAAATTATTAACTTATAAATGTTACATAAATAAGGAATTGAAATTGAAATTGAAAAAATGAAAAATGAAAAATAAAAAATGAAAAATAAAAAATAAAAATAAAAAACTTAAAATTTAAAATTAAAAATTAAAAATAAAAAATGAAACAGAAAATGAGAAATGAGAAATGAAAAATAAAAAATGATAAATAAAAAATGAAAAATGAAAAAAAAAATTAAAAATTAAAAATTAACCGGTTGAAATAATAAATAATAATATATATGGGGGCTTTCATGTCAAGTGGATGAAATTTGCACCAAGGTTAGTCCTATTGGATAGTAGTAAATTTGACATTTTGGCCAAACAAGTGTTTCTTCTCATCCATGTAACTTATTACCTATTGTTCTTAGAAAATTTTCTCCCAAATAATTTAGATAGCTATTTCTTTAGTATTTCGGAAAAAAATACTTAAAAAAAAAAAAAATTTTTTTTTAGACTTTTTGTTTTGCATTTTTTGCATTTTTTTCAATTTATTTTTTTTTTCTTAAGAAAGATTAGGATTTTTCCATTAAGAGCTTTTTGGTCGCTTAGTGGGATGGGAGTGGGATATCTATCAAAATAAATGTTTTGTAACTCAAGACAACGGTTTTTCAATTTTTCACAAATGCACTATTTTGAATTTTTTCCTATTTTTGTGAAAAACCTTACAAATAAAACTTATACTGAGAAACTAGACAAATTAACCTTTCCTAAGGTATGTAACATACCTTCATAACATAACAGAAGAGAATAGTTATCTGTAACCTGAAAGAGTTATTTGCAACATTTCAATCTGAACACGAGAATGTTAGAATTGGCTTCACGAAATTAACCCAAATGAGGCCAAAACATTGCGTTTTGGCAGAAAGCAGCGGAACTCACATAGTATGCGTTTGCATTACCATAAAAATGTTAAACTGATGTTGAAGGAAATCAACTTAAAGTATTGAACAGATTATTCGGCAGAAGATTTACACGATTACCGCTATTGCCTTAAATTGACTATGTGTCCTAATGCAACAACTTCCCAAAACCACATTCATCACAGAAAATTTAATCAACTCTTTAGATGGAGAATATATAGAGGAGGTCAAATTTGATTCTTGGATTCAGACTGACAGATGCACATTGAAAACAATCATTTTAAATGTGGATGATTTTGTGGAAGAAATGTGTACAGGATTGCTAAACTTGAGAAACCATGACTTTTTAGTCAAAGAGCAATGGTCATTCTTTAAGGATTTGAAGATACATTTGAAGTCTGGTGAATTCGTTATTTCATATGATTTCGCAGAAAACTATAAATATGTTTTTTAAGATGCCTACAAGCATTCCACTTCAATAACGACCAAGCAACTATATTCACAGTAGTTATTTACTACATGAAAGATGAAAAACTGGAACACAAAAGTATGGCAATCATATCCGACTATTTAAAACATAATACCGTTGCAGTTTATGAGTACCAGAAGATAATACTAAAATATCTAAAATCTAAATTTACAGTAAAGAAGGTATACTACGTTTCGGACGGAGCTCGTCAACATTATAAAAACAAAAGTAGCTTGGCAATTCCAATGCCCATGAAAAAGATTTTGGAATGCCAGCTGAGTGGCATTTTCATCCAACTGCTCATGGTAAAGGAGCATGTGATGGTATTGGAGCAAACCTTAAAAGAATTGCAGCGAAGTATAGCCTCCAATGCTCTCATCAAGATCGCATCTTAGATGCGACTGCTTTATTCCATTGGGCAAAGAGTTATTGTAAAGAAACTAAATTAGTTTTTAGTAGCAAAGAGGATCATCAGGAAACATTGAAAAAACTGAAGAGCAGATTCGATGCTGCGGTAACAATCGATGGCACCGCTCAATACCATGCTTTTATACCGCTTGTCGATGGAAGACTCAAGTTGAAAAAGTTTTCTGCCTCTATTTAATGCGATTTCTTTCCAAAGACAACAAATAAACCAGCAGCGAAATCAACAGCTGAACCTAGTAACGCCAAGAAAGGATTGACAAAAAAACGCAGTAAATAAAGGCGACAAAAAAGCTGGATGAAAGACTGGGTATTTAAAAATTTACAAGACTTAAATACTTCATCAGCTACAATATGATATAAATGGATCTAATGCAATTAAGATTAAATTTTAATAAATTATTTATCTTTTTATTTTTAATATTATTATTATGATACATTATTTTAATTACACTGTGCTCGAATTTGACATTTTTTTTTTCGTAACAAGCTAGGCACCCTACTGGTAAAGCTAATTCGCGTACGCTGAATTCAATGGTGATAGCGGTTTTTCAAAGTTAGCGCTCATATTCGCGATTTAAAATTTCAATAATAAAGTACCAAAAAAACTATATTTTTTTATATTTTTGGGATCATTTTTGAATTTTAAACAATCCAACTTTATTAAATACATTTTCTGTCAATTGTTTTCGCGGAAAAATTTGTTTCCCGGATTTTTTTTTTATTTTATTCATTATTTATTCATCATTTTCAAGCATTTCTTCTTGTAAGTTCCAGCAAACATCACCTAACAGAGAATCCAACTTTCTAACACTGTGCCAGTGTTCGAGTCTAGCCGTCACTTGAATGGAATCTCTCGCCATGCTCATCAGACTCAGCTGGTGATTGTTCAGCAAACTTGTTGACATGAGAATGCAAAAAATGGACTTTAAGAGACATTTTTACATTAATACGGTGAAAAGCGGAAATCATTTTTTCTATATAAATACGCCAATCATCAGCTCGATTAACACCTAAAACATTGTCAATAACCCCCTTTTACAGAGTTCCATGCCTCAAGCTCTTCAATACTAAGTGCATCTTCAAATAACTTGTCCTTAAAATTTCTAACATATTAGTATGGAATAATCTAACATAAATCTTCTTTAATTTTCATATTACTTAATCTTGGAAAAACGCGACTTAGCTCGTTAAACGCCTTTTCAGTCAGATTAAGCACCTTAATCAAGTTTTTCACAATCCCTAGTTTGATATGTAGCGGGGGTAACAATACTTTATCAATTGATACAAGTGGATTTTCAAAAATGTTATTCACTCGTAATTTAGCTGTTTCACGTTGAGGCCAGTCCTGCTTTTCGTACTGATCACCTCTATATCGGGTATCCCATAAACACATGAAGCACATATTTTTAGTGTAACCCGTTTGCATACCTCTTAAAACAGCACAAATTTTCCAATTATGATCGGTGTATTTCACTACATCGAGGATTTTTTTCAAAGATAAATAAGTCTCTTTTGTGTTGGTACTTAGTGCAATCGGAACTCAATTTTTAGTATTTGTCATGTGAAGAAGAACTGCCGTTAAACTGCTTTTTGATGAGTCGATGAACAATCGCCAATCTTCGGGTTTATATTCATGATGCATTGTTAAAATTAAACTGCGAATGTTAATGCAAAATGCCAACGAGTTGTTATCAATTGATTTAAAAAAATTTGTAAATTGACGATGACGATGTTTCAGTTCCTTAGCTAAAAGACTTGACTGCTGCTGAGATAGTTTAAGGCGACGTACCATAATGTCCAAACGGTTTTGTGTAATTTATAAATGATTGCAGTTGTTAGTGACGTGGGATGGCTGGTATTGTAACACTAATGACTCTCCTTCAGTTTGTATTGTTAGTGACGTACATTCCTCTGTTATGCTTGGTCTTCTGGGAATTGGAATATTTTCCGAGTGCGGCAACGGTAATTGGGTATATTTTGTTTCTGTATATTGAAATGTACGTAATTTGTTTCTATTTTTTCCAGAAACAAAATTTAAGCACGCATAGCACTCATCTGAAATATGAACTTGTGGATCCGACCAAATCATTGGAACACCAAAGGGCATAGAACCAATCTTACCTTTTTTCCATCTATTTAATATAGACAAGCATCCAGTGCAAACGACAGACGGGGCCCACTCCACATTTCGAAAATCTACGTGATTAAAGTATTGGTTATATAATTTCGCAAAGGCATCGCCGATTTTCCGACGAGAGTCTGTAATAGTACGTTTTCCGCAAACGTAGCAAAAGTTATCAAAATCAAGTTAAAGTAAAGAGAACCAACGAATACCAAATAACTACTTACCGCAGTCTTTATCTCCAGCAAACTGATTTCAATAACTCAACTCAACCCTATGCCTACATTCTGCCTGTATATAAGTGCAACAGTTTATTTCCAATAACAATAAACTGTTTCACTTCAACAGGCAGAATGCCGATTCAAAGGGGGACTGCGGTAAGTCGAAAACAAATGCGACACAAAGGAATCGCCAACTAAATTTCAAATGTAACAAGTAAGAAAATTATAGTCGGTCTAGACCGACTATACGATACCCTATACCATGCGTTTAGAAACCCTATCTCTTCGGCCCAACTAACTGGACATTGAAAATAAGCAAAAACCAAATTTGAGTGGGATTTTTATTAATTTTTTTGGCTGCAGATATGAAAAAGTTCATATCAGATGATATATCTATAAAGGGACTAGGTCCAAAAATGGACCGATCCTGATCATGTTTGGTAAAGTCTCTTGTATTTTGCAAAAATATGTACAAACAAAATTTGAGAAGAATCAGTGCAATATTTTTGTTTTTTAATAGACTTAAGTGAAGATCGGGAAGCAGCTCTATATGGGGTCAAAGGGATCATTTTTGGACTACTCATTAGTGGATGTAACGAACGCATACAAACCCAATTTGAGTAAGATCTATATGACAATTTGGATCTTATGGCAATTTATGTCGATTTCATATGGGTAATTTGTATGGGGGCTAGGTCTGAACATGGACCGATCATCCCATGGCCGATAAAAGCTTATATACCAAATTTCGTCAAAATATATTCATATTTGCGACCTGCAGTTTGATTACAAGCTTTACATGGACACATAGACGGACGGACGGACGGACGGACGGACGGACGGTCGGACGGACGGACGGACGGACATTGTTAAATCAACTCAGAAAGTGATTCTGATTCGATCGGTATAATTAAAGGTGGGTCTAGGTCAAATATTTTTGGTTGTTACAAACAGCAGCACAAAGTCATTATACCCAAACCACATAGTGGTATAGGGTATAAAAATTTAAGGGCCTATGATCATTAGCAAACAAAATTATGATGATCACACAAACATAATGACATAGAATACACTGGCGAACAAAATTTAGTTTTAAATCACGAATATCGCGAATATGAGCGCTAACTTTGAAAAACGGCTATCGCCATTGAATTCAGCGTACGCGAATTAGCTTTACCAGTAGGGTGCCCAGCTTGTTACAATTTGCGACTAGCACAGTGTTATTATTAAAAATAAATAAAAAATAATAATTTTTCAACATTTCTATAGAAAAAAAGCGATTTTTTTCCTGAGGTTAACATATTCTGGGTATTACAGTATCGAGGGTATAAAATTTTAGTTAGGTATGTTATATACCTTCGGAAAGGTTAATTTGTCTAGTTTGTCAGTATAAGTTTTATTTGTAAGGTTTTAGACACAAATAGGAAAAATTCAAAATAGTGCATTTGTGAAAAATTGAAAAACCGTTGTCTTGTGTTACAAAACATTTATTTTGATAGATATCCCACTCCCATCCCACTAAGCGACCAAAAAGCTCTTAAAGGAAAAATCCTAAGCTTTCTTATGAAAAAAAAAAAAAAAAAAAAAAAATGCCCTTTTTGAAAAATAAGGCAAAAAATGCTTAAATTTAGCAAAAAAAAGTCTAAAATTTTTTTTTTTTTTTAAAGTATTTTTTCCCGAAATATTGAAGAAATAGCTATCTAAACTCTTTGGGAGAAAATTTCTAAGAACAATAGGTAATAAGTTACATGGTTGAGAAAAAAACACCTGTTTGGCCAAAATGTCAAAATTTGATCCCCTCTAACTCAGAGGGATCTGGACCGATCTTGTTGAAATTTTGTGTCTAAACTACTATCCAATAGGACTAACTTTTTCATTTCATCCCGATCGGAAGACATCGGTTTCAAAAGTTGGTGCACTTGACATGAAATCCCCCATATTTTTATATTAGCAGAGCCCCTGCAGTTGTTGCTATAAGATGACGCTTTCTGTTTGATTTTAAAAAGTGCCATAAAAATCTTTAATTACTTGATGTTTACACACCTCCCCTGTAATCGGACTCACATGATTTTCTTATTGTACAATAACACTGCCTTAAGGTCTTTAAAATATGTTAGTTGGTTGTAAATTAAACAACATCATTAATACCAACTTTTGCACGATCCGTTCAAAAATAATCTCCAACCATTAGCATCATGTCGGTGATTAAGGTAAAAAACAACTCTTCTGTATTTGAACAATATACAGAGCCATCAATACTATCACTGGCCTTAAAAATTTCCCCAAAACACGATTGATAATTACCTCTTGGATATGTAACTCGAAAGCCGTTCTGTGTGATATTCCATTGTTTTACCCGCGACCCTAAAACCTCTGTTTGTCTCCACGACATTTACAGGTCAAAACAATTTTCTGAATTTGAGTGTGTTTCTGAAATTTTTTGACACAAGTGTCATGCACTCAACAAGACCTATAACCCACGCTAGGTCGTTTTTCAAGTTTTTTTTCACTGCATCACAGTGTTATTAGCCAATTGTTTAATTCTGTAAATTAAGGGAATATTAAAATGCACTTAACTAGCCATGGCCCTTTTAATGGTCAAAGTTCAAATCGCAGGGAATTTTATTTTTTTTAAACTAAATATGGAAATAGTTACTAAAATAAAAAAATGCCTATAAAATTTTACAAGTGCTTACAAATAATACTTTGAATCTAATTTCTGAAATTAATTCTTCAGTAGTCTGCATTATATACGATTAGTTATAAATTATTGTAATCAATTTAACGTTAAATAAAATTTTCTCTAATAAAATTTCTTCATTTATCTATAGACTCAATTAAATAATTACATATAATTTCCTTAATTACATTAAATAGAGATTTTCTTTAGGAATGAAAAACTTTCCTATTGAAAATCATGCCAGCTTATATACAAAAAATATTTCAACAATTAGTTCTATTTATCTTTTTTTTTTTGGGGGGGGGGGGGGGGGTAGGCAATCATAGGAAAACTAGCAACTATTAAATAAATGCAAACAATGGTTCAACAATTTGTAATAAGAGAAACTGCTGCTATAAAGCAATTCTTTCTCGGATGTTATTTCATTAAGATTACAATCTACTCACTTATTTACTACTCGTATTACTGACCGGCCTGTTTTCTTTATGAGATTGATTTATAGCAGGGACGTGACTTCATTTTAACATGCAAACTGTAGCACCTGTTGTCAGCATAAAAGCTGATCTACATAAAAAAGTTTATAGAAAAAAAAAAAAAAAATAACATAGGGCAAAGAAGTAAAGCACTGCGTGAGATGAAATCTTTATTAAATTAATACACACACACACACATACACACTCATATATATACTAACTAGAGTTTTTTGTCCTGGGAATGTGTTCATTTATCAATCCCGGGAATTGTATACTGTGCTTCCTGGGAATTTTTATTTTTATTACCCTATGCAACTATATGGCCAGGGTAAAATGAGTTTATGCTGATGTTTGAAACTACCAAAAATATCGACCCAGAAACTGTTTTTGAATCCATTGGTATACTAAGAGATATGTCTAGAAAGTAATTTTGAGTTCATCGGTATACTAAAAGAAAGACTGTCCGTCCGTCCGTTTGGGTGTCCATGTAGAGCTTGAAATTTGGTGTATAAGCTTCTATCGGCCACAGGACGAACGCTATTGAAATTGGTGGTGCATGTTCAGACCTAGGCCCCATACAAATGGCCCCCATGAGATCGACTTAAATTGCCATTAGATCCAAAATTATCGCATAGATCCCGATAAAATATGGTTGTTCCGGTAAATATGTTGGAGGGTCTCTGTTGTTGTAGGCTTTCGTGGGTCCATTTTATAGGTAATAAGCATAAACATACTCCGGAAAAATTTTCAGAAAGTGTTAAAAAATTAACCTAACAAAGAATTATCACGATCAGCTGGGCCGCTCCTTTTTAGTGAAAATGATTCATTGACATTCATCAAAATGTGTTTAATAAGTCTACAGAGATCTCAAGGAAAATGTGACAGAACACTTGAAGAAGGTTAAGAAGGTTTCACTCTTAAGTTATTCTAAAGTGAAATATTTTCCTTGATCTATTTACTTTGTGTTTATATTTTTCTTTTAAATGCACCCAGCTTAACTGCGTTACACTCTTAAATGGGTCATACATTTGTTCAAAAAAACAAAATATCAAACAAAATTCAACGGTTAAATGCGCAAATGAGCTGGCGAGTACAAGAATGTGTTTGTTATCGAAAAGCCGACAATAAAATAAGAAATCTGGGAGAAAATCATTTTTTCGTTCAATTGAGAAATTTGTCGAAAAAAAACGGAACGTTAACCTATTTATTGACAACGCTGCACCTCTTAAATAAGCCGATTTGTCGGATGTTCGAATAGAATATTTACTTTACCTCCTGATACCACTCCGATAGCTCAGCCTCTTGAGCAAGGAATAATCAGATCAATTAACGGATATCGTCAAAAGTAATTAGAAGGAAATTGACAGCAGACGAATTAGGAAAAACTGTTGAGGAATTTAGAAGACCTATTACACTTTTGACAGCCTTGCATTTAATAAAGCGGGCTTGGTGGCTGGTAAAGCCAATTTGTATTCAAAATTATTTCAAATAAATAAGTTCTTTACGCTAGTTTGAGAACGGCTCTGAAAATCTAAGCGAGTCACAAAAGGAATTAACTGAAATGGTACAAGAATGGAAGAGTTATTAATCTTCACAAAAATATAAAAATTTTGTAAGCTTTGATGACGATTTACACCGCGTTGGACCGCTTACCGATGAAGAAATTATCGCAAATGTGGTTCCGGATGAAGGGCTGTCATCTAGGGAAGAAGAAGAAAATTATGATCTCAAAGAAGCTTACTCTGTACTGGAAGTTTTTTTTTAAATTAACCAACACTCAGGGGATGCCCCCTACAAATGCAGTGTATTGTGTAGATTTCAGGAAAATAGGTTATGGGAGGGAGGAGAGAGGGAGTAGTGTTTGTGGATATTTGACTTAAATTTTATTTGATTGTAGCTGTCAGGAAAGATCTCTGCGGGGAGTTTATTCCACACACGGCTAGTTCGACTGATAAACGAATTCTCTCTGTAGTGCGTTGTGCGGTCAACTGGACAATAGACTACAAACGGATGTAATCTACTGGAGAAGCGGATAGAGCGAACCGAAACTCTGGCACTTGGAATAAGTTCGCTAATCTAAGAAGAACATATCCCATGGTAATATCTATAGAACAGTACTTCACAACCCACATTCCGACGATGTTCCAATGAATCAATGGAGTTGGATACACTGCTGTCATTGCACACGGTCCAGTAGCTCCAAAATAGACTTTGAAGCTCCTGCCAATATATGGGAGTTGTATTCCATTTTCGGTCGGATGTAATGGTATAGATTTTAAGAAGATCAGAAGGAGTGAAGTAATTTTTACACCGTTTTGGAAAACAAAGACACTTGAATGCTTTTTCGACACTTGAAAAACATGCTCGTTCCAATGAACATCACATTGAATTCTCATGCCTGGAACATCAAGAGTATCCGATTCCTCAATACCTATATCACCCATATATACGGATGACATTGTTGATTCCATGGCCCTACGGGTCAACATATAACATTGAATCTTCAGCGCATTAAAATCAACCCTATTCGCTTTACCCCACTCAGAGATTGTTAACATGTCTTGATTGAGTGTGTCGTTCATTGTCTGCCTTTTGCCCCCCAACCTCCAAGAGGCTTGGCCTACAGTTAAAGGAAAATGAATGACAAATGCTGCTGTCATTTGCGAAAGAGTATATAGAACTAAAAGTCTGAGCAAGAAGGTAGTTCAGAAAGATAAAGAAAAGAGAAGGAGAAGAACGGAACCTTGGGGTACCCCTGAATTAATCTGAAACTCATTAGATGAGACCCCATCAATAACAACACGTATTGTTCGGTCTCTGAGAAAGCTCGATATAAATCGGAGAAGTCATTACCGACCCCAAATGCAATAAGCTTTGATATCAATGCACCGTCCCACACACGATCAAATGCCTTGGAAATATCCGGAGCAACCACTTTACTTTCACCAAAATTGCGAATTGATCGACTCCAGCCCTCAGAAAGTAGAGCTAACAGGTCTCTCGTGGAACGATTTCTACGGAAGCCATACTGTCGATCTTTAAGAAGTGAGTTGACCTCTAGGTAGTTCACAGGATAGCAATGATCATGCTCTCCATCACCTTTGAGAGCGCAGAGCAGATTGCAATTTGACGGTAATTTTCAGGGTTAGTAGCTGCACCCTCTTTAGGGATTGGTTGGACATTAGCAACTTTCCAGCAGGAGGGAAAGACTTCCGCACGGTACGAAAAGCTGAAAAGGTTGGCCAATGGACTGGCTAGCGTCGAAGAGCACTGTTTCAGCACCAGTGCTGGTATACCATTCGGTACCGAAGACTTATTACTGTTGAGATCCGAAAGAACCTTTTTAACTGCACGTACTCAAAGGAATATTTTATGCATAGTACAAGATACAGTTTCAAGTTCGGGCAGAGGTTGATCGCTATCCGGCAAAAACGAGTTTTTTGCAAAAAGTTCAGCTAAAAGGTTAGCCTTATCAACCGGTTCAGTGAATATTAAAAGAGTTGGTATAGCAGAACTAGCATTATTCTTTACCCTTTTAACAAATAACCAAAAGCTCTTACTACCCCGAGGAGCAGAGAGAACTATAGCATAAAGACGCTTATCGTAAAGAAACTTTTGGCGCCTTAGTGTTTTGGCACTTTCAGCTCTCGCCTGTTTGCGTTGCAGTTCAGTAACGGAATTTTTATTTTCACGCCAATATCTGAATGCTTCCTCTCTGGATCTGACTGCATCTATGCAAGTCTGGTTAAACCATAATTCTATACGCGGTAGAAATTATTAGTTTTTGATGACATAAAAGTAAAAATTTAGTACTATCCAAGTTCAGTTAAAATATCTCCTGACATAGGCATAATAAGTATAAGCATAACACTAAATTTGTTAGATAGGTCTGCAAAATACCCTTGATTTGAAACCAATCTTATTTTGAAATATTTGGGCTGCGTTATCTTCTAAAGATATGAATGGCATAATTCGTTATGTGAGATTCGACCCATAAAGCATTGCCTACTCACTAACCGCCTTCCCAATTCCTCGACCACTCTCTTCGCGAAACTTCCGTTACGTACTTCTTCGCGTGCCTGGCTAGCTCTTTAAGATAGTCCTGTATTTAGAGTTATGGATGCTCTTATTTTTCGCATATTACATTTTGTGCATAGCTTCTTAGTGATGGTGGTTATAAAGTTGCAAACCGAATTCCGGCTTTCTTCTAATCTCAGCATTGTGTCAAATTGACCGTGCTTCCTTGCGGTCTATCCATATCTTAATATTTGGTATTAATCTAAATTCCTTCGGGTATACTTTCCCTTCTTCTTTGTCACTGGTCTATTGTTGAAATACTTCATATATGCCGCCTCTCTTGTCTGTTTTCTTCGGTATTTACTTCCTTTGCAACATAGATTCTGTGTGTCTCTTCTGCTTCTAGATCAATTGGTTTCATTGCTGTTAACAATCATACTGCTTCTAATGTTACTGTTCTGAGTCCATAGCACTCTATTAGACTATTTTGCCTGATCAACGAAAGTACGTTTCTTTTTGATGAGCTTCTTATAATAAGCAGTCCAATATTCTTGAGATCATGATCCTTCCTCTCTTTCTAGGCCACCAGTGTTACTAATTTCTTGTGCTTTTTAACATACATACTCTATGTTGAGTTGTAAACACAACCAGTCTTCAATCTTAAGCTCTAGTTATGTTGCCGACCTTAAGGATGTGATTTTTAGTTTGCCTACTCTTATTTCATAATTTCTTTCTTCCTGCGACCGCTAATTAAAATTGCTTCGGGTTTAAGTTCGGCAAGTTCTAATCCCAGTGATTGGAGCCAGATCTTTATTAAACGGATGGTCAAATTCACACTTACTTGCAATACGATGGATGTTACATCTGCGAATCCTTTAATGCTTGCCTCTTTGGGTAGTTTAAGTTCGAGAAATTGGTTGTACATAATATTCCATAGCAGCGGCCCTAGTACTGAGCCCTATGGGACACCGTTCCTAATGTTGTAAATTAGTCTCCTATAACTTTAACTTCCACAGTGAAAACATTACGTAATTCCACCCTGCGTTATTAATGCAATTTTTTATGTCAAGCGTACTTATAGCTCGATATCTTTTTGGCTGCTACTTCTCCTTCTATAACTATTTTCGCTATGTGTTTTATCTTGTTAATGGCATCTATTTTTGATCGGGCTTTTCTGAATCCATGTTGTCTGCCTGGTAGTCCCCGAGCTCTTTCTTCAGCTGATATAAGGCTATTGTATATGACACTTTCTAATATTTTTCCGATAGTACCCGGCAAGCAAATCGGTAGTTAAGATGATGTTTCCCCAAGGTGTTTGCTTAGTTTTCATTTTCAGAGATATATTATAAAACAAAATAAAAAATTACTAAAGAAATATTTTTTTATCTGATTATATTTCCCCGAAAATGAGATTTGTACCAACATATGCATAACTTCATGATGAGGAAATGTATTTCTAAGACCTATCAAACGCATTTAATTTTACGCCAAAATATTGCAAATTGCTCAAGTAATTGGGGTTTGAACTTGGGAAATACTGAATAATTACTTAAGATGTTATCAAAATGCCCCTTAAGTTAATAATTTTTAACGCGAATAATTTTCTTTAGTAGGCTGGTACTCGTACGAAATGATTTATCTGGTTTTATTCGAATAAAGCATAAGAGGAAAAAAATATGTTTTATAACCTTTTTTTTGGATCAAAAATATTTTGGTTTATAAGAATTCATTTTCCTAATGTATATAAAGGGTGTTTTTTACCAAAGGGTTAGCTGTCAAATTGTCATACTGCTCTCATTATGATCAAATTATCATGAATAGATGCATACACGCTTATACAGTGCTACCAAATAGTCGAAATTTATTTTGAAAATCAATTACCGATTCGCGCAACTTGTAGACGACTTCGTTATTTTTGTGCCGCACATAATCCTCCATCTGAGCAAGCCATCCGTCGAACTGTGGATAGATATCATACCATTATTTCATAAATGAAGCTGTAACACTAACACGTCAAAAGAGTTTGTGTTATGAAGAAAGCGTGGAAGAATTGGGGCAAATATCTTGAACTACTCCCGCATAAGATCCAGATAGTGCAAGAATTAAAGCCACAATTATCATATGCCTCGTTCTTTCGCTGAGTGGGCTCTAGAGGGAAACTGACCGATGTTTTATCGCAAGTTGTGTTCAGCGATGAGGCTTAACGGCTTAACGGGTTTATTAATGAACAAAATTGCCGCATGTTTTAATGGTGCGTGGTAGAGAAGATGAAAGTATATATTTCTAAAATTCATAACTACTCTGTAGTTTTAATCAGACCGGTTTCTGGAATTTCAGACTTCTTCAGTGATTTTACTGCACATAGTAATAATTGTTATCTTATAGTCGATTGGATTATTTCTGTATTCAAATTTTTTATTTAGGGTGGCCGTGAGGTTTGAACCTGCATCCATCTCATATACACTCGTACTTGCACTTCTTGGTCATGCACTTTAACACATTCAGGTCAGGTCTACGAGCAGTGGGGTTATGAATCAGTTTTCATACCTTACAGTTCTTACTTCGTAGCAGAGTTCAGAAGAAAACACACACTGAATAAAAAACGTGTACATACATATATGTATGTAAACAAACCTAGCTCAGACCAACAAACACATATTTTTATTTTCATATCAATTACGTGCGTTTCTAAATTTTGTATGGTGCCGAACACAATCATGACTGTGTTTCGTTTTATTATACCCTATACCACTATGTGGTTTGGGTATAATGACTTTGTGCTGCTGTTTGTAACTACCAAAAATATTTGACTTAGACCCATCTTTTATTATACCGATCGAATCAGAATCACTATCTGAATCGATTTAACGATGTCCGTCCGTCCGTCCGTCCGTCCGTCCGTTCGTCTGTGTGTCCATGTAAAGCTTGTAATCAAACTGCAGGTCGCAAATATGAATATATAAGCTTTTATCGGCCATGGGATGAACGCTATTGAAATTGGTGAGAATCGGTCCATGTTCAGACCTAGCCCCCATACAAATGACCCTATACAATCGACATAAATTGCCATAAGATCCAAATTATCATATAACTCTTAGTCAAATTGGGTTTATATGTGTTTATTACATCCACTAATCAGTAGTCCAAAAATGATCCCTGTGGGACAACTTTAGTCATAGGCCCCATATAGAGCTGCTTCCCGATCTTCACTTAAATCTATCAAAAAACAAAAATATTGCACTGATTCTTCTCAAATTTTGTTTGTATATATTTTTGAAAAATACAAGAGACCTTACCAAACATAGTCAGGATCGGTCCATTTTTAGGCCTAGTCCCCATATAGATATAGCATCCGATATGAACTTTTTCATATCTGCAGCCAAAAAAACTAATAAAAATCCCACTCAAATTTGGTTTATGCTTATTTTCTATGTCCAGTTAGTTGGGCATGGTATAGGGTATCATATAGTCGGTCTAGGCCGACTATAATTTTCTTACTTGTTTTAGTATTTCGTTGTGTACACGAACATGTTCCTATCACGTATTTTTTGTTTCGAGCACACATAAACCACACAGATTCAAGTGTAGCTTTATTTTAAGTTCATCTTCTTGCACGTGTACTGCTATAAAAATAGAACATGTTCTTCAACGCGTACATCTAAAAATTAAAACATTATCACTCGCGATCGGAAAAATCTGATACACCCATATAAAAACGACAACAATTGTTTCAACCAAATTTATTAAAAAAAATGTAAAATTATTCATTAGCAGGTGGCATTATCGGACTTTATTTATTTCTTCAATGAAGCTCGAGCTAGCTTTACGTTCAATGGACATCGTTACCGCTCCATGGTTAAAGATTTTTTGTTTGCAAATATGGATGACACTGATCCTGGCGAGATGTGGTTTCAACAATACGGCGACTTCAACCATCGACTTATTGAAATCAAAATTTGGCAATAAGTTGATTTCGAGAAATGGACCTGTCGATTGGCCTCTAATTGGTCGTGGGATTTAAAATCTCTCATTTGTTTTCTGTAGGGCTACGTAAAGTCATTTATTTATGCTGATAAACAGCAACAATTGACACCATGGAAGCTAACATTGTTCGTGTTATGTCCAACAAAAAATGGTTAAAAATTGGACGTCCAGATTCCGCTTCGCCAAGAACAGCATCAGTGTCCATAGGCCTAAAGTCATTCTCAGATTTTAATGCCATGAATTGATCTTTGGAATAAAAAATTTTTTTGATTCAAATTTTATCCTTTGTGATATTTATTACAATTTTAAGTTCTATCGGGCTTAAGTGGAAGTGGACCTGTCAATTGGCCTCTAATTGGTCGTGGAATTTAAAATCTCTCATTTATTTTCTGTGGGGTTACGTAAAGTCATTGATTTATGCTGATAAACCAGCAACAATTGAAGCCTTGGAGGCTAACATTGTTCGTGTTATGGCCAGCAATGCTCGAAAAAGTGGTTAAAAATTGGACGTCCAGATTGCGCTTCGCCAAGAACAGCATCAGTGTTCATAGGCCTAATGTCATTCTCAGATTTTAATGCCATGAATTGGTCTATCGAATAAAATTTTTTTTGATTAAAATTTTATCCTGTGTGATATTTATTAAAATTTTAAGTTCTATCGGGCTTAAAAAAACACTACTTATAAGAAAAGTATTTAATTTATGATGCTTTTAGATTTAATCTTCGAAATACTTTTTGGTTTCCTAAGTATACATATGTTTACTGATATATGAAATAGTTTTTTTTTTTAATTTTACGTATATGTATACTTCCTAAAATAAAAATGTAATTACTTTTAAATGATTGTTTGAGCGGCAATTTTCGAGATCATGGGAAATTGCAGAACTATTCCCGCTTTCCCGGTAAATTAAAAAATGCAAAGAGAAGCTCTAATACTAATACAATCACACACTTTTCACTATTCTCTAACACAGAGTTAAAGTTAGAGTTTTGGGGCTTTCTAGATTGTACGGTGATGCTGAAATGATGACTGAATGGCTGACTGGTTGGGTGATTTGCTTATCGTTGGTGCTGAGTTGTAACAGTAAATTCTTGTCACGGTCTATAACTTACACCCACATCACACACTTATACATTTAGATATATACACATACAATAGTAATTTGACGTTTTATTTATGCGAAAGGTTTATATATCATTCATTCATACCGGAATTGAGTTCCTGTATCGTTATGCGGCGTTTATTTTATTTTTGTTTGTGTGAGTGTGAATGTTACGTAAAAAAAAATTGCTACTATTTGCTACTACTTACATGTCAATCATTGTTAAATATTAATGAATTACTTTTTTATACAGATATTTAACATTAGCTGTTGTAAGTACCTGCATGTAGAAGCAAAATAGAATTTGTAAGCGTGCCACTTATTTATCCACCCCAGTAAACATTAAGACTTCTTATAGAGACATTTAGAAATAAGCAGTTTTTTTTATTTTCAGGGATTATACTTTGTGAAGTTGTTACCATAAAGCATTCATTTAGGCCTTTTAAAGGGCTCACAAATTTAGAATAACCTTAAATGGCAAGACATTTCGGAGTGATAAAATTTGTCATAATATGTTTTTCATTTATCAAGGTCATCGATGAGAATTATGCCGTGTGGTTTCAATACTAAAGTACTTGAAATTCCTCCAAGTATCTCGCATACTACGCATCTGGACGGACTTTAATGAACCTGAAGAATTTTATTTTCAATAGCATTTCTTGATGACGTAGATATAAAAGAGTTGCGTGGTCGATCATCATCGCCCAGCCCAAACCCTTCAACCCAGAAATTTGAAATTTGGACTGTAGGTTCCCCTCTCGGCATAAAGATTCACAAAGAACGGGTTTTTCGAAATTCCTATATTAAGGGGGGTAAAAGCGGACAAAAGAGGGGAAATTGATAAGAAATGAATCTAGGAATATGAAATTTGGTGTGTAGACTCCATCCGGGAAACAAATATTGGCCCAGGATAAATTGTTTCGAAATTGGGCCATTTAAGTGGAAAAATGGCCTAAAACGTTAAAAGTGGTACCTTTTAATTTTTTTTAAATTTAGTCTATTTCATTATTTTCCATTACAACATGATTTACAATCTCATAATTAAAGTACTGGACTTTTACAAAGTAATGATGAATTAGTACATGTAAAAATACACAGTATATTAATTAATAAATAAAACTCAAAAAGATAAAAAACAAGTAAGAGTGTGAAATTCGGCTGTGCCGAATCTTTGATACCTTCCACCTCGGTTTGAGTATTGATAATAAATGTAAACAAAATATTGGAAAAAGTAAACAATTTGTTAAACTTAATACCAAATTATTTCAGCAAATTCTTTGGGTTGGTTTTCGTCTTTTCTATTATTTCGGATTTATTTCGGTGTTTGCTTTTTGGTCATCGTGGTTGCTGATCGGCATGCATTTAGGTTATATACCTATATGCATGCGTTTCCGGTTATATGAAATAACTTCTCGTTTAATTTAGTTTTTTGCTAATTAAGTAGCTCGCCCTAACCTCCATAGCAAAGGTAATGATTGTGTAGGGTGGCTATATGCATTAAATCGTGCTAATTGGAGATGGCTGTATAGTTTCTTTTAACTGGCGAAATATTTTTTCATTGCGGTCATGTAGGTCGGATGGAGTAACAAATAATAACCAAAAAAAAAGCTCTCTCAACTTTTTTATTAAAATATTGCCATATTTGGGAAACATAGAGAATAAATTTATAATAATAAATATTCAAATTTGGGATGCCAAACGCAAAAAACCAAATGTGCCAAACATTTTAAATAAAATAATTTGTTATTTTTATTTTCTGAAAAACTTCAAATGTTCAACCAAAAAAAAAAAATTGTGAAAATTTATATATAAATAACATTCTCAACAAATTGCGTTTATTTATCAGCCCTGTTCTTGAAACTTTGTTATTTGAATAAGAGTGAATTTAAAATCACATGAAATTGAAATTTTGGCTTTCTTGAAACCACCTTTTTTATTTATTTAATGGAAACATATGTTTGAGTTAAGAACCATATGTTTGAGTTAAGAACATATGTTATCTAGAAACCGAGGTGCCATATAGTTCTTTATTCAGTTTCACAAAAAACTTTTAAGTATTTTGTGCATGTTTTTTTTCTTAAGTTTATAGAAAAAGTATAAAGAAAAATATTTTCTTTTAAAATAACAACTTATTTGTTCATTTAATTGTTTTTGTTCTTCAATTTTATTCAATTAAAAATGACTTTTCTATTTTTAAAAAGTTAGGCATCACCAAAAAAAATTTCGATATTCAAATAAATTGGATTTGACTGGCATCACTACTGTTTCAAACATATGCAAAAAATAAAAATATGTGATTTGATGAAAAATTTTTTTTAAATTCCTTTATTTGCAATAATTAGTGCATTAAGAATCTATGTTATAATTGAAAAAATTATAATGGAAAATAGATTGTGTAAATAAAAAGTTTTTATTATAGCTTTAGAACAGCATCATCGCAAAAAGTGTGTTTTATTAACATCGACCACTTATTACGAGTTTTTTTTTTTAAATCAGCGCAAAATGTAGACGTTTTTTAGAATCGTTTTTTTTCATAAAATTATTGTCTAAAATTTTAAAATAATGACAAGGTTCAATAAAAAAACATGTTAGAGTTTAAATATCAATTAGTTTTTTATCTCTTAAGACCTGCTTAGTAGAAAAAAAGGGCATTTGTTTTGATTCCACAAAGCCTTTTCTATGTGAATTAAAACGAGAAAAAATATTCTTATTGAAATTAGAGAACAGCAAAAAACTCGTAGATTTAAGAATTTATTCATTTACGAGTTTTTTTTTGTGTTAGTGGTTTCAAGAACAGGGGTGTATGTAACAATTTTTATGTTCCCAATTCTTAGGTATCATTTGAGGTGTTCTAAAATTCATTGAATTTAAATTAATGTTTTCTGTAGTCCGATTCTGTAAATTTCAACGATCCGACAATCGCAAAATATATCGACAGCTATTGTTGTTTGCACTAAGGATTAAGTGATTCACTAAGTACAGACATCTTAACGACATCTCTATTTTTCTATTTATTTAAATTGTAAACGAGTGGCATCTCTGTCAAAAGAAGCGAAAAACAAATTACTTCGTGTTTGACAGGATGATTTTATGTTTATGTTTAATATCTTTATTTTTTTACTAATATTTCTGTTTATTTATTTGAAAATGAAATAATGAATTGAATATGCTATTTAATTTTTTTATTTATATAAAAAAGTTTTTTAATAAAAGCAAAATATTTTCACTATTTTATGATTTTTATTTATGTATGACGACATTTCAACCTAACAATTTAAGTTTTTATCGATTGAATAAACAACACAAAAATGGTTGTCGTTTAGATAACAACAACAGCTGACTTTAACAATAGCGAATATCGTTTAAAAATTTTACTGATAATTTTGCTATTTCCTTTTTTTAACGATTCGACTATCGTTAAAAGAAGTTACTGAAAAGCTATTATGCCAATGCCAATATTGTTTTTAAATGTAAACATTTTTTAAATGTAAACATATTTGGTGTTCTTTTTTGGAATTTCAATTTGTGTTTAACTTAAAATTAAATTTAAAATTATTATTTCCGACGTTTTGATATCCTTTTCTGAAATTCAATTAATATTTTCTAATTTGAAATTTTAATTCCAGTTTTTAGAATTGATATTTTCTAAAATTTGAATGGAAAATTTAAAAAGCGCAATTTTGTATTTATGTGAATAATAGTGCTTTAGTAATTGTAAACAATTTTTAAAAATTAGATCTAATCGCAATCATATATTTTGTAGGTAAAGCAGAATAATAATTCTATATAACTATGTAGAAATGTTTTGAAAGCAAAAAACTCATTGTTGAACTCAGTAACTCTATTTTGTGAAGACAACAAAAAGTTAATATGCCAAACTTATGTTAATATTTGTAAAAGAATAATGAAAAAACGCATGAAATAAAAGACCAGCTCGTGTATACTCTTAACATTGTTCTGTATGATATCTAGTCGAAAATATTGACATTCATGTCAAAATAGAAATAACTATTGCAAAGCTAATTAGAACAAAAAAAATTGTGGCGCCATCTATTGTGTCATAGTCACGTTGAGCAAAATGAAGTGACACTCTGTTAATGCAAAAGAAATGTATTTTCCCGACAACAAAATATTGCAAAATTTTATGTAAATAAAATAATATACCGATTTATTTCTAACATGCAGTTATTATGGATATACATATATAGAATATATGTATATTATTTGTAATATTTAATATTTGTATGTACATATATGTAAATATTACACACAAAAAATACAACGTCAAACGTTATTTTTGTGTTTTTCTCTTTAAATAATTAATACATAAAATTTTTTTTTTGCTAAATTTACATTGTTTTGTTTTTTTTAATAACAACTACGTATTTTAGCATTATTTGCTTTATATGCTGGTGAATTTTTACTCCCTTTATATTAACTCGTAAGTATCTGCTTGTCGAAAAAATGTTGGGTCGATTTTAGCCCCTTTCCCGTGACCCAATCGATCTGAAACTTTGCAGGCAGGCTCGTGGCAATGACAGAAATGATCTTATAAATTTTTTTAGTGATGCCAAAACAATGGAAACTTTTAAATTTTTCTACCAGAGTTGATAAAAAAAATGTACAAAGGGTTAGTTTTAATTATATTATTACCACAAGGACCACAAAAACAACAAGTCAAGCTACAACAACAATACAACATTTAGAATAAAAACAAGAACAGTATAGAAATATCATATTTTTCATTTTTTTTTACTTTTTCAGAGATTTCCCTGGACCTTTTCCAACGATTTTAATGATTTTTGAAACAAAAATCTTCCCACGAGTTTGTTGAATCATTCCCACTAAAAATGATGACCCTAGCTGTCCTATAGAGGGCGTGATCATGACAAGAACAACATAGAAAATTATATTTTTCAAGATTTTTTTTAGTTCTTTATTCAAATCTCGGGCCCTAATCAACCGATTTGGACGATTTTAAATGGCAAACTTCTCAGGATGTTAGTGAATCATTGTTTATATCAACGAGTACCCTACCTGCCCGATTGATACCGTCATCGTGATTTCCACAGACGGACAGACGGACATCGCTATATTAACTCCGGTTGTTATAAGGATCACAAATGTATATATTTTATGGGGTCCAAAATTTTTTTTCCAATTATTACAAACGGAATGACAAACTTATCTATACCCTCTGCACACTGGAGTGGAGGGTATAATTAATAAAAAAAAAATGGTTAATAACATGAAGCATAATGGGTTAATTTAATAAAAATATATAACTAAATAAATAAATATAAATTTAAAAGAAATAAAAAAAAATTTTTTTTTTTTTTTAAAGAAACAAAATATAAATATAAATGAGAGCTGAAATCAATTACATTTAATTAACTATGAGTGAAATTGAAATAGTTCTTTCTTAAATTGCTGGGCGTTGTTTATAAATTGAATGGACGAGGGTAGCATGTTCCAAAGACGAACTGAATTAATATAGAACTGCCACTCAGATATTAAGCTTCGGTATCTGAAGTGTATGATATCGTTCGATCTTGTTGAACGTGTAAAAAGTAATCTTTCGGACAAGTAAAGCGGTGCACGTGTATATATAATTTTGTGTAGCAGTAATAGCGTTTTTATTTTCATTAAATCAGTAAAAGTCACCCTATATAGTTTTTTGAAATATTGAGATATATGATCATATTTTCTGAAATTAAAAACATATCTTAATATTGCATTACACGTTGATATTAGTTTTTTTGGCTTGTAAAATCGCAACTTGCATATATTTCACATCCATATAGTAGAGTTGGTATTAAGTAGGTTTTTGCCTATAAAATTCTAATCTTAAGTTGTGTAACATACTGGTGTTCCACAGTGTCCGTAGTATTGCGTAAGTTTTCCCTGTAGCAGCAATTATATGGCCGCACCATGTGAGAGTGGAATTAAAAGTGATGCCAAGATTCTTGGCTGTTGATACAATTTCTATTTTTTGATCATTAAGCATTACAATCGGCTCAAAAGGTAACTTTAAAGTATTCTTAGCTATTATTAAACACTTAGACTTTATAGGATTAAGACACAAACCGTTTATATATGCCCAGTCATGAATGTGTTTCAGATCTCTGTTTAGTTTTTCCAAACAATCGTTTATGTTGCTTAAACCACATCGTCAGCATACATGTGGACATTACAGTATTGTAAATGTCGCACTAAATCGTTGATGTAAATTGAAAATAGTAGTGGTTTCAGTATTGATCCTTGTGGAACTCCTTTCAGAACAGGCAATGTACTTGAAGTTTTATTGTTTGCTTATTCAGATTGGCGACGGGATGATAAATATGATGACATTAAACGTGTAGATAGAGGAGAAAAATTAAACAATTTAAGCAACTTCAGGCAGAGAACTTCATGATCCACATTATCAAATGCTTTGGAGTAGTCAAGAAGAACAAGGAACGAGATATTTCCATCGTCAATTTTGCTACGTATTTTTTCAGATAAGTCAATAAGGGCTGTTATGCAGCTATGTTGGGGTCGAAATCCTGATTGCCTATTTGTCAACAAATCATTATTATTGACGTAATTACTTATTTGACCATGGAGTAAATGTTCAAAAACTTTTAGCAAATAAGGTAGTATTGCAATTGGTCGGTATTCGTTGTTTGGTTTTGATTTTCGCATATTTCCCATTTTGGGGATAAACGCTCTTAGTGATAATATTATTGAATATGTACGTGATATAGGGTAACATTAGCGTAATATTCGGACGAACATTGGGAAGATTTGTAAAGGACTCGCTTAGTTTCTCCACATCTATGTCACTGGTAGCCACAATCAATTGGTATGGATGGTTTTTCATTCCCATTATGCAAAAGAAGGGCCTTTAAACTGTGCTTAGAGCCATCAAAATATAATCTCCATTCAGTTTTGTTATATGGCTGGTTCATATTTTGAAATAAACCATCAACATCAGTACATTATAGAAAATAGCGCTTCTTTTCAAAATATGCAGCCAATTCCAAGCTTCTATCTCTATAGATTGTTACTTTTATCCCAACTGCAAGATGTTTCCACTGCTGCATGCGTGAAACTAGTAATTCTGCGTCCTGCTTCGTTCAATGTAAATCGCGAATTAGATCATTCAGCTCAGCTTGAGTCACAAAATGGCGTTCATCATCAGCCTCATACGAACTGCCACTGCTGGTGAAAGATGTTTCGGACTCACTGCTCGTGTAACATTGGGAATGACTGGTAATGGATCATTTGGTGGACGTTGAACTGATTTGGAAACCAGTAATATTTTTTCGATTTTTCGTATTGAATCCAGCAACTTTTGTTAAACAGAAATATAACAATTTATAACAAAATTGGTTAAGAGTTGTTTTAATTTATATTCGCGAGCAACAAGCAGATAATTTCACCAAAAATGGATTATTTTGATCCCAGGAGCACTAACCAAATTATTTTTCTTAAATTCGAAATAGTCATTTCATCGAGTTTAATAGAAAAACTCGTTTTCCGTAATTTTTATTTTAAAATATCTTAATATCCAAAGTTGGCCTTGGCAAATAATGGGTTAAGAGCTGTACGCAGCTTGTTAAGGAATCTTAACAGAAAATTTTCATATATTTCTTAAAGAAAATAACGAAAAATTTGATATTCCTGCTCTAAGCCTGGGTTGCCTATCTTAATTTACGTCAAAAAAAAGTAGTAAAAACAATACTACTTTTTTAAAAAGGTGCAGACTATCAACAGAAATTTTTTGACAGAAAAATTCCTTAAGCATTTCTGAAGCGTTTTTTTTATATGAAGTTTTTGATTCTTTAGCAAGCTGCATACAGGCCTTTAACGTTTTCGGTTTTATCTCAAATTTTTGGAACGGAAGTCCTACACATTTATTTATTATATTTTAAGCGTCGCATCTAAAAATTCAATAACACTTACAAAATATTTGAATTTTTTGAATAAATTGTCTTTTTTTTCGCTTGGGGTCATACGTGACCCCAATTCCAAAGGTGTTAATGGGGGTCATATTTTTTTTTTCAAAAATCCTAGGCTATTGACATAAAATATAACACTTAAAAGAAGACAAGTAATGAATTTTTGAGACAAAGTAGTTAGAAATAGTACATTTACAGAATATTTTACAAAAATCCAATTTTTCTCGAAATCCGCAAAAATAAAATTCTTGCCAAAAAAATTCTGGCATAGGAATTTACCTAAAAATTCGCACAGTTAATCTCTAACATGCAGTTGACAAAACCTTAAAGGGCCAGATCCATTTCTTGTAATTTTGTTTAAGAAAATTTTTCAAAACTTGAAAAAGGAGTTTTCAAAATTTTATAAAAAAAATTTCCATTTTCGGTTGAGACTTAATAGGTTAACAAGGTGTTAATAAAACAATACTTCATATCTGAGTACTTATATGTATAGAGACTAAAACAGAATGTTGGTTTTTATTAATTTCTCAAAATTGAAAAAATGCCATCAAATTTCATAACCTAGTTTTTTTTTTTGGCACAAAAGTGGTCTGGGGCATTTGCTATTTCTTGGCGAGTTTTTATTAGATTTTGAAGTTTTATAGCTTTTTGAAAAGATAATTTAATACTGATCCCGAATTTTGTAACAATATGTCGGAAAAAAAATATATATAACGAAATTTTCGTAAAATCTGAAAAAAAGTCATATTTTCCCCATATAAACACACTTGAAATTTTCAATCGCGTTGAGCCACCTTTAAATGTTTTCTGATAGGCTCAAAACTTTGTGTTTCTCACTCTTTTTTTGCTATTCACATATTTCCAGTGGCTGCGATCGACAGTTTGAACACTTTTTTTTGGCCCACCCGGGGCCACACTGTTCCCAGATTTGCCACTTGACCGCAAAAGAAGTTAATTTGTTAAAACTCGGCTAATACTGCAGATAGCGACAATACCGAAAGAAAGAAAAAAACGAATTTATTTCAAAGTTTAAAAATTAATACATACTAGCAGATTCCAGCGCTCGAAATTCGAGTGCAATTTTTTGCCAGTTTTTTTTTCAACTTAGCCAATTCACAAACCAACGCTTTTATGGTTTATTAATATTATGAATGAAGATAACAAACTCATTAACAAATTTAATAAAACACACATTGCATATGTATAATTTTATGTATGTGTTAGTAGCAACTTTAAATGCAATTTACTCAAAATAAGGGAAAAAATTTAAAAATCTGTAAATCTGCAAAACGGTTAAAAAGAAATACCTTTCAGATAATATACGTTTGGTCAAAATCGGGATAAAACGGTAGAACAAAACATCGGTTGCAAGGAATAGTCTAGCCTATTAATATTATGGATGAACAACTCCATTACGACCTTTGTTTTATTATACCAGGAAATTGTTTTGAATATAAATAGTTAGTCGTCAATCAAGCACTTTGGCATTAAAATCATCATAAATCTTAAAACGGAGTTAATCGATTTGGAAAGTGAGGCATTCATACGTGAGTTTGAGAATAATTCTGAGACACGGCCACATATAAAATCATTGAAAATTTTTATATTTTCTTATACAGCACAAAAAGTTTTGGCTTTGGCTTGGATATAATGGTCTTCAGTTTACTGAAGTGATAATTAAGAAGCGCTTCTTAAAGTCTTCTTCGATCATGTACTACAGCTGAAAATGTCTTTCTACACTGACTACACTGTGAAAGCATATTTGATACAGATGTTTCCCTCTATGTTTTGAACAACTTTTCCTCAAGTGTTGTGGCATTTACTGCAGCCTTTGGCCTTAAATGTTGGCACAAGTTTTGCATAAACAAATAAATCCTTGTCTTTCGTTTACTTAATAATATGAAATGTTATTTTCATTTTCTCATTTTCTCAAAAGATGATAATTTGCTTTGCTATGTAGTTTGTTTGCTTTTTTTGGTTAAATTGTGATGATGGTTATTTTCGATATTCAAGAAACGTACCTAAACTGTGTTCAAATGGATGATGTGTTTGAATATGTGCAGGAAGAGAAAGCGATATATAAAGAAAAAATAAACAGAAATTTAATTGAAAATCAAAAGAGAATATAAAATTTAAAAAACGTTCCTTTTTATAAGCAAATATATAAAGATTCGATTAAGAAGCCTAAACACTTCAGTTTTAAGGCAACAACTTCTATTGTAAAGTAATTTGGAATTCAAATGATATCATTTGAAGTATTGGCTAAAAAATGGAAAGGAAAACTGAAGGGGTTTCATATGCGAGTTGTTTACTTTATGTAAAATGATTTCGGATGGACCTTTTTTTGGTGTTAATCAAATGTGATAATAAACTAAAATATTATATAAATGCCTTTTGATAGCAGAACGTTGATTTTGTTTTAACCCACGCAACTAAGACTATTTATAGATTTGCTGCAAAAGGTCAAGTACTAAGAAAAATTGGACAATAAGTTATTCCATACTTTACCAAATTTTACAGGATATCGATACTCCTATGATTTATGTTTATTCTATTTTAAATCTGATCTGTTTTTCGCTCCAGAACTTTTCTCTAGAAGCGAATCTGAAACTAGTTAGTTTTTTAATTTTACTTCCAGGGGATTTGCTGCAGAATTTGTCTTTGATTCTGGATTGAAACTGTGATAGATTCAGCTGCACCAGGATCCTCTCATTAAATTTGTACTCAATAATGAAACACTTCACTTCACTTTTCTTTTGATTTTATTAATATATTTATTTAACACACTATATATGTTGTTATTAATTCGCTTTAGCTGGTGTTGCGGGTATTGATGATTGCAGATGTCACGGCTACCCTAGCGACCTCCTGGCTAGGTTGAATGTTATCCAACAAAGAAATGTACGAATGTAATTCACCCCTATTGAAAGTAATTCAGCTTCAGCACTTAATAAAACACCTGCCTTGCATCTCGTGCTGAATGTAATCCAGAAAGGGGTGAGTGTAATTCACCCCTAAGCTTAACTGGATGTAATCCAGCTCCCAATGCTACATCGCCTGAGCCTACCCTGGCGAATGTAATTCGCCCCTACGCTATTGAATTGGTGTTGGTACCAATTCCATAACTTTGTAATTAA